>JARQOD010000003.1:163084296-163180838 GCA_033576555.1 Oophaga sylvatica
CCCCAGATGAGCCTAAACAGTGGAAACCCCCACAAGTGACCCCATTTTGGAAGCTAGACCCCTAAGGAACTTATCTAGATCTTTGGTGAGCACTTGAACCCCAAGTCTTCACACAGTTTATAATGCCCGGGCATGAAAAAAAAAATCCTATTTTTTTTTCCCACAAAAATTAATCTTTTAGTCACTAATTTTTTATTTTCCCAAGGGTAACAGGAGAAATTGGACCACAAAAGTTGTTGTCCAATTTGTCCTGAGTACACTGATACCCCATATTGGGGGGAACCACTGTTGGGCGCACGGCAGAGCTCAGAAGGGAAGGAGCGCCATTTGACTTTTTCCAACCAAAATTGGCTGGAATGAGAGTTGGACCCATGTTGCATTTGGAGAGCCCCTGATGTGCTTAAACAGTGAAACCCCCCACAAGTGACCCCATTTGGAAACTAGACCCCCTAAGGAACTTATCAGACTTTGGTGAGCATTTGAACCCCCAAGTGCTTCACACAAGTTTATAACGTAGAGCCGTAAAATTAAAAATCATATTTTTTACACAAAATTGATCTTTTTCACCCCAATTTTTATTTTCCCAAGGGTAACAAACTCCAAAAGTTATTGTGCAATTTGTCCTGAGTACGCTGATACCCCATATGTGGGGGTAAACCACTGTTTGGGTGCATGGCAGAGTTTGGAAGGGAAGGACGCCGTTTGACTTTTTCAACGCAGATCCATGTCGTGTTTGGAGAGCTTCTGATCTGCCTAAACATGGAAACCCCCCACAAATGACACCATTTTGGAAACTAACCCCCCAAGGAACTTATCTAGATGTGTGGGTGAGCACTTTAACCCCGAAGTGCTTCACAGAAGTTTATAACGTACAGCCGTAAAAATAAAAAATCTGGGTGTGAAAAAAAAAAAAAAACAATTTCCACAAAAATATTTTTTAGTCCCAAATTTTTGTTTTTTCCCAAGGAAATTTGACCCCAAAAGTTGTTGTCCAATTGTCCTGATACGCTGATACCCCATATGTGGGGGGGGGGAACTGTTTGGGCGCACGGCAGGGCTTGGAAAGGAAGCAGTAATGTTTTGGAATGCAAACAAAAAACAAAAAAATCATTTTTTTTTACAAAATGATTTTGTCGCCCCCATATTTTATTTTCCCAAGGGTAACAGAAGAAATTAGGACAAATTGCACAATAACTCTTGGGGTCCAGAGTCGCTGATACCCCATATGTGGGGGTAAACTACTGTTTGGGCGCATGGCAGAGCTCAGAAGTGAAGGAGCACCGTTTGACTTTTCAATGCAGAATTGGCTGGAATTGAGATCAGACGCCATGTCACATTTGGAGACCCCTGATGTGCCTAAACAGCAGAAAACCCCCAATTCTAACTCCAACCTAACCCCAACAACCCCTAACCCTAGTCCGAACCCTAACCACAAACCTAACCCTAACACACCCCTAACCCTAATCCCAACTCTAACCCTAATCCTAACGTAGCGCCAACCCTAACCCTAACTTTAGCCGCAACCCTAACCCTAACGGGAAAATGGAAATAAATACATTTTTTAAATTTTATTATTTTTCCCTAACTAAAGGGGGTGATAAAGGGGGTTTGATTTACAATTTATAGTGGGGTTTATGATTGGCAGCTGTCACGCTAAAGACGCTTTTTACTGCAAAAAATAGTTTTTTTGCATCACCCACATTTTGAGAGCTATAATTTTTGCATATTTGGCCCACAGAGTCATGTGAGGTCTTATTTTTTGCGGGACGAGGTGACGTTTTTATTGGTACCATTTATGACCACGTGACATTTTTTGATCGCTTTTTATTTCGATTTTTGGGAGGTTAGAATGAACAAAAATCAGCAATTCATGAATTTCTTTTGGGGGAGGCGTTTATAACCGTTCCACGTGTAGTAAAATTGATAAAGCAGTTTTATTCTTCGGGTCAGTACGATTACGGTGATACCTAATTTATATCTTTTTTTTATGTTTTGGCGCTTTTATAGAATAAAAACAATTTTATATAAAAAATTATTTATTTTTGCATCGCTTTATTCTGCGAGCTGTAACTTTTTTATTTTTTCGCTGATGATGCTGTATGACGGCTCGTTTTTTTTGCGGACAAGATGACGTTTTCAGCGGTACCATGTTTATTTATATTGGTCTTTTTGATCGCGTGTTATTCCACTTTTTGTTCGGCGGTATGATGATAAAGCATTGATTTTTTGCTTTTTTTTTTTTTAAGGGTTCACTAAAGGGGTTAACTAGTGGGACAGTTTTATAGGGGGGGTCGTTACGGACGCGGCGATACCAAATATGTGTACTTTTATGTTTTGTTTTTTTTTATTTACAGGAAGAAATGAATTTATTGGGGAATATATATTTTTTTTTTTTTGATTTTTTTTACCACTTTTTATTTTATTTTTTTTTACTTTCTTACTTTGTCCCAGGGTGGGACATCACAGTATTTTAGCAGATCGCTGGTGTGACAGTGTGCACAGCACTCTGTCACACCAGCGATCGCTCTGCATCGCTGCAGGCTTCCTCATGCCTGCTCTCAGCAGGCGCTGAGGAAGCCGCCTCCCTGCAGGACCCCCGGCGCCATCTTGGATCCGGGGACCTGGAGGGAGGACGGACCCTCGGAACAGCGCGACACATCGCGCTGTTCTGAGGGTCTCATGGGAGCGCGCAGGGAGCCCCCTCCCTGCGCGATCCTCCCCTGTGCCCCCGGTACAAAACCGCGATCATGTTTGATCGCGGTGTGCCAGGGGTTAATGTGCCGGAGCGGTCCGTGACCGCTCCTGACACATAGTGCTGGATGTCAGCTGTGATAAACAGCGGACACCCCGGCCGCGATCAGCTGCGCTCCCCCTGGGAGCGCAGCTGATCGCATATGACGTACTATTCCGTCCATGGGAATGAGGTCCAGGGTCACATGGACGGAATAGTACGTCGGATGGCAGAGAGGGGTTAAACATGTTCATATAGAACCAATAGCTTTGTATCAAGGTTTTCAATTTAATTGTAACAGCAAAGTTACTTTGCTTCTATTGCTTTTACACTGTTTATATCAGGTGTCTGATATAATGGGTTGTGCCACGAATGGTCATACCTGAGACACTGGTCTCCTGCCACTGCAGGGTCCATGTATACACTCTTTCCCACTAGTTATTTTCTATTTTGTTCCCCTGATGAATCCCCTCTATTGGGGAGGAAACGCATAGGGAGATTTACCTGTTTAGGCCGGGTCACACACACAGACTAAAAAATCTGACCGTTTTAGTCGGTCAATTATCGCAGCAAAATGTCATGAACAGTCATCCGTCTGGCATCCGATTTTCCGGGAATGATGTGATTTAATCGCATCTGACCGTACTTGTAACATCCGATTTACATCCGACTTGCGAGATTTTCTCGCAGGCTTGCAAAACCGACATATAATGGATCCAAAAGAATAGTTTTGAAATCACAAAAGAAAGAATAGATATATACACATAGAATACATATATATATATATATAATATATACACACACACGTCATTGTGACATATATATATATACACATATATTATAGTTCATACACTTCTACATACTGTAATAGCCGTTAATTCAATTGCCGGCTTTTGTGAAATTACAGACCCGACATGAAATGACACATGGTTTACATACAGTTAACCATGTAATTTCATGTAGTTTGATATATGGTTTTCACTAACGATTACATGAGTGGCTGTGTGTAAAATTTCACACATCTAGGGGTTAATTAAAGGTGTAAATTCGTTGTAAAAAAAATGCGTGGGCTCCCACTGTATTTTCTCAACCAGACAGACAAAGCCAGCGAGTGGGGGCAGATAATTATAGCCCAGGGAGGGTACATTTATTTTGTGCCCCCCCTGGCTACTAAAATCTGCCCCCAGCCACCCCAGAAAAGGCAAATCTATAATTAGATGCACCCTTTCTGGCACTTTGCCGGTCTATTCCCATTGCCCTGTAGCGGTGGCGAATAGGTTAAAGCCATCTTGCTATTGAAAGGTGACTTTAAGCCAGGTTAATAATTGATTTTACAGT
The DNA here is from genome assembly GCA_033576555.1 of Oophaga sylvatica. Lineage (NCBI taxonomy): Eukaryota > Metazoa > Chordata > Amphibia > Anura > Dendrobatidae > Oophaga > Oophaga sylvatica. The sequence continues at coordinate 163,088,366 of JARQOD010000003.1, forward strand.
ACAGTCATGGCCAAAAGTTTTGAGAATGACACAAATATTAATTTTTACAAAGTCTACTGCTTCACTTTTTCTAATGGCAATTTGCATATACTCCAGAATGTTATAAAGAGTGATCAGCTTAACAGCAATTACTTGCAAAGTCAATATTTGGCTAGAAAATGAACTTTATCCCCCAAAACACATTTCAACATCATTGCAGCCCTGCCTTAAAAGGACCAGCTAACCTCTTTTCAGTGATTGCTCCATTAACACAGGAGTGGGTGTTGATGAGGACATGGCTGGAGATCAATATGTCATGATTAAGTAAGAATGACACCACTGGACACTTTAAAAGGAGGCTGGTGCCTGGCATCATTGTTTCTCTTCTGTTAACCATGGTTATCTCTAAAGAAACACGTGCAGTCATCATTGCAATGCACAAAAATGGCCTAACAGGGAAGAGTATCGCAGCTAGAAAGATTGCACCTCAGTCAACAATCTATCGCATCATCAAGAACTTCAAGGAGAGAGGTTCCATTGTTGCCAAAAAGGCTCCAGGGCGCCCAAGAAAGACCAGCAAGCGCCAGGACCGTCTCTTAAAAGTGTTTCAGCTGCGGGATCGGGCTACCAGCAGTGCAGAGCTTGCTCAGGAATGGCAGCAGGCAGGGTGAGTGCATCTGCACGCACTGTGAGGCGGAGACTTTTGGAGCAAGGCTGGTCTCAAGGAGGGCAGCAAAGAAGCCACTTCTCTCCAGAAAAAACATCATGGACAGACTGATATTCTGCAAAAGGTACAGGCAGTGGACTGCTGAGGACTAGGGTAAAGTTATTTTCTCTGATGAATCCCCTTTTCGATTGTTTGGGACATCAGGAAAACGCCTCATTCGGAGAAGACAAGGTGAGCGCTACCACCAGTCTTGTCTCATGCCAACTGTTAAGCATCCTGAAACCATTCATGTGTGGGGTTGCTTCTCAGCCAAGGGAATCGACTCTCTCACAGTCTTGCCTAAAAACACAGCCATGAATAAAGAATGGTACCAGAATGTCCTCCAAGAGCAACTTCTCCCAACCCTCCAAGAGCAGTCTGGCGATCAACAATGCCTTTTCCAGCATGATGGAGCACCTTGCCATAAAGCAAAGGTGATAACTAAATGGCTCAGGGAACAAAACATAGAGATTTTGGGTCCATGGCCTGGAAACTCCCCAGATCTTAATCCCATTGAGAACTTGTGGTCAATCATCAAGAGACGGGTGGACAAACAAAAACCTAAAAATTCTGAGAAAATGAAAGCATTGATTGTGCAAGAATGGACTGCTATCAGTCAGATTTGGTCCAGAAGTTGATTGAGAGCATGCCAGGGAGAATTGCAGAGGTCCTGAAGAAGAAGGGTCAACACTGCAAATATTGACTTGCTGCATTAACTCATTCTAACTGTCAATATAAGCTTTTGTTACTCATATGTTTGCAATTATTATTTTTCTGTCTGTGATAAAAACATCTGTCAAACACACATAAAAACCAGAGGACAGCAGATCATGTGAAAATATAATATTTGTGTCATTCTCAAAACTTTTGGCCATGACTGTATAGCCGGGGATGAATTGCCGGCTTTTCTAAAGGACACCAGTGTGATTTAATCGCAAGTCACACGTAATCCGATATTTCATCGCACCCATAGACTTGCATTGGCGATAGTCGACCCACAATCGGTGACAATCGCAGCATGCTGCGATTGCACTCGCACGTTTAAAATGGACCACAAAAAATCTGATACTGGGAGCTGCTCCATAGAATAACATTGGTCCGACAGCAATGCGATATTTCATCGCATTGCAGTCGTCCGATTTTGTCGCCAGTGTGACCCCAGCAATACATTGATGGTGGGTAACATGTAGCAGCCTACACTTGGGGACTGTCCTTGTGAGGACAGGGGCACGACAGGGAATAAAAGAGAAAAAATCCCCCCTATACATATATTCATTGTTCCTGTTTCATGTGAATCTGCTACGAACAACATTCTTCATATGGGTGAGACCAAACCATTTTTTAATGAGCGCTGGTTGTGCACTAGCACTTTATGTATGTGTTTATTGTAACTTTGTGTCACTTTTTCATTATGTTGTGTCCGGAGTAATTATGTTAATATTTATCAATTAAAGGTTATGTTTTATTTGTAAGGAGACTGTCCAAGCTATACTCCTACTAGTCCCGAGTGTACTTTAATAGTGAAGTTTGAAATAAATACATTATACTGTAGTTGTTTTTGACTTCCCAGGCCCCCAGCTGTTTAATATATATCTAGTAAAGGTTACATTTAAAATCCATTCAAGCTATATCAGTACCTAATTGTTTAATGGGTTGATTTTTCTCTGCTGGTCAACTTGCTGAAGCTGATAGCCGAAGGTTGCAGCCCGCAGCTGTCAGTTTTGCCTGGCTGGTTATAGAAAATACGAAGGAACCCAATCCGTTTTTTTTTTCATTTATTTATTTATAGAGCAGGTGTCAGTTGATGAATACTCCCATCAGCCGCCACCTGCTCTCACTGTTATTAGCGGCAGTAGGTGAAGGCTGAAGGGAGTAGTAGTCTCATCAGCTGCCACCTGCTCTTGCTGTTATCAGTTGAATATAACTCGCAACCTTCTCCCCTGCTCACGCTGATCGCAGGCAGAGTAGGGGATAATGAGAGCCGTCTTCAGCACTAAGTGCCGGGAACAGCGTTAACTGTACCGCTGCCTCTCCATTATTCGATCAAACACGCAGGTGGCACAGCGGCGTATACGCACATGCGGCGCGTCTTTCTAGACCGCAGCATGTCTATTTATCTTGCAGAGACACTCAGTCTTCGCAGGATACGGTAAGTAACATAGTCTATATATAGGATGCGGTGATTCCACATGTGTTCAATGAACACATGCGGAATCATCGGGCATACATAAGCCGGCAGCGCTTTGGGCGGAACTGGTATCCTCTGCGTCCAAAGTGCTGGGAATTCGGCAAGTGGAAACATACCCCAAGTGTCTCCAGTAGGTGTGAAAACTGTCACCACACGTACCAGAGACATGGACATGTGAAAGAGCCCTAACAGTGGTTTTCCTTGTTCTGTAATACAATTGAGGACTTGACTTTTCCACTCTAGAGCACAATGAATTCGCCTTTTAATATATGCAAGTATCTGAACTAAAGCCCAAAGCTCAGAAACCAATTAGATTAATAAAACACTTTTAATGTATGATTTCCTTTAAAAAAAATATTGAATGAAATGTTTGATTAATACCAATTTAACCGCTGTTACATTAATGAGAATTTGGTAAGATTTAATTCTGTCTATTACTTTCCCTTATGGACTATTTAATTGCATATTATTAATAAATTGTAGGAGACTTTTTAGGGGAAAATTATTTAAATTATGTTTCATACATATATACACACATATACGCATATACATATACAGTATTTACACTGTATATATACAGTCGTGGCCGAAAGTGTTGGCACCTTGGAAATTGTTCCAGAAAATCTTTGCAATTACGCATGTTTTGTTATTTCCTTTGTGTGTATTGGAACAACACAAAAAAAACAGAGAGAAAAAATTGGACATAATTCACACAAAACCACAAAAATGAACCAGACAAAATTGTTGCCACCGTTCCAAATTTAGTGTAAACAACTTTGTTTCAAGCTTGTGATGCTCGGTCAAACTCACATGTGGGAAGTAATAGGTATGGGCAATATAAAAATCACACCTGAAACCAGATAAAAAGGGGAGAAATGGACTCAATCTTTGCATTATGTGTCTGTGTGTGCCACACTAAGCATAGAAAACAGAAATAGGAGAAGAGAACTGTCTGCGGACTTGAGAACCAAAATTGTTGAAAAATATTAACAATCTCAAGATTACAAGTCCATCTCAAGATATCTTGATGTTCCTTTGTCTATTGTGCGCAACATAATCAAAAAGTTTACAACCCATGGCACTGGAGCTAATCTCCATGGACATGGACAGCAGAGAAAAAATGATGAAAGGTTCTAACGCAGTATTGTCCGAATGGTACATAAGCATTCCCTATCAGTATGTATCTGTAGTGTGGGAGGAAATCGGAGTACCTGGAAGAAACCCACTCAAACACAGGGAGAACATACAAACTCCTTGCAGATGTTGTCCTTGTTTGGATTTAAACCCAGGATCCCAGGACTGCAAGGATGCAGTGCTATCCACTTAGCCCCCGTGCTGCAAAAAATTCTACTGTTTACAGAAAACAGAATGATGGCTACAAAGAAAAGAACACAGTCACATAAGGTGGAGGTTCAAAAATGTATGTGGGTTGTTCTGCTGCCTCTAGCACTGGGTGGGTGCCTTGACTGTGTGCAAGCCATCATGAAATCTGAAGATTACCAAAGGATTTTGGGTTGCAATGTAGTGCCTAGTGTCAGAAACCTGAGTTTGCATCCTAGGTCATGGGTCTTCCAGCAGTACAATGACCCCAAACATGCCTCAAGAAGCACCCTGAAATGGATGGAAACAAAGCACTGCAGAGAAGGCACCCTTCAAATATGAGAGACCTGGAACAGTTTACAAAAAAAGTTTACAGGTCTAAGTGAGAGTGAACACAGAACAGGGTCAGAGAGAGCAAAGCCATTGGTGCACCCACGAGTTACACGGCGGTGCAGTTGTGTAGCCCTGGTATTTAAGGTACACAATACCAGGAGGATGAGTGGAGAGGTAACGGTTAAGGGCTCTACATGACATCACATATACTTCGGACACACCCAGCAGGGGTGTAGAGGGTGTGGTTTTTAGCACAAGAGAGTCTAGTAGTGTCTCCGGAGGTGAAGGGAGAGAGAAGGAGTGCCTGTCTGGAGCACCAAGATTCCTGTCGATTCAGCGAGACAGTACAGTAGTGGAGGCTAGTACAGGTGAGCCAGTTCACCTTAGCCTAGTCAGTGCTGAGATTGAGAGTTTGAGCAAGTCGAAAGGCACAGTGGAAGGAAATCAGAAGTGCTTTAGGATTGAAGTATCCTGCACATTGTCACCGGTCACTGGGGACCGAAGCATCACTATAGCTTCACGCATAGTGGTAGAAAAACCAGAGGCTTACTGGACCTTAGGTAACAGAAAGCAGCCCTTGAAGTGTCAGTACGTAACAGGGGTCAGGTGGAATAGGAACTTTGAGCTAGGCCAAGCATAGAAGAACCTAGTTTCATCACTGGAAGGCTCCACCACAAAACTGACCGGGCAGTACAGCTTTGAAATAGCTGAAGTTTCAGGAGTGAACTACGCTTTATGCTGGTTGGACTCATCATCATTGGAAAGTAAAGGAGGCCCCTGCCTTGCTCAGCCGTTGCCTCAAAACTCATCCTCCATCAACCCCATCAGCCTCCCTGGGACCTGCCTTACCATCTTACAAGTAAAAGGTATGGAAAGACGCTGACGGTGTGAGACTGAGTTATTTAATTGCATGCCTGCACAACCCCACCATAACCATCGACCTGAGGGAAGAGTCCCACCTGTAGGGGACTCGACATCTAGCTGCCTCACCATCCCCTCAGAGTTCTACAGCAGCGCTGGTACAAATTACCAGAGACTACAGGTGGCGTCACGAACTGTATATAAATCTATCCCCTGTAAATATTCCCCCAACATACGCCAGACCGCCAGGGCCACAGACCGAGCCACCGCTACCTGTGACAAACCCCATAGACTTCCATGGGCTCGGCTCTGAGTACCCCATTGCCCTGGTAATCCACAATTGTGGTGGCGGGTCGTTACACAGTCGCCCACGGCAACATATTGATACTAACTGTTACAGATGATCCAGCTGCGATCCAGAGGATAATGTTTGAGTTTATTTTCGTAGTTGCCAAAATAAAGACATTTGAGTTGAACTATCTTGGGTCACTGCCTCATTACTGCACTGTTTTGAAAGCCGCTAACTTACAATATATATATATATTGTAAGGTTTCACTCACTCGGCTGCTTCAGAGGTAATCAGGAGACACTTTTCTTATCCAAAAATCATCAGGTTTATTACATCATAAACCTCACAGTCACAGGCAATGCAAATCTTCAGTACTTCAGCTCCTGCCTGGAGCCTCACTCCTCAGACACAGAGACCTCTCTGTAATGTCCCGTCTGGACGCATGGAAGTCTGTCCACACTGGCAGACTCCCACAACACTCTCTTGACACAGAGTCCTTTCTGTAAAGTCCCATCTGGACACATGGAAGTCTGTCCACCCTGGCAGACTCCCACAACACTCTCTCCAGGTGCCAAACAAACTCCATTACATAGGCGTAACCCCGCCCATAGGTGAGGTCAGGATCACATGGTTAGGTCACCTGATCATGACCTCATCACAGGTCCTTCAGACACACACAAACCATGCTTCCATGCATATCTCGAGGAGCATACACAGTGCCCCCTAGCTGTATCAGGGGTCACTACACCACAATATATATATATATATATATTTTATATATATATTCCCAGACTGCAAATTCAAATCGAACCTGTCATCAGGATTTTGCTAAGTAAACTACAAACCGTGTCAGGTTGGCGCTGTTACACTGATTAAAATGATACCTGGGTTGAAGAAATCCATCTTGTGGTTGTTGTTTAATCTTTGTTTTCAGTTTCACTTGCTCATCCTCGGCTTAGCAGTCCAGTAGGAGGTGTCGCTCAATATTTTACAGCCTACTCTCTATAAATGCACATACAAAGAATGCTGGCAGTTATTAGGACAGCAATCCTAATAAGCACTCATGGGCGGTGCTTGCGCTGATTGAGAGCATTGCTTGACGTTAGATGCTACAGCGCAGGCACTGCTGCCATTTTGCTAGAGGAATAAAAAAAATTTGGATCCATCAAAACCACCAGCGCCATTTTGCTGGAGGTAAATTTTTTTTTCAAAGCCCACACTATAAACTGTGAGTATGTAAAGCAGGAGGAAGGTTACTAAAGGATCACTGACCGGTCAGTTAAGCCACAATAATGAAGATAAGGCCAGAGAGCACCACATAAAGCCGCACACACAGGCCACCCCAGAGCACAAGCTTCTCATAAACTGAAAACAAAGATAAACAATGACTACAAGACTGATTTCTTCAACCCAAGTATCATTTTAATCAGTATAACAGTGCCAAACTGACAGCGTCTGTAGTTACTGAGCAAAATACTGATGAGAGGTTCACTTTAAGAACATTGTTGCCTTTTTTTTTGCAATGACAAAGCCTTTGTATTGGCCAGTCCAATGATGCCATAAATTTAGTGGCTTGGGCTAAGCGCCCGACAAACTCTTCATTGCTTGACCTACTATAATGGCTAACCAAATGTGACAGAATTCTCAGGTTTGGCTTGCATGGAGCCTGTCAGGGTATAAGTAAAATAACTGCAGTTGCCAAAGCTGTTGGCATTCAAAGTCAAATAGCATTCTCCACCTGTGCCTATGACCATCTCAATTTTTCAGAAGAATATATTATCGGGATTGTTTTCTGTCTATTATGAGTTAATCTAAAAGCGATAAATTCTGCAATGTAGGACAGGTTGACCACTATACGCTAGGAATATCTGGACACATATTTCACAACTTATATGCATACAGTCCACCAAAACAAACAATTCTGGGGGGGGGGGGCACAATTAATCTACCTAGAAAAAGCACATCTAACTTTAATTATATTAACTTAGACTGGTTCACCCATGAGAAGATGTCTCTGAAACAACATCAGTCTGTGAAAAATCCACAAGCCACTGGCAGCATGGCTAGTACCCAGGTACGAATTGGGACTGAAATTCAGCACTGGCGTCTGAAGCCACACAGGCCCATGATGTCACTGTCCCCAAGCACAAGATGGGATATAGTACTATATTAACCTGGATGGAGGAAAGCAAGATTAACTACAAGACCAATATGTCTAATGATACCCGGTGCCTACTGGGGTAAGTGACGGAGTCAGCGACTTTGTGCTTCATCTCAACTCTTAACAGTATGGGTGCATTGAGAACATTGATTCTGTTAACAACGTAGAAGACAAGGGGGCCCACGACCAGACAGGCCCTTCTGGCATTTGCCAGAATTGCCAGATGACCAGTCCGGCCCTGCTAGTGCCTGATCTGGTAGCGTCCCTATGACCCAAGATAAAAAAAAGTAAAAGACAGCCAACAGGCAGAAAACACAATTTAGGATATTTGCGCTACCCAGTATTCTATGATCTTTGTAATATCTTGGCGTACATTATGACAAATTGTTCATGGCAAAACATATGACACCATAAGGGTGGTCTACTTTATAAAATACCACAGTTGCAAAGGAGGGGGAGGAAAATCTTGCCGTAACAAGATAACCAAGTCTTAAGATGCAGACAGCTTATCTGCTACTCATTACAACTCATCCGATATTACAGATCCCCCTTGAAACAGAACCCTGCTATTAACGGTTATTCAAGGGTCATGAAGATACTTTGAGCCGCCTCCTCTGCTTATTCTGACATTTATATGTGTCCTTCAATCTGACTTTTACATAATTAACTCTTTCATACTAAAGTTAATTGGCCACTGACTCAATATTGGACACCACTGTTGAAACACTTTCTATTACAATTTATAGCACACAGTTCTGAATCCAGCATGGTTGGATTTCTATTTGATGTATCGTATCATGTTCTCTGTGATTGACCTTCTCTTAGCAGCTGAGTCTGACAACCTGTGCCTAAAAGACTACTATTATTCTGGGTAACATGCAAAATCTCCTGTTAATGGCTGTATGACTACCATCATGGTGTCAACCCCAAAATAGGACCTACTGAGCATCAAGAGGAGACTAGTGTATAGTTTTGTGATGAAATATTTAGCATTATATGGAATGTGCTGATCTAAATCATGGCCCTTTTTGACTAGGAGTCCATGAGGCAATCCTAATTACTGACAGCAATCTTTGTATATGCATTTATAGAGAGAAGGCTGTAAAATATTGAGCGACACCTCCTACTGGACTACTCAGCCGAGAATGAGAAAGTGTTTAGATCAATCAATTACGAGTTGTGCTGGATATTTTCTAACAAACCTCTAATTCAATCTAAATTACCGTAAATACCCATGTATAAGCCGAGATTTTCAGCCCATTTTTTAGGGCTGAAATTCCCCCTCTCGGCTTATATGCGGGTCATATACGGGGGTCGGCGGGGGAGGGGGAGCGGTGGTGTCGGATCATACTCACCGCTCCGCCGGCGCGGTCTCTGCAGCTGCCCCCTCGCTCCTTCCTGCAGCAGTCACATGGCACCGCTCATTAAAGTCATGAATATGCACATATTCATGACTTTAATGAGCGGTAGCACGTGACCGCTGCAGGACTGAAGTGCTGCAGGAGAGCGCCGGGAGAAGAGGAGAGGCTGCAGGGACGTGCGGCGGAGGGGTGAGTATAGCGATATTTACCTGTCCCGTGCCACCGCTGCGCACTGCGTCCTCGGTCTGACTCCTCGGCTGTGAATGATCAGGCAGAGGGCGCGATGATGTCGTTAGTGCGCGCCCCGCCCCCTGCCAGATCATTCACTGCCGAGGAGTCAGACCAAGGACGCAGTGCACAGCGGTGCAGAGAGGACAGGTAAATATCTCAGGTGCCGGGGTCCTGAGCGAGCGGTGACACCGGCACCTGTCCCCCATAGCGCGCCTGTGTCACCGCCTGCTCAGGACACCGGCACCTGGCCCCCAGCGACGAGAGGTGAGTATGTCATTTTTTTTTGCAGCATATGAGGCCTATACTATGGTGCATAATTATGCAGCATATGGGGGCATAATCTGGAGCATATCGGGGCATAATGTGGAGCATATGGGGGCATAACTGTGGAACATATGGGGGCATAATCTGGAGCATATGGGGGCATAATCTGGAGCATATGGGGGCATAACCTGTGGAACATATGGGGCATAATCTGGAGCATATGGGGGCATAACTGTGGAACATATGGGGGCATAATCTGGAGCATAATCTGTGCAGCATATGGGGGCATAATCTGTGGAGCATCATATGGGGGCATAATCATTTTTCACCCTAGGCTTATACGCGAGTCAATAAGTTTTCCCAGTTTTTTGTGGCAAAATTAGGGGGGTCGGCTTATACACGGGTCGGCTTATACATGAGTATATACGGTAATCTAAAGTTAAACTTGTCAGGCTTTTAGCCCTAAAATTAAAGCTTGACCAAGACACAACATTGTTTCTGATATTGCAAAATGACAAAAACGTGTTCACAATTAGCCAATCTCTTTAATATAATAGTTGTGGGCAGGGCTGAACCCGTGAATTGAGAATTTGGAAAATGAATGGTCAATCTTGTTGCAGAAAGAAGTAGATTTCTTTGATAAGATACAATACAAAGTTTTTTATTTTCTTATATAGTATTGATTTATGAAATAAAAATTAAAGAGACTGTTACTCTTTAAGAGGGGGGCACTAATAGAATATGGAGGTACTAATACTATATGGAGGCACACAAGAGGGCACTTATACCATATGTTAGCACAATTGAGGTACTAATACTATATGGAAGAACAGAGGGGCCACTATTACTATATGGAGGCCGAGAGTGAGGGTCATTACTTAATGGGGGCAATATTACTATATGTGACACAGAGAGGGGCACTATTATTATCTAGAGGCACAGTGGGGGTACTAGAACTATATGGAGACACAGAGGTGTAATGTTATGACTGCAAAAGCACATTCACAAGGGTACCATACAAACTAGGAAGACAAAAACCTGAATCTGACAGGTCCCTGTTCAGATTAAGAAAAGCTCTTCTCTGTCCATGCCTGTCCGTGGAAGTTGGCACCCTAAAATAACGTTATGGTGCCCCTGCTTACCCTGAATGTCCTTAGCAGCTCCTAGGATCGCTATATTAGCAGGTCCCTAAGGAGAAAAGGAATCACACACAAAGCAACTGCAACCAACAAACTACAGCACAGTGAAAAAAATTTTTTTGTTGTACTGGGAGACATCCGTCGTTTGGGTCATTTTCCAAGTTGGGATCGGCTGTACCTGAAAAGGAGAATTTTTCTGGTGTTTTGGAGAGAGCTTGGACTGATGTGCGTGGTAATCTTCAGGAGGCTAACAAAAGATCCAAAGTGTATTTTGATAGAAAACGACAAGAGGTTTTGTTTGCTATTGGTGACATGGTTTGGTTGTCCTCTAAGAATCTGCGCTTGAGGATTCCGTCTAAGAAATTGGGTCCCAAGTTTGTAGGGCCCTTTAAGGTGCTTCAGGTTATTAACCAATCTGCTGTTAAGTTGGAGCTTCCCACCTCCTGGAAGATTAATCCGGTGTTTCATGTTTCTCTCTTGAAAAAAGCTGAGGTCTCAGATGGAGACGTCTCGGCCACTGTTCCCCTGGTGGTGGAGGACGGGCAATATGAGATTTCCCGCATCCTAAATTCTATACGGTATAGAGGGAGTTTACAGTACCTCGTCGCTTGGAAGGGTTATGGACCCGAGGATAACTCATGGGTGAGGGCGGATGATGTTTCTGCGTCTAGACTTGTCAGAGCGTTTCACAAGAGGTTTCCGGATAAGCCTAAGTCCTAGGGGATCCGGAGGATCCTCTTAGAAGGGAGGGTACTGTTGAACCCTCTTGTTAGGTTTTGTTTCAGTTTGCTGGTCACATGACCTTTTTTCCCTATTTAGTCTGGCTCCGCCCTTCTGGCTTTGCTGGACTTCATTGTATTACCTACTCTTAAGCTAGCTGGGTGCTTAGGTGCCTTACTCAGTCAGTTTTGCTTGATCTTAGGATCTCTAAGTAATTTGTTTTCTGTTTTATTTTTCCCTGCTACAATTTCTGTTAGGAGGTGTCCACCTTTTCCCCCAGTCCCTAGATCTTGTAGGGATTCCTCCCTCGCAACTATAGGTCTTCGTTCAGACTAGCTGAGGACTTTAGCGGGTCTGGTCGCAGGATCAGGTTCCCCGTTACATCGTAGGGATCCAGCTTAGTTCTATTGTAGGGACAGAATTCCCTCTTTCCTTAGTGCTTGTAGCAGATCATAACAGGTTCCATTGTTGCCAAAAAGGCTCCAGGGCGCCCAAGAAAGACCAGCAAGCGCCAGGACCGTCTCTTAAAAGTGTTCCAGCTGCGGGATCGGGCTACCAGCAGTGCAGAGCTTGCTCAGGAATGGCAGCAGGCAGGTGTGAGTGCATCTGCACGCACTGTGAGGCAGAGACTCTTGGAGCAAGGCCTGGTCTCAAGGAGGGCAGCAAAGAAGCCACTTATCTCCAGAAAAAAACATCATGGACAGACTGATATTCTGCAAAAGGTACAGGCAGTGGACTGCTGAGGACTGGGGTAAAGTTAGTTTCTCTGATGAATCTCCTTTTCGATTGTTTGGGACATCAGGAAAACGCCTCATTCGGAGAAGACAAGGTGAGCGCTACTACCAGTCTTGTCTCATGCCAACTGTTAAGCATCCTGAAACCATTCATGTGTGGGGTTGCCTCTCAGCCAAGGGAATCGGCTCTCTCACAGTCTTGCCTAAAAACACAGCCATGAATAAAGAATGGTACCAGAATGTCCTCCAAGAGCAACTTCTCCCAACCCTCCAAGAGTAGTTTGGCGATCAACAATGCCTTTTCCAGCATGATGGAGCACCTTGCCATAAAGCAAAGGTGATAACTAAATGGCTCAGGGAACAAAACATAGAGATTTTGGGTCCATGGCCTGGAAACTCCCCAGATCTTAATCCCATTGAGAACTTGTGGTCAATCATCAAGAGACGGGTGGACAAACAAAAACCTAAAAATTCTGACAAAATGAAAGCATTGATTGTGCAAGAATGGACTGCTATCAGTCAGGATTTGGTCCAGAAGTTGATTGAGAGCATGCCAGGGAGAATTGCAGAGGTCCTGAAGAAGAAGGGTCAACACTGCAAATATTGACTTGCTGCATTAACTCATTCTAACTGTCAATATAAGCTTTTGTTACTCATATGTTTGCAATTATATTTCTGTCTGTGATAAAAACATCTGTCAAACACACATAAAAACCAGAGGGCAGCAGATCATGTGAAAATATAATATTTGTGTCATTCTCAAAACTTTTGGCCATGACTGTATATAGGGTTTCACAAGATCAATCTTCTCACAGATTGTTCAAGTCGCAATGAGCTGAGGGCTGTTAAAAAAATAATTGTGGTGGTCAAACATTGTTATGGTTTGGAACTAGTATTATTTATCTCTTATATTGTAATATTCATGATCATGTTGGTCTTGGCATAGTTTTTTTTTGTTGGTACTGATGTCATTTTTGATGGTTAATGGTGATATTTTTGCTCCATTTGTGGTGATTGTACTTGTAACAGGATATTAGTTAGTGACTGTAAAATTTAGTGACTGACTGTTGGTAGTTTGTAAGTGTCATGTACACCATGATCAGTCACAACCCACAAGAGCACAAATATATTTCTCATTCACTGCACAGCAAGTGGGCCTGTGGGTTTCCAAATGCCAGGGCTGAATTTCAGTCCTAGTGCAGCAGTGGCTGTGGATGCTTGTTCAATTTTCCTGCCAAACCTGCAATAAGGTAATAACCAAATAAATTAGCTGCTATATCCATGTCCCTTTCAACATCCTACAATGAAACTCGAGACTCTTTCAGCACACGGATTCTAATAAAGACGTTGATTACAAAACACAAAGCTCTGCCAATTAGATGTTCTTGGTCGGAAAAAGTGACACCATTCGGGAAGGGACTGCAAGCACACTTTGATACTCGGTGTCACTTTGCTTGCAGCTTATTATTAAAACAGGCGGATTCCCACCTCACTTGCTCTGATATGACAAGAAACATCACACTGAGCATCTCGTTCACACCGCTACCGAGTTTCTGCCACCTGTGAGATGCTCTCATAAAGTAAGCATAACGGAGAGTGTGACAAGTTGTGTTTATGAGCCAAGAGTCATCGCCTTGCCAAATCCTAAGCAGCTGCCTCTCTGTCTTTTGTAACTCAATCAGCAGTAATTGCCATGTGCCAGTCTAGCCCAGTGTATATAGAGACGGGCAATTCTGCCATCTGGATCATTAACTAGTTGCGGAACAATCTTAGCACCATATTGGCTCCTAATAAACAGTTTAGGCCATTGTGTAGCCCAGCTACGCAGGCACACATAAAGTCCAGGAGAGTGCACAGGAAGGTAACAGCAAAGCTTGATATCTATGCACTTCACTCACACTTTTAGACACACCCATCAGGGGTAAAAGAGGAAGTGACACTTAGCAATCAGAGTTCAGTCTGTTTCCTGTCTTCGGACAGTGCAGTTCAGTGCCAGTGGAGTCTGGACTTGGAAGGAGAGGAGAAAGGATTGAATCCTCGCAGAGTTAGCGTAGCTCACCTGACAAAGAAGTGGAGGCTAGTACGGGTGAAGTGCATCATCCTAGCCTAGTCAGAGCTACCCTTAATCAGTACCTCAGCAGAAGCTGAAGCAAGGAGGATACTGAGAGCTGCTCAGCGAGCTCTGGAGAAAGTTGACATTACCATCGAAGCTACAAGTGTTTATGCTAAGAGCGAAAGTAGGGCGAAGGGCAAAGTGGAGAAGATAGAGAAGTGCAACAGGTATTGGATTACCTGCACTAAATTGCCGGACACCGGGGTCCGAAGCGTTGCTACAGTTTCAAGCTTAGTAACAAGAAAACCGGAGGCATCTGGACTACAGGTCGCAGAGAGCAGCCCTAAGTGTCAGTACGTAATCGGAGTCAGGAGGAACAAGGACTTTTAGCAGGGCCCCGCATAAAAGGACTCTGTTCTCACCACATAGAAGGCTCCACCACAATCTTGGCCGGGCAGTACAGCTATTGAGAAAGCTGGAGATTCAGAGTTAACTTCGCTTCAGGCAAGTTGGACTCACATGTATATGGAGTAAAGGAGGCCTCTAACCTGCTCAGCGGTTACCCGAATGTGCATTCTCCACCCCGACCAGCTCCCCGGGATCTGCCTGAACCATCTGCCAGTAAAAGGTATGAAAAGAAGCTGCATTGTGTGCGACTGAATTATTATCTATACCCTGCATCATCATCACCATAGACTTCCAGGGACCAGTCTCACCTGTGGGAGACTTACCACCCAGCTGCCCCATAACATCCCCTGTGAAAGTCCTTATAGCAGCGCTGGTTCAATTAACCAGATACCACAGGTGGCGTCACGAACTACCTACCTAATAATCCCCTGTAAATATTCCCCCATTGTATGAGCGCCCGGGGCCACGGACCGAGCCACCGCTACCAGTGACAACTCCCATAGGTTCCCATGGGCTCGGCTCCGAGTACCCCATTGCCCCGGTACTAAGTGCGACTCAATCTTTGGCGTCACGAAAGGATGCGAAACTTGCAATTGTGAGTCCTGTGTGCCTATGTTGAACTGTTTGGTGAAAAAGACTGTTTGCTGTATTTGGCGCCAAATACCGCCATCTTTACCGCAATATTCGCGCCCTTAGGCGCTGGTGAAGAAGGGGGGCGTACCTGAAAAAGCGTGCTGTTGCTTGGACACGCCCCCAACCTGCACCCCAATCTGCATCGCAAGCCGCATCGCGAACTGCATAGCAATCTGCATCGCAAACCGCATCGCAAACTGCATAGCAATCTGCATCGCAAGTCGCATCGCAAACTGCATCGCAATCTGCATCACAATCCGCATAGCAAACTGCATCACAATCTGCATTGCAATCCGCATCGCAAACTGCATCGCAAAATAGAGCGGCATCATCAGAGCGCCAGCGACAAAGGTCCTGTCTCCACCGCTGCAGCCTGTGAAAGAGGTAGGCTCAGATTAACCAAGGGGGCATCAATATGTCGCAGCAACCAGCAGACGGAGCGGCCCCCGCCGGTGGCCCCAATAACCCACCGCTTGGCGTTGTAGTGCAGGATGGAGGTGCGGGCCCCTCACCTGGTCCGGTGGTCCCGCTTATGCCCCTAACGCTCCCATACATGCCTGGAGCAAAGTGGCTCCCTCAATACAGCGGCGAGCCAGACACCCTGCCAGGGTTTAAAAGGAAAATATGTAGCATCTTAGATATGTACTCCATGACTGAGAAGCAAAAAGCTGCTGTGGTAATAGGACAGTTAGCTGGTGCGGCTGAGAGAGAAGTAGAGACTTGGCCCACTGCAGACCAGGAGTCGGTACCTGCGATTCTCTTAAAGCTACAGGCCATCTTTGAGGACCGCACAGAAACGGATCTCCGGATGGCATTTTATCAGTGCTTCCAGGGACCGGGTGACAGTATTAGGGACTACGCCTGCCGACTACAGGGGGCCCTGCGAGCTCTCAAACAGGCTAACCCTACAAGTCCCATTGATGAGAGCCAAATGTTGAAAGAGCAATTCGTGCGGGGACTGAGGTCTCCAGGGAAGGCAGAACTGTAAACTGGTGGTCCTTAGATCATCCAGATGCCACTTTTGATGCTCTAAAGGACATGGCAATAAGGGGACTGCGACCCCTGGAAAAGCCTAAGGTGGCAAATCAGTATCACCCGGGTGAAGCCACTCTTAAGCCAGCAGTACCCACCTTTTCTCCGCAGGTGGCAGAAGCTAAAACGCAGGTGGCGCCCCCTAGTGAGTTGGAATGTCTGCGCTCAGAAGTGCGCCAGCTGACTAAGAATTTGGCCACTGTAATGGAGGCCCTGCAACTGCGGAAAGAGGAAGGAGGGAAGATCCTACTAGCCGACTGTCCGGAGGATGTCCCTTGGATGAACCGGAGGAAATGGAGGACGTCGCCTCACCGGAGGAGGACCACGCCACCCCCAGGAGCGACTCCTGAGCAACACCATCCTCGCCGGGAGATCATCTGCTACCGCTGCAATCAAAAAGGTCATATGGCTCAGCAATGTCCTTTAAACGAGCCGATCCTGGATCAGAGGGCCAACACCCAGGAGTAGACTCATCAGGCCCCTTGGACTGGAACCACAGGTTCGTGGGTGGACGGCCCTACCTGTCCATGATTCTGGACGGGATTGCAATCCCTGCACTGCTGGACACTGGATCTCAGGTGACCATCATACCTGATGTCCTTTACAATAAATTTTGGTCCATGGACAGCCTCCAGCCCCCGAGCCCTGACTTGACAGTGTACTTGACAGGGACTCCTAGTAGTCAGGACTGTAAATGAGGAGAATGCCTTAAATGTGATACTAGGTACTAACGTTATCAGTAACTGTCTGGGAGAAGTTGTGTTTTTGCTCCAACAGCTCGCTGAAATTGCCAGGCCAAAGCAGAAGGGAGTGATCCAGAGGGAGATCCGGGCCCTGATGTGCCAGCAGCAAGCGAAGCTTACGGATGGTGAAATCGGTAATGTACGGGTCACAGACTCGAATCCCATTGTAATACCCCCAATGAGTGAAATGTTAATATGGTGTAGAGCAGCCATAGGTCTGAGAGGACAGAACTACCAAGCAGTAGTAGAACCCCGTCGCTCAGAACACAGACCTACACTCATGATTGCTAGAGGGGTAGTGGAAGTAGTAAATGGGAGAGTACCAGTACGACTTCTCAACTGGGGGACGATGAAGTAAATTTGCCACGTTATGCTACAGTTGCTAAATTACATGCCGTAGATAATAATTCTATCCTCACAACCGAGTCCTTAGCCTCCCGCCAGCCAGCGGAGGATAATGATCCGGCAACCCCGGTAGCGGACTGGTGTCAGCAGCTTCATATAGGGACAGACACCACTTCCGTCCACCAGAAACAGGGGGTACTACGGGTGGTACAAGAGTACGCACAAGTATTTAGCAAGCACCCACTTGATTTTGGGACCATTAAGGGAGTACAGCATCATATCCCTACAGGCAGTCATCCTCCCATCAAAGAGCGGTACAGGCCCATACCTCCAGCCCATTATCAGAAAGCTAAGGAAATGCTGCATGACATGAAGAAAGCCGGGGTGATAAGGGATAGTTGTAGCCCCTGGGCAGCACCTCTGGTTCTAGTGAAGAAAAAGGATGGTAGCATGCGAATGTGTGTAGACTATAGGCAAGTAAATCGTATAACACATAAAGATGCATACCCATTACCACGTATAGAGGAATCCTTAGCTGCTCTGAAAACGGCTAACTACTTTTCTACCCTCGACCTTACTAGTGGGTACTGGCAAGTGGCTGTGGCTGAGGAGGACCGGGAGAAAACTGCTTTCACCACCCCAATGGGACTCTGCGAGTTCGATAGGATGCCGTTTGGTCTCAGCAGTGCCCCAGGAACATTCCAGAGGGTGATGGAGAGCTGTCTGGGACATCTCAACTTCGAAACTGTGCTGCTGTACTTGGACGACGTAATTGTGTACTCTAAGACATATGAAGATCATCTGAAGCACCTGGCGGAGGTATTTGAGTCATTGTCCAAGTTTGGGATGAAACTAAAGCCCTCTAAATGCCACCTGCTCAAACGGAAGGTACAGTACTTGGGACACATTGTCAGTTCCGAAGGAGTAGCGCCGGACCCCGAGAAGGTCACAGCTATTCAGAAATGGCCAGAGCCGAAGAACTTAAAAGAGGTGCGTCAGTTCCTGGGATTAACAGGTTACTACAGGAGGTTTGTAAAAGATTACACTAAGAAAGCGGCACCTTTGCAGGACCTCCTGGTAGGACAACCTCTTAAGAGCAGAAACCTTCCATTCAATTGGGGAAAAGAACAAGCTGAGGCATTCAAAGAGATGAAAGAGATCCTTACCGGCGATTAAATCTTAGCGTACCCAGATTACAGCCAACCGTTCCTGCTATACACAGATGCCAGTAACGAAGGATTAGGAGCGGTCCTCAGTCAGAAGCAGAACGGCCAAGAAAAAGTCATCGCATATGCCAGCAGAAAACTCAGGCCAACTGAGAGGAATCCGGAAAACTATAGCAGCTTCAAACTGGAGTTCCTGGCGCTGGTCTGGGCCATTACCGAAAGATTTAAACATTACCTTGCCTCCAACCGGTTCACTGCGTTTACAGACAACAACCCCTTGACGCATCTGGAAACAGCCAAGCTGGGAGCCATGGAGCAACGTTGGATGGCTCGGTTATCAAACTACCAGTTTACCATCAAATACAGAGCGGGCCGTAAAAATGCTAACGCGGACGCCTTGTCCAGAATGCCGCATGAATCTGACACGGAGGAAGAGTCAGACGATCTGGAAGAAATTGAGCTACCTGCGTTCCACCGAAATGGGATGGTCCAAGAGCAACGAGTCTACAGGAAGCGTGTGGTGAGATGTTGAACCCTTTACCTCATCACAGCTGGAAGGAGACTCAGGACAGCGATCCCGTGGTCAGCCGTATCAAGGAGTTGATAAAACAGGAAGGTTCCTCCTTGGAGAAAGATGCATCCATGCCAGCAAAGCTCCTGTGGAACGAGAGAAGCCGGTTGTTCATATACCGTGAGAAGTTGTGCAGGAGATACCCAAGGACCCATGAGATGGTTTGGCAAATAGTGGTCCCGAGAGCAGACATCCAAATGGTGCTGGAAGCATACCACGATCAAGCAGACACTTTGGCTGGAGAAAGCTGGAGACCCTGTTGAGGTGCCGGTTCTACTGGGTAGGGATGCGCAGCTCCATCGAGAAGTGGTGCCGGAACTGTGGACCCTGTGGCCTCAGGCGAAAAGACTACAGTAGCCAGAAGGCACCCTTGCAGCCTATCCGGACGACTCGTCCCTTGGAGATCGTGGCATTGGATCACGTCAAGTTGTCCCCAAGCAGGTCAGGATACATATATGCCCTGACCATGGTGGATCACTATTCCCGGTTTCTGGTGGTCGCCCCTGTCAAAGATATGACAGCAGAGACAGCAGCAATAACCTTCCAAGCAAGTTTCTGCAGACCACACGGATATCCAGAGCAGGTACTGACTGATCGAGGTCCAGCCTTTGAAGCTGAACTGTTTCAGGAATTTTGTCAATTGTATGGATGTAAAAAGATCAGAACGACACCATACCACCCTCAGACCAACGGCCTTTGTGAAAAAATGAATCACATTGTCATCGACTTACTGAAAACTGTACCACTGGAAGAAAGAAATCGGTGGCCAGACTTGTTACCTGACCTGGTCGACTTGTACAACCATATCCCAGTAAGTTCCACCAACTGCACTCCAGCCTACCTTATGAGAGCAAGGCCGGGAAGGCTGCCAATGGACTTAGAACTCGGTGTGGTAGAACCAGAGGCTGATGACAGTGCTGAAGATTGGGACACCACTCGACAAGAACAGTACAAGAGAGTACAAGCCTGCGTGGAAAACAGTCTCAACAAAGTAAGAGAAAAGCAAGAGATGAACTATAACAAAAATGCTCCCGCTAAGCCTTTAATGCCTGGAGAAATGGTGCTCAAAAGGAAAAGAAGAACACACAAGTTGGATGATCAGTGGGAACAGGAGCCATATGTCGTGCAAAATTCCAATTTCTATAACAGCAAGGTCTGTACCATCAGCAAGGATGGAGGAAAAACGACGGCAACTGTGTCTAGAGATCATTTGAAGTTGTGTCCTGGCCCATTGAAGCTCCGTGAAGAAAACCCTGTTGTTCATCAAGAAGAGAGTGCTGAAGCGGTCATACACACGGATTTGGGAGATTTACCTGCAGATTGGCCCAGATTAGGAGACGCTGTAATTATTCCTGTGCTGCAGTTTTATCAACCGCAAGAGGGTCTCTACAACCGGTCATACCAATTGTGCCAGTAGAGCCAGTTCCAGAAGAACCTGTTCCGGCAGACCCTCAACCGTTAGAACTCCAAGAAGCGGACCCGCAGGAAGCAGCGCCACAAGAAGTGGAATCCCTTGGTGAAGCTGGTGAAGCAGTACCGCCTCGTCCAGTCACTAGCACGCTTGCCAGATCCATAGAAAGGTTGAGACAGTATTATCGTTTGCCGTTACGCAGAACAGAAAGGTTAGAGAATACCATACCTGACGCTACCCCACGTAGGTCAGAACGTATCACTAAAGGTAAACTACCTGTTCGCTATCAGGAGTAGTCCTAGTAGACTAGTTAGCAAGACCCAGACCGGGTTTATTGTCACTGACCAAATGTATAAAGTTTGAAATATATATATATTTATGTGTCTTTTTCCCTAATGGACTGAGAGGCTGTGGACTGTGCCAGCCCAAGAACTTTCTTGTAAATAGTTGCGCTACGGTGCATTATCTTGGTTTTACATAAAACCATATCTACAATAACTACCTCTGAAGAAAAACCAGTATGGTGTGGCCTAGAGTGAGGTCTGCAGTCAGAAGTCCTGCAGCCCACCCAGGACCCACGTGGGAGGTTTTTGGTGCGGGTCCTCCACAAGTATCTTGTATATATGAGAATGTTTGATATTTTGATATTTTGATACTTTTGTATTTTTCCCATTGTACAAATTGTAACGTTTAAGAAGTCTTACCTCCCGGATGGGAAGAGTTATAATGTTGTTGTTAATGCAAAACAAAATGTTCTTTTTGTCTTTTACAGCCCGGGAGTGCTGTGTTTTACCAAGGGGGATGTGTAGCCCAGCTACGCAGGCACACATAAAGTCCAGGAGAGTGCACAGGAAGGTAACAGCAAAGCTTGATATCTATGCACTTCACTCACACTTTTAGACACACCCATCAGGGGTAAAAGAGGAAGTGACACTTAGCAATCAGAGTTCAGTCTGTTTCCTGTCTTCGGACAGTGCAGTTCAGTGCCAGTGGAGTCTGGACTTGGAAGGAGAGGAGAAAGGATTGAATCCTCGCAGAGTTAGCGTAGCTCACCTGACAAAGAAGTGGAGGCTAGTACGGGTGAAGTGCATCATCCTAGCCTAGTCAGAGCTACCCTTAATCAGTACTCAGCAGAAGCTGAAGCAAGGAGGATACTGAGAGCTGCTCAGCGAGCTCTGGAGAAAGTTGACATTACCATCGAAGCTACAAGTGTTTATGCTAAGAGCGAGAGTAGGGCGAAGGGCAAAGTGGAGAAGATAGAGAAGTGCAACAGGTATTGGATTACCTGCACTAAATTGCCGGACACCGGGGTCCGAAGCGTTGCTACAGTTTCAAGCTTAGTAACAAGAAAACCGGAGGCATCTGGACTACAGGTCGCAGAGAGCAGCCCTAAGTGTCAGTACGTAATCGGAGTCAGGAGGAACAAGGACTTTTAGCAGGGCCCCGCATAAAAGGACTCTGTTCTCACCACATAGAAGGCTCCACCACAATATTGGCCGGGCAGTACAGCTATTGAGAAAGCTGGAGATTCAGAGTTAACTTGCTTCAGGCAAGTTGGACTCACATGTATATGGAGTAAAGGAGGCCTCTAACCTGCTCAGCGGTTACCCGAATGTGCATTCTCCACCCCGACCAGCTCCCCGGGATCTGCCTGAACCATCTGCCAGTAAAAGGTATGAAAAGAAGCTGCATTGTGTGCGACTGAATTACTATCTATACCCTGCATCATCATCACCATAGACTTCCAGGGACCAGTCTCACCTGTGGGAGACTTACCACCCAGCTGCCCCATAACATCCCCTGTGAAAGTCCTTATAGCAGCGCTGGTTCAATTAACCAGATACCACAGGTGGCGTCACAAACTACCTACCTAATAATCCCCTGTAAATATTCCCCCATTGTATGAGCGCCCGGGGCCACGGACCGAGCCACCGCTACCAGTGACAACTCCCATAGGTTCCCATGGGCTCGGCTCCGAGTACCCCATTGCCCCGGTACTAAGTGCGACTCACCATCATTAGCTCACTATGAATAGAGATGACCTAACACCTGAATTTCTGCAGTCGTGAGGTTCAGAAAACTGCTATAAAGAATTCAATGAAGCAACCTTCACATGAACGACGGCTACCATACAGCTTTAAGTGTTTTCTGGTCCAAGTCCGAGAAGAGGAAAAAAGCAAAATATCAGGGTTTGCTTCAAGGAACAATGCAAGTCAATAATATAGATTACTGTTCTTAACAGCAAAAAAAAAATGTTCCCAATTTGAATAACCGCATGGTTGGCTACATAGAAAATACTGGACTTAATGGAAAACTAGAATCCCGTCTGTTGAAATTGTCAGAGTATCAGGATTAAAACACTGATTAGTTTTCTGGATTTACAGTCAAGCCTGAAAGAGATCTGATTAGACTATTTGCTTGCTTACAGTGATACTAATGCAATGTTATGATCACTGCTGAATGTGTGGCTACTAACTTGATGGCTCGTTTAGTCGTTGTAAGTGTAATAAAAGTAAATCTGCCATCACAAAACAAAGAATTTCTAGTCAATTTCGTGCAAACTTGCAAATCTTCAAGAAGCAAGAAGTAAAATGCGTGGGTAACAATCTGCAAAGAGAGCGCTTAATAAGCACTGCCTACCTGGAACGGCTCTGAATGAGCAGGAGCCTTCAGAACTTGGACATGGGTTTTTAGGGTCAATGGTCATTGTGGTGTAAGGGGGTTATGTTTACGGTATGTGATCCAATCCATCCTCTTTACAACAGTATGTCCAATAAGTAATATTTTTCACATTACCTCCAAAAGGTTCTTTGGGGATAGTAATCTAGAACTTAAGCTATCAACTCCAGAGGGTAACATGTCATGTCCCTAAGAGGCTCTCACACACACTCATGCTAGGTTTTTAGTAAGAGCTGCACAATATACGGTCCTGGTCTTGGGGTGTTGTGATCAGCTTTATTTGAGTTAGAAATACTTGGCTTAGAAACACTGAAAAATATTAGTCTAGATTAGAACATGGTTTCTCACTTTGGTTCTTAAGCACCTTTAGCAGTAGACATATAGCCAGGCTCTTTCTGGTGCCCCACAGTAAATAATGATGCCTCCTTAATGCCCCTAGTCTTTTCATCTCAATAATGATGCCTTCTTAATTCCCACACTAACTAATAATGCCCATTTGCGCCCCCACTCTATAATGGTGTTATTTCAGTCCTCAGCTTAGTAATGCTGGCCTAATAAGTAGCAAAGCTGATAGCCCCATTCCCATGGAAAATGGAGCAGCACAGCTTGTTGGTCATTTTAGAATTTCTGCCTATGAGATACCACAACTGCAAAATTGGTGCAATACAATTATTTCATCGCATCTCACTATTTAATGGATCGGTGCCATCCAGGGTCTTATAGGGTGAAGTTACAAAGTGGCAAGAAGGCAACCAGAACAAATGGCAAACAACTCACTGCCCCACCATAGTATTCAACTGTATCTGTGTCCTAAAACTGCACACACACTTGCACATACAGTAGCCAACACAGCAGGCCCCTGGCACACTTACACATGATTGATTTGTACATATTCTATCCCTCCTGGAACATTTATAATGTTTGATTTGTAAATGTAGTGACTTGTAGCTGATTCAATGTGATAAAAGAGTATGGTACCACGAAGTTGGGGCACTGAATGCACTGTAGCTCCGTCTTTCTTCCTCTCTCTCCTGCAGTGCTGATATCAGAGTTTCTTAAAAAAAATTACCTTAGTGACGGTCCGCCCAATACAACTGGCCACCCTAGGCACTGGACCTCAGGTCCCTGGTGGCTAATATGGGCCTGGTTGCATCACCTGATGTACCAGTAAAGTCAGGCCAGTGCATGATTTGACTTCAATCTGTATTGTGCCAGGAGAACTTGCCTTGTGTTTTACACCAACTAACTACAGTCTTGCTCAGCAAGTCCTGTTTGCAGGATTTAATTAGCCAAGGTCATACTATTTTCAGGGTATTAGGAACGGTCACAGTTGTTCTCAATGGGATATACAGTGTATTTACATAATGACATCTCGGATGTGCTTCATGGCTGGACCAGAGAAACACTGCTCTAATATCATAAAGGTCTGTATGACTTAGCAATCCTATTTTTGTGACTCAGTTGTAAACCATTGTGATAAGTCTTCGCATAAGAGACTACATCTATATGTACTTCAAGATTAGTTTCTACAATAGTCCCAGAGAAAGTCATATTATAGTTCTGAATATAAAGCAACAAAGTATATTCATGCATATGCTGACACTAAATAATTCAGAAATATTAACAACTAGCAGGCAAATGTTTAATAATTACACCAATCATGTAACTATAAAACACTTATCAGTTTATTAACTGAAATTACATTAGTAAGCCACAGAAAACATTAATACTAATATTGAAAACTGCTGACAAAACACTCCACAAATAATTTATTTAACAACTCATTTAGCACGTTTAGCAGTGTGCGAAATTTATCTGTGTAACGATAAAGGCTCTCATACACATTGCAAAAATTTTGACTGAACCCGTCGATATCGTCAGGTTCGGACGGTGGTCTAATGTGTATGGGGCTGTAGGGTAAATGTATAATTTAAGAGAAATGTATAACAGCAGTAAAGTTACATTGATATGAATCTGCCATCCACAGGACCGTGTCTACACAAAAGGAATAACATCTAAGTATTTTTATTACAGGAATTCACAATACAGGGGGCTTTTGCTGAGAATACAGAGGTGTCAACCGTGACACCTCAGCTTGGTTAAAAAGTTAGCAGATTGTCACTGTAGCTAGCTATGTTACACAAAAAAAGGGATTAACATGTGAGGGTCAGCTGAGGCTAGTTATGATCCATAATTCACTTCTCCTCTCTTCAAGGAAACAGAATAGCAACTAGGTATTTCTGTTATTTCTCCCTTTTTATTTCATAACAGTTTAAATGTGTCATTTTATTTCTCTCTTTTTATATCATTTTTGTAAGCACAGCATTGTTTACATTAAAGGGAATCTGTCACCCCATCTTTGCCCTAAGAGTTATATTATACTCATCCAGGGGTGGTCCGCCGTCCGGTCGGGTCCGATGGGCATGACGGTCCGGTCTGGGGCCTCCCATCTTGTAGCGAAGCCGGCCTCTTCTTTCCGTCCCGTCGCGGCTCCTGCGCAGGTGCACTGCTCTGCCCTGGTGAGGGCAGAGCAGAGAACTACAGTGCGCAGGCGCCGGAAAAGTTTAGAGAGGTCCGGCGCCTGCACACTGCAGTACTCTGCTCTGCCCAAACCAGGTGTGATTTATGCTCATGTTATAGCCTATACCAGTCGTTGAGTGCTGGATTGCGTGAGAGGAGGTAAATTAACCCTTGCATGCGCACCCCATGTCATGTGCTGAGAAGTGTCAGGAGATCTGGCTGATTGATGCTCAGGGGAGATGCCAATCGCACATGTCCGATTTCGGACTGCTGATTGTATTGTTTTCCCTGAAATAAGCCAGCAGCGTTGTGTCACCCAGCAGATTTCTCATAGAGAGCACAGGGGCACTCGCCCAAAAGAGCACTCCTGTATATGACAGAGTAGGCTGAGATGGCTGTCAGCTGAACAGTTGGTCAAAGCACTGTACATCCGACAGCAATCTAATGAGTAAGGTCATAAGGGTATGTGCACACGTTGCAGATTTGACTGCGGAATTTTCTGCACAGAATCCGCACCTCTTGGCAGAAAACGCAGGTGCGTTTTTGATGCGTTTTTTTAATGCGGATTTGTATGCGTTTTTCTAAGCTAAATAAAGATACCGTATGTTATTTAACAAACAAAAAAAAGATTTGTGATGTCATTTCTTGTCTAACCTCCTCTTTTACATTTGTCCAACCCACACTCCATTACACACACAGATAGATAGACAGATGATAATAGATAGATAGATAGATAGATAGATAGATAGATAGATAGATAGATAGATAGATATGGGATAGATAGATATACATAGATAGATAGATGATAGATAGATAGATAGATAGATAGATAGATAGATAGATAGATATATAGATAGATAATAGATAAATGATCGATAGATAGATAAAAGATAGATGAAAGATAAAATGGTACATAAATAGTTAAAGACACACACAAAAAATGGGGAAAAAATGGTGTGGGCTCCTGTGCAATTTTCTGCGCCAGAGTGGGAAAGCCGATGGCCGGGGCCAATATTTCTAGCCTGGGAAGGAGTTAATACCCTTGGAGCTTCCCAGGCTTTGATCAGCCCGCAGCTAGCCCAAAAATGATGTGGGGTCTCCCTACAATTTATAGCCAGAAAGGCTACGCAGACAACTGCGGGCTGATATTCATAGCATAGGAAGGGGCTATGGATATTGGTGCACCCCCCCGGCTAAAAATACTAGCACCCAGCCACCCCAGAATTAGCACATCTGTACGATGCGCCAATTTCGGCACTTAGCCCCTCTCTTCCCACTGCCGTGTTGCGGTGGCATATGGGGTAATAAGGGGTTAATGTCACCTTGCTATTGTAATGTGACATTAAGCCTGGTTAATAATGGAGAGGCGTCAATAAGACACCTATCCATTATTAATCTTATAGTTTGAAAGGGTTTAAAAAAACACACACGTAAGAATAAAGTATTTTAATGAAATAAAACTCAACACGGTTTTCATATTTTTATTGCACGCCCAGATCCAAGCGACGCCCTCGGTCTCCTATAATAAAAAGTAAAAAAATAAACCAACCGTATACTCCCTGTCCGACGCAGTCCAATTAATAATGAGTGTCCCAGGACGATTTACCCTATAGAACAGTGACATCAGGTGATGTCACAGCTCTATAGGGCCTCCAGTGATGAACTGACAGGAGACAATGGCTTCTGCAGTGCATCACTGAGGTTACCTGTTACTCAGGCTCTCACTTTATGGCAATGTTGCGTGGGAATTTCTCACCCAGTATTGCCGGTGAGAGAATGAACTTAAGTGACCTCACTCTCTCCCGGCGGCGGAGGGATATACACGCGGAGGATTACCTCCACTGTCAGTGCATCGTGGAGGCCGTGTAGAGCAGTGACATCACCGGATGTCAGTGTTCTACACCGGAGATCTTCGTTGGACACTCGTTAATCACTGGACTATAGCGGAAAGGTAAGTAAAGGTTGTTTTATTATTTTATTTTTATTAAAGACGATGGCATCGGGGACTAGGTGATTGGTGAGTATGTACTCTATGTTATGTGTAAGTTCTGTATGTTATGTGTATGTAATGTATGTTCTGTATGCTCTGTAAGTTTTTTTTTTTTTTTTACATTCAACACATTAGCCGGATGATGGGACTACTACTGTCCCATCATTGGCTAATGTGTCACTCACTGTCAGTGTAGCAGGCTTAGCCGGATGGAACTAGTAGTCTCATCAGACAATGCCTGCATACACACACAGCGCCAGCCACCCCCGCACAGCGCCATCAACCCCCGCAGACCCCCCAGACAGCACCGGCAACCCCTGCACAGCCCCGGCAACCCCCGCAGGCCCCCAAACAGCTCCGGCAAACCCGCACAGCCCCGGCAGACCCCTGCACAGCCCCGCAGACCCCCACACACACGCCCACACACATAGCCCCGCACACCATACACGCACACAGTCACCGCCCACACACTTCCCTCTTCCCGATCTGCAGCGTTTCATTCGCAGCAAAACCGCAGATCTTTTTTAGATCTGCGGTTGTGCTGTGGAAGTGCCCAACTCAAAGCAAGTCAATGGGTGCAGAAACGCTGTGGTTCCGCAAAAAGAATTCACATGCT
This sequence comes from Oophaga sylvatica, assembly GCA_033576555.1. Classification (NCBI taxonomy): domain Eukaryota; kingdom Metazoa; phylum Chordata; class Amphibia; order Anura; family Dendrobatidae; genus Oophaga; species Oophaga sylvatica. Next base: position 163,116,820 of record JARQOD010000003.1, read on the forward strand.
GCGAAAAATAAAACGCTGCAATTCGATGCGTTTTTTTCCGCAGCATGTGTACAGCGTTTTTGTATTTCCCATTGATTAACATTGTGTGCACAACGCACTGCGGATTTGAGGCAATTCCGCACGTCCAAAAACGCTGCGGAAACGCATCAAAATCCGCACCGTGTGCACATACCCTAAGACTGCAGATCTACCATCAAATGTATCCATTTTACCTGAAGCTAATACAAGCTTTTATAGAACCATATACAGCAACAGACAGAATCTGACTTTGATGGGAAATTTTTCTAGTCATGCTCTGTGATCTGTAAAATCACTAAGCAGGCAGGAAGGGGGAGGAGGTGAGCTGTGTCCAGCACTTAATGTGACTGTTGATTCTGTGTTACCCATTTGTACGGGCTCACGCAGACGTCCATACAACATGGTTCGAGCACGGGCTACAATGTACAGACTTGTACTTCTATGAGGCTGTCATGCTTAGGCTAGGAGACCCGTGTCCAGTCCGTGCATTGCAGAACGTGCTCGGATCATGTTGCATGGACGTCTGCATGAGCGCCAGCGTTATATTTGATTGTAATACTGTCTTTGATGATAATGAGATGACTGCTGAGAAGTGAGATTTACAGAATAGGAAGTATTAGCTAATATTAGGCTTTCTGGTTAGACTGAAAGATGCAAGTAAAAAAAAAGTTTAAAGGGAGTCAGTGTAAAGTTCTTTGTCTCTGTTGACATGTTCCTTGAAACTCAGTTTTCCGTCGGCCATTTTGCTTTCTGTCTTTCTGCAGCTCTTGCCCTCAGTTAATATGGAGTTTCCAGTTTTCATGTTCCCGCCCTGATTCTTCCCTCTTGCTTCTTAAGCAGCCTCAGCTGAACAATCAGTGCTCCTGAATCAAGCCTCAGTCAGTCTGTGACCTGACTTCTGGAAACCTTGGACTTGTACTCCAGCTATTCCCTACTGAGGAGCCTTGGAACACTTTTGGACTCTGGAAACCTGCTGTTTGGTGAATCCATGTTTGCAGAGGAATTACGGTACAGAGAAGAGATCCTGAACCTGCTTTGGAGATTTATTGTAGTGCTTGAAGTTACTCTGGCCTGCTGTGTCTCCTGTCGCTGTTCCTGCAAACTGTGTGAACTTTTCAGCATGCTTGTATGAAGTAATACAAGTCATTTCATATCAACCTATGTCTCCTTTGTTTTCCTCGCACCCAAGCACAAGACGCTATAGGAACTGTACACTATACTTGACAAGATTCAGGAGCCAATGTTTAGTGTCTGCTGGGTCTGGGAAAGCCGTGTCTGCTGTGACTGTGGATATCAGATGTCCGTTTAATACCTTATGTGATGACAGTGGTTGTGACTTCTCACAACCATTCCAGGTGAGCGCATTCCCTTAAAATTTTACTCTGGAGTGTTACCACAGGTAAACACTATTGTTTTTTTTTTTTTTTTTTTTCCTCTTCTCCTTCCAGCACTTCTGCCTTAAAAGATCTGGAAGATGGAGGCCCGCATAAAGGAACTTTGCGGAGTGACTGATACAATCCTTTCAGATGTACAGACTTTAAAAACCCGTTTTGCAAGCCTACAGGACCTCACTAATCATAATTTGCAAGTGTTTGGACAGACTACCCAGGAATTGCGAGCCAGGATTGAGGCTCTAGAGGAACGAGCCCAGGCTCCTGCCATAACCCCGAGTTCTGGGATCCCCAAATTACCTCCTTTTCGTTTTGGCGGTGAACGTGAGAAATTCAGGGGATTTATTAATCAATGCAATTTATTTTTCTCTGCACATGCTTCACAATTTCCCACTGAACGATCCAAAGTGCTTACTATAATCATGTTGCTTACCAATAAGGCTTTGATGTGGGCAAACCCTCTGATTGAGACTGAGGATGATTGTTTGAATCACCTTGATGCTTTTATTTCAGCCATGGGGCAGGTGTTTGATGACCCCAATCGAGGTGCAACAGCTGAAGCAGCCATGTTAACTTTGCGCCAAGGTAAGCGTTCAGTAGCCGAATATGCCCTGGATTTCAGGAGATGGGCTCTTGATACCACTTGGGACACTTCCGCTAAAAAATCTATTTTTCGGAAAGGGTTGTCTCCACTGATTAAGGATGAACTTGCTCGTGCCGACCCTCCCACTGCGTTAGGTGACTTTATTAACTATTGTATCCGTATTGATGCTCGTCTGACTGAACGCAGACAAGAGAGATGGTTCGAAAATAATCGCACTAACCTTTTACTACCTCCCTCCTCAGCTAAGGAACCTTTGAGTAGGATCACAAGGGAACCAGAACCTGAACCCATGCAGGTGGACTCTTTACAAAGACGGGTTAGTGATGCACGCAAAGAACATCGTATAAAGGAAAATCTATGTTTCTACTGTGGTAAGTCAGGGCACTTCATTATAAACTGCCCCAGCCGTTCTCGTAAGACTACTGCAGCAGTCATTCACTGTGAGTGTTGCGAGAGGAGCTCTGTCATGTCCGAGCCTCAGGCTCCAGAGAGATCTGCTGCAAGAGATCTTGATTTCTCGGACTTAAACTCTGTTAGTTCTGGGGACGATGACGGTATAAACGCTGCAATTTTTCAAGTTTCCTCAGCGGTGTCCCAGCTGAGTTGTAAAAGAAACAGTTCTCATTGCTTCCTTTCCATCAAACTCTGGGTTGACTCAGTCTGGGTGTCTAGCTCTGCTATGATCGACTCAGGAGCAAGTGGAAATTTTATGGATATCTCCTTTGCTCTGAAACAGGGGATACGTTCAGTGAAGAAGGCTACTCCAGTACAGATGGAGACTGTGGATGGCTCTCTACTGACTTCTGGACCAGTGGATCAAGAAACAGGCCTTTGAGGGTCCTTATGGGTAAAGATCATCAGGAGAAAATGTCTTTTTTGCTTATCTCTTCTCCCCACTTTCCCATTATTCTAGGGCTACCATGGCTGCAGGCGCAGAATCCTACGATTAACTGGGAGACCAAGGAATTACACTTTCCGGAGAAACAGATGAGTCAAGGAGTTTCAGCTTGCTCTGTTCCTAAAGGAACCATGTCAGTCCCTGAACTACCAGCTGTATACCAGGACTATGTGGATTTATGTGACAAGAAGAACGCTGATCAGCTTCCTCCTCACCATCCATATGATAGTCCAATTGAATTATTGCCTGGAGCCGAGATACCTTTTGGTAAGATCTACCCCCTAGCGGGGCCCGAGCTAAAAGCTTTGAAGGATTATATAGACGAAAATTTAGCCAAGGGCTTCATACGCCCTCTTCATCTCCCGCAGGTGCACCCATCTTCTTTGTGAAGAAGAAAGATGGATCTCTGAGACCCTGCATAGACTATAGGGAACTCAATAAGGTTACTATTAGAAACCGTTATCCATTGCCTTTAATCCCTGAGTTGTTGGAGAGAGTGCGGCATGCCAAAATTTTCTCTAAACTGGATCTCCGTGGGGCCTATAACTTGGTCCGTATTAGACCTGGGGATGAATGGAAGACTGCTTTCAGGTCACGCTATGGACACTTTGAATATCTAGTTATGCCTTTTGGTCTGAGTACCGCCCCAGCCACTTTCCAACACTTCGTGAATGATATCTTCAGGGATCTCCTAGATACATTTGTGGTGATTTATCTGGATGATATTCTAATTTTTTCTAACTCCACAGAGGAACATCATGGACATGTGAGAATGGTCTTAGAACGCCTAAGACAAAACCATCTCTACATCAAACTTGAAAAATGTGAATTCCATAGGACCGAAATTCAATTTCTGGGGTATGTACTATCTACGCAAGGGATTAGTATGGATGGAAGCAAGACCCAAGCCATCAAGGATTGGCCAATTCCTAGAAATGTGAAGGAGGTGCAGCGTTTCATCGGGTTTGCCAACTTCTATAGACGTTTCATTAAGAATTTTTCTGAGGTAGTGTCACCTATCACTCAACTTACCCGGAAACAGTCTAGGTTCTCCTGGACCCCGCAAGCTCAGGAAGCATTTTCCTGTTTAAAGGATAAATTTACCACCGCACCTATCTTAGTACATCCCAACCCCGAGCTTGCCTTCATAATAGAGGTGGATGCTTCAGACTGTGCCGTTGGAGCTATACTCTCTCAGAGAACAGGTGAGAAGAATGTCTTGCATCCCTGTGCCTTCTTTTCCCAGCAGTTGTCTTCGGCTGAGAGGAACTACGATGTGGGCAATAGAGAATTGTTGGCCATTATTGCCGCCTTCAAGGAATGGAGACACCTTCTTCAGGGAGCTGCACAGCAAATAGTCGTCCTGACAGACCATCGTAACCTTGAATTTATCAGGTCGGCTAAGTGTCTGACTCCTCGCCAGGCTCGCTGGAATCTTTTCCTAAACCAATTTAATTTTGTCATTTCTTATAGACCAGGATCGCGCAATGGAAAGGCTGATGCACTCTCTAGGATTCATTCAGCAGAGACACGTCCACTTACTCCTCCTAAGACTATTCTTCCTGACTCTAGATTCCTGGGAGTGATTCATAATCAAGACCTACTTAAGGACATCAAGGAAGCATACCATGCGGATTCTTTGTTGGCTCAACCCCCAAGGGACGTAAGTCTTGTCTTTAAGAATGGTGTGTGGATTCAGGGACAACGTCTGTATATACCTGAAACAGTCAGATTGAGAGTATTGCAACTCATCCACGATTCCAAGATAGCCGGGCATAGGGGAATTCTAAAGACACAAGAATTTCTTTCTCGTTTCTTTTGGTGGCCCACTTACAGGAAAGATGTCTTAAACTATGTCACTTCATGTGAAGTCTGTGCAAGATGCAAAACACCTCGCTCCTCACCAACTGGTCTGTTGCAACCTCTTCCCACCCCGTCCCGCCCGTGGGGATCCATTTCTATGGACTTCATTGTGGAGTTACCAACCTCTCAAGGGAAGAACACCATTCTAGTGGTGGTTGACCGTCTAACAAAGGCAGCTCATTTTATCCCTTGTGTCGGCTTACCCACTGCAAAACAGACATCAGACTTGATGATTAAGAATGTGTTTCGCTTACATGGAGTACCGGATGAGGTCATTTCGGATCGAGGGGTGCAATTCACTTCAAGGTTTTGGCAAAATTTCTGTGCAGCATTTGACATTAAAGTAAACCTTTCTTCTGCTTTTCATCCCCAGACTAATGGACAGACAGAACGAACCAATCAGACCCTGGAGCAGTATCTCCGCTGTTTTATCTGCCACCTACAGGATGATTGGGTGGATCTACTTCCACTGGCTGAGTTCTCTTATAACAACTCTCAGAGCGCCTCCACTAAGCAGTCTCCTTTTTACTCCAATCTAGGTTATCATCCTAACATTCTTCCTCGATTTCCCATAGATACGCCCTTGCCGGCAGTGGCTGAAAGAATCACTTCTTTACAAAAGAATATGGATCTTCTAAAGGAAAATCTAGAATTGGCTCAGGAAAGGTACAAGAAAGCAGCAGATAAATTTCGTAAACCTGCACCAGCTTTCAAGGTAGGAGATTTGGTCTGGCTGTCAACCAGAAATCTTAAATTAAAGATTCCATCGTCTAAATTGGGACATAAGTACATTGGACCTTATAAGATCAATAAGATTATAAGTGCTGTTGCTTGTCGTCTTCAACTGCCCAGAACTATGAGAATCCACCCTGTCTTTCATGTATCCCTACTAAAGGCTGCAACACCCAATACGTTTCCTGGACGTTCTTCTCCTTGCCCTGACCCAGTGCTGGTCGATGGTCAGGAAGAATTTATGGTGGAAAGGATTCTAGATTCCAGGTTGTACAGAAATCAGTTGCAATATTTGATTAAATGGCAGGGCGACCCAGTGGAGGACAACTCATGGGAACCAGTCAATTATGTAAATGCTCCTCGCCTGCTCCGCCAGTTTCATCAGAGGTACCCTGACAAGCTTGGTCTGAGGTCATCCGGAGGTTGTCCCTAAGGGGGGAGTAATGTAAGGTTCTTTGTCTCTGTTGACATGTTCCTTGAAACTCAGTTTTCCGTCGGCCATTTTGCTTTCTGTCTTTCTGCAGCTCTTGCCCTCAGTTAATATGGAGTTTCCAGTTTTCATGTTCCCGTCCTGATTCTTCCCTCTTGCTTCTTAAGCAGCCTCAGCTGAACAATCAGTGCTCCTGAATCAAGCCTCAGTCAGTCTGTGACCTGACTTCTGGAAACCTTGGACTTGTACTCCAGCTATTCCCTACTGAGGAGCCTTGGAACACTTTTGGACTCTGGAAACCTGCTGTTTGGTGAATCCATGTTTGCAGAGGAATTACGGTACAGAGAAGAGATCCTGAACCTGCTTTGGAGATTTATTGTAGTGCTTGAAGTTACTCTGGCCTGCTGTGTCTCCTGTCGCTGTTCCTGCAAACTGTGTGAACTTTTCAGCATGCTTGTATGAAGTAATACAAGTCATTTCATATCAACCTATGTCTCCTGTGTTTTCCTCGCACCCAAGCACAAGACGCTATAGGAACTGTACACTATACTTGACAGTCAGTCACCCCCAAAACTGAAATTAACTATATACACATATAGATAGTACTGTGCTGGTGCACCACTGGTTGATGAATCATTATATCTATACATTTACTTCAGGTGGCCAGAGTAGGAAGAGCAATCCATTCTTCTATGAAACTTGTTTCTGTACTAACGGGACTGTATTCTGTCATTAGAAAATTACCTTTTCTGTAAATCAAGTTTTTATGTTAAACGGAGTTTGTGACCTCAAAAAGTTTTATTAAACAATGTTTACATTCATATAAGGGAGCTTCAGTGTACTCTTGGTGTGATCAAGTGCACAGTGCATCATTCCACCCCATCAATTACCACCTTCCCCCTTTCCAGGTAGGATAATTGACAGTGCTCCAAGGAGTGCTGTGTATATTGAATCCTCAGCACTGCGCACACTGAGATTACAAGAGCCGTTAGCCCTGTCAGTGTGTGAGGGAACCCTCTGGTCCCCTGTCCCATTTGCAGCGGCCGCTCACTGCACACAGGATTGCTCAGCAGCAGGAGTCTGATGCTGACAGGACAGTATATGAGAGTGTGCAGACACTGACACTTCAGGAGCCGAGTAGGTACAATGTCAGAATGAGCTCTCATCCCTGTGTCCTATCAGCATCAGTCGCCCTGTGCTCTGTGATCCTGTGTGGAATGATCGACCAGTGCAGATAGGGAAGGTTTCACATGGCACCAGCAATCACTTAGAGAGATCTTGTAAAGCCAAAGTGTGCATGGCTAAGATACAGGCAGCGCTGTCAATCATCATAAAGGGAGGGTGGAAGATGGTAATTGAGGGTGATGCACATCACAAAAAGCTAAATAATTAAATATGAGAAAATGGAAAATGGTCTTAGGAGCGCAGGAGAGAGACTCAGACGTGAGATGGGGTTAAACCACAACGCGTTTCGACGGAGGATCCTCCGTCGAAACGCGTTGTGGTTTAACCCCATCTCTCGTCTTAGTCTCTTTCCTGCGCTCCTAAGACCGTTTCCATTTTCTCATTGCTCCCATCCTCCATCGGAGGTTTTCGGCTGGAGCTGCGGTGGAGACCCAGCATCCCGTCCACCCCAGGGTTGCTTCCTAAGCCCTCCTTCATGACCGCCTATCACTGACTCCTAAATAATTAAATATATCATAGTATGACTTTTATAGTGGGCTACATGAATGTAAAAATATTTTAATTTCAGTTTGGGGGGTGATAGACTCCCTTTAACATGAAAACTTCACAACAGATCATCTTCTGATGACAGAATACAGCCCCCATAGTCCAGTAACAAGCAGTGTTGGACTGGATTACCAAAGGCCCACCAGTAACCAACTCCAGGACCCCACTTTTCAGCTACATCAAATGTGAAATTATCCTCAATCACAAATTTATATAACAATGAACTGGGTAGATTGTCAATGAATAAGATGCCGCCTTTGTCTGTACATAGTGATTCATGTATATAGTGCCAAGTGCTGCTCATATAAGAGGTTGGTGGCCCAATGCACAGCGCCCACCGGAGGATTCTCCTGTTCTCCTGGGGCCAGTCCAAGCCTGAAAACAAGATTCATAGAGGGATGGATTGCTCTCCCTACTGCTGCTACGTGAAGGCAATGTATTAAGATAACAGCCATCATGAGTGTGCACTACCTACACAGAGGAGCAGATAGTCCCTGCTGTATACAATACACCATCACAAAAGTGCAACTTAAACAAGAACATCGTAATATACAGAGTATATTACCAGTAATAGCTATGGGGTGAATGAACTTCAGTAATGTACTTTTTATTACTTTCTATTTGAAGTATTTGCAAACATGCAGTATATAGACCTGCGAAACCACACAGTGACCCAGAACAAAATGAAAACACCAAGTTAATTGTCCTCACATCCGGCACAGCCTGTTAATAGAGCTACAATACTGTCAATATTTCAGAGCACTGCTTAACCCCGAAGCTTTTATCAACCACAGTGTGGAAGTGTTTAGTCATTTAGAAGGATGATGATGGGCACTTATGGGAGCAGGTGTGAGACAAGGGAGCTGGACACTATCACGCTGATTGTATACATCCACGCCGCTAATGTATGGTTATGTACTAGAGGCTCCCTGGAGTGGGATTAGTTTACGACAGCCAGTTATATGTGTTCTCGAAATTGATGAATCCATTCTTTCGTGAACTAGCGTTAAGAGTAAATGTTTTTTATACTGCGGAAAATATACTGCTGCTATATCAGGAGGAAACCCATGCAAACACAGAAAGAACATATAAACGCCTAGCTGATGTTGTCTTTGGTGGGATTTAAACCCATTACCTCAGCACCGCGAAGCAAAAGTGAAACCACTGAGCCTTACCATTTTGAGAATGAAGGGTGAAAATTACACCTGGAATCCACCCTCCACTTCAAAACTGCCATTCTGGACCAGAAGAGAAGACATCATGACCACCAGTGACCTGGCTACTGAGGCCACTGATTGGCTTCAGGGTCAGATGTCTAGTGGTTGGGACTTAATTTCTTCTATATCAGCAGTGGCAGAGAAAGTGGCAACAGTGAAGAACAGGCTAGATTGTAGAGGTAAGTATGGTTTCTCTTTTTCTTTGTATAGGTTTTAAACCCATGTAAAAGAAGATGATGACGACTCAAAGATGTATTAAAGGAATTGCCACTAATTGGTCAACCCCTTCTAGACATTGCTGGAAGGAGAGAGGCGAGTATATGCAGTTTTTTCTTTACATGGGGCAGTGCTATATTTAAAAAGGGGTTGTCCATGTAGCGGACAATCCATTTAACTAGTGATTTTTTATTATGTAGTAAGTACTCTTTTCACACATACCTTAGTTGCTGTTTCCAGATCTCATACCTATCTGGTTACTATCAGCAAACATTAAGCATGTCTGAACAGTGACAATAATATTCACATGAAATCTGTGACCCTCAACCACTAGATAAAATTGATAGGGAAAACGTGTTTTATTACCAACCAGTGTAAAATACTATCAACGACCGGGACAAATATCAGCTTAAGACAAACCTAAAAGGCAGCATTTGTAACAAGATGTCCACTGTACCCTGCGCTCTGATCTACGTCATAAAAACCTTTCCTTTCACACAGTCAGGGCCAGAGCCAAGAGGCGTATAAGAGAGCTTGTCTTACACTGGGAGAGAGCCATAAAGGTGTATTTATACAGCAAACTCATTTCAGGGATGGTAAACTCGGCTCCTTATAGGTTTCCTCATAATAAAGCCTTTCTATTTTTTCTTTGCCAGCATTTACCTCTATTCCGTGTTTATTTTCCTTCAATTAGGCCATTGGCTTCCCATGGGAGGTTACTTTTTCCGTCCTGTTTTGAACAGGCCTAGAGTTAGGCCCCCGTAATTACTTGTCCTAGTAAATTAGGCAAGACTAGTGAAAATAATAACAAGGACATTACCTCCAGCACCCAGAAGGTACATTCATCATCGTCACTAAGATGGAGAAGAAAAAAGCTTTTTTTAAGATGCATTTTTTTTGCATATATATATATATATATATATATATATATAACTGAGGAAAGCACTTTTTGGGGAAGATACCCATACACCTTCTATTAAATGTAAGTCCCTCACAGAAATCAAATGAATGGAGAACTTGTGACCAGTCATATATAGACTCAAATAGACATGATATCATCTGTTAAAGGGTATTTCTCACAAAGTACCGTATGTACTCATGTATAAGCCGACCCGTGTATAAGCCGACCCCCCTAATTTTGCCACAAAAAACTTGGAAAACTTATTGACTCGCGTATAAGCCGGGTGTATAAGTTGCCGTCCTGCTCTGTGCTCCCCCATCCAGCTCTGTGCGTCCCCATTCTCCTCTGTGCTCCCCTCCTCCTGCTCCATTATCCTGTCCTGCTCGTGCTTTCCATCCTCCCCGTCCTGCTCCGTGCCCCCCATCCAGCTCTGCACTCCCCCATTCTCCTCTGTGCCACACCCCGTCCTGCTCCGTGCTCTCCGTCCTCCCCCCGTTCTGTTCCGTGCTCTCCATCCTCCCCCCGTCCTGCTCCGTGCTCTCCGTCCTCCCCCGTCCTGCTCCGTGCTCTCCGACCTCCCCCGTTCTGTTCCGTGCTCTCCGTCCTCCCCCCCCGTCCTGCTCCGTGCTCTCCGTCCTCCCCCGTCCTGCTCCGTGCTCTCCGTCCTCCCCCCCGTTCCTGCTCCGTGCTCTCCGTCCTCCCCCCGTTCTGCTCCGTGCTTCTCCGTCCTCCCCCCCGTCCGGCTCCGTGCTCTCCGTCCTCCCCCCGTCTGCTCCATGCTCTCCGTCCTCCCCCCATTCTGCTCCGTGCTCTCCGTCCTCCCCAGTTCTCTCCGTGCTCTCCGTCCTCCCCCCTTCTTCTCCGTGCTCTCCATCCTCCCCCCCTCCTTCTCCATGCTCCTTGTCCTTCCTCCATGCTCCCCCCATCCTCCTCCATCATACTCACCCTCCCCGTGCCATCGCTGAACGTCTCGGCCGGCAATGCTGCGTTCTCCCCGGCTTCCTGCAGCTCTCCAGCGCTGAGCGGTGACGTATTACCGCTCATTAAGGCCATGAATATGGAGGCCACGCCCATGGGAGTGGCGTCGCGTCCATATTACATGACCTTAATGAGCGGGTATTACGTCACCGCTCAGCGCTGGAGAGCTGCAGGAAGCCGGGGAGAGCTGCAGGAAGCCGGGGAGAACGCAGGATTGCAGGGACGTCCAGCGATGGCACGGGGAGGGTGAGTATGATGTCCCAGCCACCGGCTCCTGCCGCCGCATCCCCTCCCCCGCTGGTTTCTGCCCTATGACTCATGTATAAGCCGAGGGGGCATTTTCAGCACAAAAAAAGGTGCTGAAAATCTCGGCTTATACATGAGTATATACGGTACATTTTAATCAATAGATCTTGAAATAATAATAATTTCCACAAGTGGATATGTTACTTTTTTCCCTGTGTAGAGACAATCTTATAAATGTGCCCCTACTTTGTACTGTGTACTGGCTGTGTCTGACCATACAGGAACATGGTCTGATCATACCACAGCTCCTGGGAAGTGGCGGAAGCAAAAATGAACAACTATTACAAAATCTGCTCATCATCTGATCATTGATCCATCCAAAATCAAAACTGCTTTGCCAACCGTAAACTACTGAAACAGTGTAGATTTGCAGATATTATCACTATTCTCTACAATTACTAGGATTGTGACTGGCAGTGTAGAAATTCCATTGCTCACATGAGGTTATGAAGCTTTTCTTTTGATCTTAATAGGGTATAAAATATATTTTCTATTGAATAAACTCAGCAGCAAGTAGCAATAAAAATAAAGCAGGTGTGCCTAGGGAAAGATGATGATATGGTTTCAAAACAGCTTCTCATCGGAAAATCCCTGCCTGCCTATGAACTGCAGGGGGCATACTCGGTTTCACTGTAATTAAAACTCAAGAAACTGATACCCAAGAGATGTTCCACTTAACTGCTGCAATGTCACAAAGTCAGAAAGAACATTTAACTGCTTGCTGCACAGTGGAGTGTCCAACCCTCTGTGTGTGTGTGTTTCTTTATTTAATTTTCACAACGAGGTTAGTAATGAGGGTGTCTTATAGAGATCTCTCCATTACTAACCCCTGGGCTTGAAGTCAGCTGACATTACAAATCTCACAACTTCACACATATAACCCCACTTACCACCGCACCAGGGCAGATACGCCTTTTCTGGGATGCCTGTGGGCTGCTATTTTTAGATTAGGGAGAGACAATCTCTCTGCTTCAGCTTGGCTGGTTGTCAAAAATGTTGGTGACCCCACACCATTCTTTTTCATTATTTATTTAAATAATTTTAAAAAACGCAGTGGGACCCATGTATTTTAGATAACCAGCCAATATAAAGCTGACAGTTGGGAGCTGCAGATGGCAGCTATCAGCTTTATCTGCACTGGTTAGCAAAAATAGAGGGATAGAGGGGTCCCCACACCATTTTTTTTCTTTTATTTATTGCACAGGCACCGGCTGGTGAATACTCTCATCATTGTACGCCTGCTCTCGCTGCTATCAGCGAGACCAGGTGTACAAAGATAAGAGTAGCACTTTCATCAGCCAACGCCTGAGACCGACAGTAACCTTTTTAATACTGGTCAGAGTTGCTGGCTCACACGATATCATCTGGGTGGCAATGTGGGAACCGCAGTGCTCTGAGCATCAGTAACAAACAAACTGCCGATCATAGCTGGTGTTTCTTGAGTTCAGGTGCCGTTCTGGTACCCAAACCAAACTTTTTTAAAATGTTCGGACGAACCCGACAAACCCGAACATCCACGGGTCCACCCATCACTATTTGCTATCTATCCCAAAATACTCTATGATAAACGTGTGATTGCTGATGTCAAGCTGTTGCGATCCCCAGTGATCCTAAAAACAGGGGGCCCAAAGTCACCTTTGTGAATGAAGCAGTAGTCAGCATGTGCGAACACCACTTCAATAAACAGTAAATTGAACTTTGGTCGCACATGCTCACTAATATGTAGGACAATAAGGTGCAGGGAATTGCTCACCTGGTACAGTTGTGTATCACATAACATTGATCAAACTTAAATTTGTAAGCTGCTGCTTACAAAAAACGTTGAAATGACAGAGGAGAAACAATAGGTGGGTCATCTGCGCTGCTGATGGAGAACTGAAAAAATGGTCCAGGTTACAAAGTAATTTTGCTGTGGTTTTATTATTATGCGTTTTAAAGTCTTCAGATTTCTTCATCAGGATATGTGCAGACTACCCACCTATTGTTTCTCTTCTGGCATTATGTTATTGGTGGGGATACCTGCAGTCTGATGTGGTGGTCCCTTCAGAAATGTGGAAAATTTGTTGCAGAAATCCCTGTAACTAAAAATTAGTTCCTGTCGTGCAGCTGTAATGCAGGCTGGTGTGTGCTCCACCTGTAGGTTACAGAGGGGAGAAGGGATTACACACTACCAGAGTAGGCCTGCACTGCAGCAGCCAAAACCACCACCAGGTGGCAACAAAAACGTCCAAAACTGAGTCCGGAATAATCAGTCATCTGAAGTATCACAGGTCTCAGCAAGCCCTCTACAGAGCAGAAACACAGGCGCCACCAAGTGGCGGGAGCGTGGTCAGGCAAGCCAAGTCAAAACCGTACGGAGGCAGCAGGACAAAAGGAATAAGCAATATACGTGGTCAGGAGAAAGCCAGGAGGTCAGCAACGGTCAGAAGCAGATAAGACAAAGACAGAAAGCAGAAGCGAGTCCGAATACAGGCCGAGTCAAAAACCAGAGAATCAAACAGACAAACAGGGAAATGAAGGGAACAGGGCAGACAGAGGGGAACAACAGACACGGGAAGTCAGGGATAACAGCAGGACAAATCAAGGGTTACCAGTCAGGTTCACAAGCCGAAGGTAGCAGTATAGGTCACACTGCTAGCAGGATGTGTGAGAGCTAAATAGCCAACCTGAACCCAGAATGAGGCAGAGCAAAGTTAACCCTTGACATGATCCGCCCGGACCAAGGGCAGACAGGACTAAACCCTGGAACGGATCATGACAGTTCCATTTGAATTTATGGCGCTGTTTGGCAGCAAACACATGGATTTTGGCAAGACCAATTCAGCTGAATGGGACAGTTGCATAAACATCTGCAACCAATCTGTGATGTCCAAATACACCTGTTCCACCCCAGTACTGGGTATCCCGGGATTGGTGTGCCTGGAAGTACATTGGGACCGTGTTGATGCACTTACAGCTTCTCAGACTTTTCTGTATTCCTGAACTAGCAGCACCCTCCCCTTGAGGACTGACAGGTTAACTGATCTGATACACTAAAATTAACCTGTCACTTAAGAGAGGGTGCTGCTACAGGAAAACAGCCCATGATGAGAAGCTGTAAGTGCATAATCACAACCTCAATGCACTTCCAGACATTTGAAAACATGATTTCTCACTGCTAAAACGGCACCTTAGGGTCACAAAGGGATTGATTGGCTAATCTTATAAAGGGTTAGACAGTCAATATTTTATTTTAGGATGGTGGCAGGAGTTTCCAACAGGTTCCCTTTAAAATAAAGATAAAGTGAGCAACACCTTTAATCAAAACTTGTTGACTGCACTCTAAGCTGTTAAAAAGACTGAAAAATATTTAAAAAAATATTTAGACTTGAGAGTCCTCAGTGGTTGATACCTTTTAATGGCTAACTGAAAAGATGGTAACAAATTGCAAGCTTTCGAGACTACGCAGGTCTCTTCATCAGGCAAAGACTAAAACAAAAACTGAAGAATCACATATTTATACACAAGAGGACACAGGAATAATGCAATAGGTAAGACAGGTGACGTGAAGCAGAACTGTCATTATGGCAGAAGGATGAACATAAATATGACTAGTTCATAGATAAGGAGTGAAAGTTTTATTACCCTCTGATTGGGGTCTGGTATTGTGTTGTGATGACCCTAAAAGGTCAGGGAAGCAGATTCCTTAATTGTTGTAGAAAGACATAAAACTCTGGGATATATTCATCCCGGCACTAAGAGTGTCAAAGGTCATCATAAGTTTATATTCCCAGACTTTTCTATCCTTCTCAGATTTGAAGTTAGATTTTAATATAAGTAATTCCATATCCATCATGCTATGACCGGGCATACAAAAGTGTTTTGCCACAGGTAAATCCATTCTCCTTTCTCTTATTGTGTGGCGATGAGAATTCATCCTTGTTCTCAGTTTTTGCCCGGTCTCCCCCACATACAGACCCCCAGTTGGACATTTAGTACATATAATTAGGTACACCACATTAGATGTGATGCAGCTGAAAGTACCTGGTATCTTGTAGTCCTGATGGGAGTTGGGGATCTTTATCCTGTCCGTGGTCATTATAGATGTACAGGTTTTGCATTTCTTTTGTTTGCAAGGAAAGGTACCTGCAGCTGTTGGGGAGGACAGGGAGCTTCTGACAATGATGCTTCTTAGATTTGGGGGCTGCCTAAAACATAGTAGTGGGGGGTCTGGAAATATGGATTGTAATCGGGCATCTTTTTGTAGTAAAGGTTGTAGTTTCCGTGCAGCTCCCCTTAGCATCTCCAGACTTGGATTGTAGGTGACCACTAGAGGCACCCGGTTATTTTCTTCTTTAGCTTTGTAATGTAGCAGGTGATTCCTTGATATTCTGGTGGCTCTTGTAATTTGGTTTTCAATTGTTCTTGGATGGTAGCCCTGGTTCAAAAAAGTCTTTCTGAGGCGACCAAGGTGTTCATCTCTATCCATGGGGTTGGAACATATACGGTTGTATCTGATGGCTTGGCTGTAGACAATAGAGTTTTTTATGTGTTTTGGATTCAAATCTGAGAAGGATAGAAAAGTCTGGGAATATAAACTTATTATGACCTTTGACACTCTTAGTGCTGGGATGAATATATCCCAGAGTTTTATGTCTTTCTACAACAATTAAGAAAGATGTGTATCTTCGTACCGTGTTAGCCAGTAGATAGAAAAATATTTAGACTTGAGAGTCCTCAGTGGTTGATACCTTTTAATAGCTAACTGAAAAGATGGTAACAAATTGCAAGCTTTCGAGACTGCTCAGGTCTCTTCTTCAGGCATAGACTAATACAACATCTGAAGAATCACATATTTATACACAAAATAGCACAGAAAAAATGCAATAGGTAGGACAAGTGACATGAAGCAGAACTGTCACTATGGCAGAGGGATTAACATAAATATGACTAGTTCATAGATAAGGAGTGAAGGTTTTATTACCCTCTGATTGGGGTCTGGTATTGTGTTGTGATGACCCTAAAAGGTCAGGGAGGCAGATTCCTTAATTGTTGTAGAACGACATAAAACTCTGGGATATATTCATCCCAGCACTAAGAGTGTCAAAGGTCATCATAAGTTTATATTCCCAGACTTTTCTATCCTTCTCAGATTTGAAGTTAGATTTTAATACAAGTAATTCCATATCTGTCATGATATGTCCTCAGTGGTTGATACCTTTTAATGGCTAACTGAAAAGATGGTAACAAATTGCAAGCTTTCGAGACTACTCAGGTCTCTTCATCAGGCTGAACTAATACAAAATCTGAAGAATCACATATTTATACACAAAAACACAGAAAAAATGCAATAGGTAAGACAAGTGACGTGAAGCAGAATAGTCATTATGGCAGAGGGATGAGCATAAATATTGGAACAATTCATAGATAAGGAGAGAAAGTTTTATTACCCTCTGATTGGGGTCTGGTAATGTTTTGTGATGTTTTCACAGGGTATTTGGAGTAAATTCCTTAATTGATGTAATAGGCCATAAAACCATGTGACAGGTTCATTCCAGCATTAAGAGTGTCAAAGGTCACCATCAATTTGTATTCGCAAATTTTCTCTGCCTCTGAGATGTGAATCTGCTTTTAGTACCAGTATTTTCATATCTGACATGCTATGATCAGGGGAGCAAAAATGTTTTGCCACAGGTAGATCCATTCTTTTTTCTCTTATTGCGTGGCGATGAGAATTCATCCTTGTTCTCAGTTTTTGCCCGGTCTCCCCCACATACAGACCCCCAGTTGGACATTTAGTACATATAATTAGGTACACAACATTAGATGTGATGCAGCTGAAAGTACCTGGTATCTTGTAGTCCTGATGTGAGTTGGGGATCTTTATCTTGTCCGTGGTCATTATAAATGGACAGGTTTTGCATTTCTTCTGATTGCAAGGCAAGGTTCCTGCAGCTGTTGGGGAGGACAGGGAACTTCTGACAATGATGCTTCTTAGATTTGGGGGCTGCCTAAAACACAGTAGTGGGGGGTCTGGAAATATGGATTGTAACCGGGCATCTTTTTGTAGTAAAGGTTGTAGTTTCCGTGCAGCTCCCCTTAGCACCTCCAGATTGGATTGTAGGTGACCACTAAAGGCACCCGGTTATTTTCTTCTTTAGCTTTGTAATGTAGCAGGTGTAATGTATGTTTGCCGGTCATAGCATGACAGATATGGAATTACTTGTATTAAAATCTAACTTCAAATCTGAGAAGGATAGAAAAGTCTGGGAATATAAACTTATGATGACCTTTGACACTCTTAGTGCTGGATGAATATATCCCAGAGTTTTATGTCGTTCTACAACAATTAAGGAATCTGCCTCCCTGACCTTTAGGGTCATCACAACACAATACCAGACCCAATCAGAGGGTAATAAAACTTCACTCCTTATCTATGAACTAGTCAATTTATGTTAATCCCTCTGCCATAATGACAGTTCTGCTTCATGTCACTTGTCCTACTATTGCATTTTTTCTGTGCTATTTTGTGTATAAATATGTGATTCTTCAGATGTTGTATTAGTCTATGCCTGATGAAGAGACTGAGTAGTCTCGAAAGCTTGCAATTTGTTACCATCTTTTCAGTTAGCCATTAAAAGGTATCAACCACTGAGGACTCTCAAGTCTAAATATTTTTCTACAACAATTAAGGAATCTGCTTCCCTGACCTTTTAGGGTCATCACAACACAATACCAGACCCCAATCAGAGGGTAATAAAACTTTCACTCCTTATCTATGAACTAGTCATATTTATGTTCATCCTTCTGCCATAATGACAGTTCTGCTTCACGTCACCTGTCTTACCTATTGCATTATTCCTGTGTCCTCTTGTGTATAAATATGTGATTCTTCAGTTTTTGTTTTAGTCTTTGCCTGATGAAGAGACCTGCGTAGTCTCGAAAGCTTGCAATTTGTTACCATCTTTTCAGTTAGCCATTAAAAGGTATCAACCACTGAGGACTCTCAAGTCTAAATATTTTTCTATCTACTGGCTAACACGGTACGAAGATACACATCTTTCCTATATGAAAAATATTTGGAATCAACAAAAACATTGAGGGAAAAATTTCTGCTTACACTACTGTTTATTTCTAAGTATTACTTTATTTTTCCAAAACACAAGTCTTATTTTCTCAGCGGTCTCATACATCATGGAGCAAAACTATCTAACACAATAATTAGAAGTATATTTCACCTTGTACCCCACAAAAAATAGAGTACATTTTAAACCCAGTAAAATCTGCTCTGCGTGCCTTGGCAGGTGTACAACATACATTTATTTCCTGTGCCAAATCCTGCCTCAGTGTAGGACTAATTTTAGTGTCACACGGATGATTGATTATTGCATTGCAAGTGGCTTGGAAAAGGCTTATTGGGAATAATATATTCAGCTGGACTCATAATATGATCATTTTAATAAAATTTGATATTAAAGTGGGTCTGTGGTGGCACAAATTTAGCAACTGGGTCTAGGAGTTTAAGGTTATAGATCTCTAGTACAATATAGGACCATTAGTCTTACACCACCTTCCCAGCACAATATGGCATCTCCAGGTCATGGCATCCCAATCGTTAGCGCTTATTTATGAAGTAATAGACCTATAGTGTCTGACATCCATGTTGATATGTTTATGTCACATATTTTATATGTGGGTGGATAAGTGTATAGATCAGACAAGCTACAGGAAATTTTCACTTGAGTGAGAGGAATATACAAAATTATTGGTTGCCAACTATAATATATTTATAGCTAACTAGCTGAAGAGCCCGGCGCTGCCCGGGCATAGTACCTAACTACGGTTAGTTATAACAAATTGTAATGATTATATCTATATACAAGTATTCAGCTTTCTCCCCATTATGTAGATAGGGCCAAAATAGTTTGGCGATTTGGAACGTGCGGGGGTTAAAATTTTATTCAACACATAGCCTATGATGCTCCTGGGGTTGAGATGTGCGGGCATGCAAAATTTCATGCCCGTAAGTACAACGGTGCAGATTCCTATCCCGGGCCAAAATTATTTGCCGATTTGGAATGCGCGGGGTTACAAATTTCGACTAAAAACCTAGCCTATGACGCTCCCGGGGTCGAGACGTGCGGGTGAGCAAAATTTCATGCCCGTAAATGCAGATTCCTATGCCGGACATACACACAAGCATTCAGCTTTCTCCCCATTATGTAGATAGGGCCAAAATTGTTTGGCGATTTGGAACGTGCGGGGGTTAAAATTTCCATTCAACACATAGCCTATGATGCTCCTGGGGTTGAGATGTGCGGGCATGCAAAATTTAATGCCGTAAGTACAACGGTGCAGATTCCTATCCCGGGCCAAAATTATTTGCCAATTTGGAATGCGCGGGGTTAAAATTTCGACTAAAAACCTAGCCTATGACGCTCCCGGGGTCGAGACGTGCGGGTGTGCAAAATTTCATGCCCGTAAATGCAGATTCCTATGCCGGACATACACACAAGCATTCAGCTTTCTCCCCATTATGTAGATAGGGCCAAAATTGTTTGGCGATTTGGAAGCGCGGGGTTAAAATTTCGATTCAAAACATAGCCTAGGACGCTTTCGGGGTCGAGACGTGCGGGCGTGCAAAATTTCATGCCCGTAAGTGCGACGGTGCGGATTCCAATCCCGGACAAACATACCCACATACATACACATACATATCAGCTTTATATATTAGATTAATGTAAGAAGATAAATCTTAATGAGATCTATTAGGGGCTAAATAGACTTTTTCTTCCTATGTAACTTGAAGTTTGCCAGAGACAAGGCTGATATGTTGAATATACAGGGCCGGCGTTAGAGGCAGGCAGAGCACGCAGCTGCCTAGGGCCCCGCTCCCTCGTGGGCCCCCAGACAGTGGCGTGCCGCTAATAGCGGCACATCACACAGCCGGTATGGTGCCTGCCCCAGCGCCGACTCCCCCCGCCGCTGCATTGAACTATACCGGCGTCATAGACGCCGGGACAGTTCTAAGCAATGATGGAGGAAAGAGCGTCAGATGACGATCCCTCTCCCATCATTCCCCTCTGCCTCTGACACTGTGGGTGCACGATGACATCACTTCATCGCGCACCCACTTTGTGCAGCCACTGAGACCGGAGCTGAGCCTGGAGCAACGCGGGGCACGAGGAGAGGTAAGGATAGTGTTTTTTTTAAATATATTAGAGAGTACTGAACTGTGGGGCCATTCTCGGGGGGAGCTACATTATATTCTATGGAGTGGCTGCATTATATTCTATGGGGGGATACATTATATTCTATGGAGAGGTGGTCAGTATTATATTCTATTGGGGGCTACATTATATTCTATGAGGAGGTGGGCTGTATTATATTCTATGGGGGCTACATTATATTCTATGGGGAGGTGGGCTGTATTATATTCTATGGGGCTACATTATATTCTATGGGGAGGTGGGCTGTATTATATTCTATGGGGGTCTACATTATATTCTATGGGAGGTGGGCTGTATTATATTCTATGAGGGGCTACATTATACTCTATGGGGAGGGAGGTGGGCTGTATTATATTCTATGGGGGGCTACATTATATTCTATGGGGGCTGTATTATATTTTTTTATTCTATGAGGGGTAATTGCATCATACTCTATGAGGGCCACATTATACTATATGAGGGGGGTATACTATATTCTATGGGGAGCTGCATTATATTCTATGGGGGCTAGAATATATTGTATGGAGGGCTTCATTATACTCCATGAGGGGGTTACATTATATTCTATGGGGGGCTGCATTATACTATATGAGGAAGGCTGCATTGTATTCTATGGAGGGGTTACATTATACTATATGAGAGGGCTATACTATATTCTATGGGAGCTGCATTATATTCTATGGGGGACTAGATTATAGTATATGGAGGGCTTCATTATACTCTATGAGGGGGTTACATTATATTCTATGGGGGCGGCATTATACTATATGAGGAGGGCTGCATTGTATTCTATGGAGGGGCTACATTATACTATATAAGGGGGCTGCATTATATTCTATGGAGGAGCTACCATATGTTATATGGAGAGGCCGCATTATACTATATGAGGGGGTCTGCATTATATTGTATGGGGGGTTACATTATATTGTATGGTGGGGCTGCATTATATTCTGTGGGGTGGCTGCATTATACTCTGGGATGGCTGCATTATACTCTGTGGGGTGGCTGCATTATGCTCTATGGGGTGGCTGCATTATACTATATGTGGGCTGCATTATACTGTATTGAGGACTATGGGGAATACATTATAGTATGTGAAGAACTATGGGGTGGATTATACTATGGGAAGTGAATTGTACTACATGGATGACTATGGCGGTGCATTATACTATATGGATTACTATGAGGAGTGTATTATACTATATGGAGGACTGAGCAGTGTATTATACTATGTGGAGGACGGAGCAGTGTATTTTAATATATGGATGACTATGAGGAGTGTATTATACTATATGGAGGACTGAGGAGTGTATTATACTATATGGAAGACTGAGGAGTATATTATACTATATGGAGGACTGAGGAGAGTAATATACTATAAGGAAGACTGAGGAGTGTATTATACAATATGGAGGACTGAGGAGTGTATTATACTATATGGAGGACTGAGCAGTATATTTTAATATATGGAGGACTATGAGAAGTGTATTATACTATATGGAGGATTGAGGAGTGTATTATACTATATGGAGAACTATGTGAAGTGTATAATACTAGGGAGTGTATTATACTATATGGAGGATTATAGGGAATGTATTATACTATATAGAGGACTATAGAGAGTGTACTATACTATATGGAGGACTATGGGGAGTGTATTATACTATATGGAGAACTATGGGGAGTGTATTATACTATATGGAGAACTATGGGGCACATTATATTATATGGAGGACTATAGGGAGTGTATTATACTATATGGAGGACTATGGGGAGTGTATTATACTATATGGAGGACTATGGGGCACATTATATTATATGGAGGACTATGGGGTGTGCATTATACAATATGGAGGACTGTGGTGCACATTATACTATATGGAAGACTATGGGGTGTATTATACTTAACAAGCAAAATGCTGCATATTCATCGAGTGATTGGATTGTTTATGCCGGAACAAGAATCATTGTTCTCAGCAGCACATCACTGGTGTAAACTGTAGATGTGCTGCTGATAACATGATACTGTATGGGGACAGATTGATCTAATAGTGATTGTTCTGTTCCCATCATTCTTTCTCAGTTGGTGTAAAGAGGTCGGAAAACAAGCGTCGAATGACTTCAATATTGTCAATCATACTTGTTTAGCGGCCTGAACTCAGAACACGTAAATACAACCGAAATGCTTCTGTGTGATGTGCAATATTTTAGCATTTCGGGTCCCATTTTAAACTTTTGTCTACGGCCCCACTTTGCCTAAAACCGTCCATGTATATATCCATGTTGTTGTGAATCAATGTTTCAGGAGTTGGGAGATAGGAATGCCTACTGCAGCCAGATACATACTGTAAATGTCATCTGTCTGATATTTCTAGGGGCAGTCCCTGGTTTTCCATTTGTCCCACATGAATGTGTCTCTGTTTAACACATAAATTACCTTTTTTGATATGTTAGATGACATCATTCCTAATTCTGTATGCATACGGCTCAGCCATAACAATAAGGCTATGTTCACACGAAGCATTTTTGCCCTTTTTCTAGTGTTTTGACACTGTTCTGTGTGTTTTTTGAGTATGGATTACGTGTGCTTTGTCTATAGTACATGTTTAATAAAGTTGGCTTCATTCGCCAAAAATGCTGCAAAAAAGTTTGTTGCAGCTTTTTTCTGTTTTTTGTTGCTTTTATAATGGGTGAAAAAACAATGAAAAATGCAGAAAGACATGACATTGACATGATGAAGTTTTCAAAAATCTTGCAATTCTCAAATTCAGGGAAAAAAAACAGACATGTGCATGAGATTTCTAAAATCGAGTTGTAACTTTTGCTGGCACTGTAAAAAGAAAAAAAAATGCTGCATGTGAACATGGCCTAATACGAGACAGTCACCTCCAAAGTCACCTCCAAAACGCCCGCCATTCAGTGCTGTACTGCAGGCGGGAGCTAGCAATGAGATCCGGCAATAGCAACGTGACATCGGTCAGCACTCAATCATAATATGTCAGTGCTGAGTATACAAATTGAGGGGGCGCAATGTTAGACTGGACCCTTGGCCATACCAAGGGTGCACCTAAACCCCTTCATTTACATACAGAATGACATAAATAGCTTTTTTTTGCAACTAAACCAGTAAATGCTATATTCCAACAGGAGCTACAGTAAGTCCCTGGGACATGCTTAAATTAATTTTGTGAAAGCATACAATGCCTTACAATACAATATACAGTGGTACATGGAGTGCCTATAGCTAAATAATAAGAAATTTCCATGGAACTTTTAAGGAGTTATTAAGGCTTGAAATGGAAAGTCTGCAGTCACACTACGTGACTGCAGACTGTCAAATCATGACCATTGCAACACACACAATTTCACAATTCCTATATATTACACATGCTGGTGAAAGGTCACATAACTGCATGTATGTGATTTTACATAATTTTGGTTATGTGTCGACCAGCCTCACTCAGCTTATCACAATAGAGAGAACTGAGAGAAGCCAGTTGAGTCTAGTGCATGTGACCACAAGCAAGCAAATTGCACCATCTGCCTGGGAAATATAGGGAAATCGAGACAGTGTGTACATTCTACATTGTCACGATTCAGCAGCCTGAAGTCATATAAGGTGACTATAGACTTTCCATTTCAGCCTGGACAACCCCTTTATGTCACCCATACATTACCGATCATGACATGGCCAAACTTGCCAATTTCACTGGGATCGCACTGACTCTCCCCAAAAACATAATTTTGGGGAGGTAAGTTGAATTTAATTCAGCACTGCAATCTCCATACTTCCAGGTTGGCGGGGAAGTGGGGGACAGGCACTCCTCCTTGAGTGACATTTCTGGTCACTAACTTCTCCTGCTACTGTGACACAAATAGTTTGTCATTGTTCTATGGTATAAACCGTTATCAGTATATTTACATGAAGAGATAACAGGACCTATGAACAATCAAATGACTGGGAAAGTGAGAGCAGTAATTTGGAGAGCTGCTTTGAAAACCACCAATGGTGGGGACTGGAAGCTGGTGGCTATGCAGGATTGATAACAGATCAGGAACTGGCAGAGTGGTGAGCAGCAAACTGCTATTTAGAAATCAATGGGCAGGATAGAGGTGGCTGGTATATCAGGAGTTAACTCCATAACCTGCTCGGAATATAGTTACTGCGCATACTTTCCCAGGCATTGGTGGTCAATCTCCTTGAAAACTAGCTGTACACTATGCAAGATGAAAGCTTTCACAGCAGGAGATTGACAGCAGACAGAAAAACCAAGTCCATTGCAAACTTGCCTATATTCATGATGTCTAACTAAAACAATTAAATGACATAAAAATACCATTTTAAGAGAAATCTCCAGGAATTTAATATTCCTACTACCAGATTTTTCCCCAGCCCTGTTTCTACATTGCTCCTGAAGACTACATCAAGTTAGAGATTCTGTTGTAAAGGTAAGAAAAAGATGGCAATAACAGCTTTAAAACACTATTTTACTTATATATTTAAATGTTAGATTTCTGGGATATAGAAATCCAGGTTTCTATGTTATGGATGTTCACCTAATATTTGCTGTTAATTGTTCGATAATAGAAGCTCGTTATATATGGTTCTTAAATTACATCCCATTAGTTTACGAGCAATTCTGAATACTGGACAAAGCATTAATTTACCATTAGGCACCATAGAGTGTATAGAATCCTGAAAGTGTAAATTGAATGGAGCCTTATACTGTATAGTACATATGCTGACACTGCTGCTCTGTGTACACACAATGGGTGTTGAGGATCGGGCCAGTCTTCATATCCTGCTCTCCAAACACTCAACGGACTAGTGATGGAAAAGCCTTTCAGATCAGTCTCAACCACAGAAAGTGCGGCCCTTGCTGCATATTTTATGGCCTTGTATATGAATAAGTAAAGAATGAGGAGAGTAGAAGGGGCCAGACACAGAGAGCTAACTGTTACTTGAAGTTTTATTACTTACAAGCTGGCACCATTTCACCTAAAAGGCTTTGTAAGTGAGGTGATAGATTCTCCCTTCTTTGTTTAACTCTGTGTCTGCCAGGCTGCTCAGCCATACATATAATGGATTCTGAGATCTATTTCTATATCTGTTGTATGGTCTTCATCTAACATATCTATATACTACACTACTCAAAAAAATAAAGGGAGCACTCAAATATCACATCCTAGATCTGAATGAATGAAATATTCTTATTGACTACTTTGTTCTGATCAAAGTTGAATGTGCTGACTCAAGATCACATAAAAATAATCAATGGAAATCAAATTTATTAACCAATGGAGGCCTGGATTTGGAGTCATACACAAAATTAAAGCAGAATGTAATGTCCTTAAAACAAGTCAAAATGAGGCTCAGTATTGTGTGTGGCCTCCTCGTGCCTGTATGACTTCCCTACAATGCCTGGGCATGCTCCTGATGAGGTTGCGGATGTTCTCCTGAGGAATCTCCTCCCAGACCTGGACTAAAGCATCCGCCAACTCCTAGACAGTCTGTGGTGCAATGTGACGTTGGTGGATGGAGCGAGACATGATGTCCCAGATGTGATCACTCGGATTCAGGTCTGGGGAACGGGCGGGCCAGTCCATAGCTTCAATCCCTTCATCTTACAAGAACTGCTGACACACTCCAGCCACATGAGGTCTGGCATTGTCCTGCATTAGGAAGAACCCACGGCCAACCGCACCAGCATATGGTCTCACAAGGGTCTGAGGATCTCATCTCGGTACTTAATGCCAGTCAGGCTACCTCTGGCGAACACATGGAGGGCTGTGCAGCCCTCCAAAGAAATGCCACCCCACACCATTACTGACCCACTGTCAAACCGGTCATGCTGAAGGATATTGCAGGCAGTAGATCGCTCTCCATGGCATCTCCAGACTCTGTCACATGAGCTCAGTGTGGACCTGCTTTCATCTGTGAAGAGCACAAGGTGCCAGTGGTGAATTTGCCAATCCTGGTGTTCTGTGGCAAATGCCAAGCGTCCTGCATGGTGTTGGGCTATGAGCACAACCCCCATCTGTGGATGTCAGGCACTCAGACCATCCTCATGGAGTCGGTTTCTAACCGTTTGTGCAGACACATGCACATTTGTGGCCTGCTGGAGATCATTTTGCAGGAGTCTGGCAGTGCTCCTCCTGTTCCTTCTTGCACAAAGGCAGAGGTAGCGGTCCTGCTGCTGGGTTGTTGCCCTCCTACGGCCCCCTCTACGTCTCCTGGTGTACTGGCCTGTCTCCTGGTAGCGCCTCCAGCCTCTGGACACTACGCTGACAGACACAGCAAAGCTTGTTGCCACAGCTCGCATTGATGTGCCATCCTGGATGAGCTGCACTACCTGAGCCACTTGTGTGGGTTGTAGAGTCCGTCTCATACTACTACAGTGTGAAAGCACAACCAACATTCAAAAGTGATCAAAACATCAGCCAGAAAGCATTAGTACTGAGATGTGGTCTGTGGTCCCCACCTGCAGAACCACTCCTTTATTGAGTGTATCTTGATAATTGCCAATAATTTCCATCTGTTGTCTATTCCATTTGCACAACAGCATGTGAAATTGATTATCAATCAGTGTTGCTTCCTAAGTGGACAGTTTGATTTCACAGAAGTTTGATTTACTTGGAGTTAAATTCTGTTGTTTAAGTGTTCCCTTTATTTTTTTGAGCAGTGTATATAAAAATAAGTGTATGTACAGTATGTGTGTATGTGTGCGTGTATCAGCCACGCCCACTCCACATAGCACCACCCAATCATTAAGCATCTTTCATTTCACCAGAGCTGTTTAAAAGAAGCTGAGCTGTGATTGGTTGCTATGAGCAACAGTTTTCCCACTCCACAACACCTCAGCAGACACTGACTGGGTGGGAGAAATCTAGCATCCCCGAGAACATAAGCTCCCAGCCATTGTCTGTCCCCAAGAAAGGAGCAGAGAGCACATGACAGAAATGAATCACCCCATCCTCTATTACTGCCACGCTCTATTGTTACCGGCGTAGAAAATCGCATCATCAGCGGCCACACACAGAACCACAATGCCAGGTTACATAACAGCAAATCTCCAGGAACTCCCTGCTCAGCACCACCCACCTCGGGACTATGGGATGGAGGATGTGTGATGGGTATATGGACACGGGACTATGGGATGGGGGATATGAATGATGGGTATATGGACACAGGACTATTGGATGGAGGATATGCATGATGCGTATATGGGCACGGGACTATGGGATAGAGGATGTGTGTGATGGGTATATGGGCACGGGACTATGGGATGGAGGATATGTATGATGGGTATATGGACACGAGACTATGGGATGAAGGATATGTATGATGGGTATATAGGCACGGGACTATGGGATGGAGGATATGTATGATGGGTATATGGGCACGGGACTATGGGATGGAGGATATGTGTGATGGGTATATGCCACAAGACTATAGGATAGAGAATATGTATGATGGGTATATGGGGATGGGACTATGGGATGGAGGATATGTATGATGGGTATATGGGCACGGGACTATGGGATAGAGGATATGTATGATGGGATATAAAGGCATGGAACTATGGGATGGAGGATTTGTATGATGGGTAAATGGGCACGGGACTATGGGATGGAGGATGTGTATGATGGGTATATGGGCACGGGACTATGGGATGGAGGATGTGTGATGGGTATATGGGCACTGGACTATGGGATGGAGGATATGTATGATGGGTATATGGGCACTGGACTATGGGATGGAGGATATGTATGATGGGTATATGGGCATGGGACTATGGGATGGAGGATTTGTATGATGGGCATATGGGCACTGGACTATGGGATGGAGGATGTGTATGATGGGTATATGGGCACTGGACTAGGGATGGAGGATGTGTGATGGGTATACGGGCACTGGACTATGGGATGAAGGATGTGTGATGGGTGTATGGGCACTGGACTATGGGATGGAGGATATGTATGATGGGTATATGGGCATGGGACTATGGGATGGAGGATGTCATGGGGCAGTAATGGGAATACAGGGGACGAGGAACCTGGGCCCCTGAACTGCCCCTAAGGCTAAGGGGGGCCCTGTCTTTCCTTAAATTGGGAGTACACATGAAGGTAGTGAGGCCCAAGCCACCAACCTGTCCCTGTCTCCTGTTTAGCCCTGAGCTAAACCCCCAACCCCCTCCCCAGGAGGTGAGACAGGGAATAAAGTGAATTACACCAATAACAAAAGAAAGGAAAGACAGACACCTAGGGGTTAAATCAACTAAACAACAAACTTAGCTCTCTCTGCTGCAATGCACCACACAGCAGAGTAAGGCACCAGATCTGGGTAATGGCTGAAGTACCATTGCGCTCAGCAAGCTCCTGACTCCAGTTTGGTTGGTCTCCAACAAGTAGAAATATCACCAACAGTCAGCTGACAACTCAGGTGACCTTTTAAAGGATAGTGGGAGTGGTCACCACCTTCCCCTGACAAGTCAGCAGCAATGTAATCACTCCAGCGGCCACCAGGGGAAAATACTGACATTAACCCCCATTGGCCTGAAAGGAAAAAGGTTTTGATATGGAAAGCACAATCTGTCACAGATCCAAAAGTGGACCGTGACAGAGGATTTGTATGATGGGTATATGGGCACGGGACTATGGGATGGAGGATGTGTATGATGGGTATATGGGCACTGGACTATGGGATGGAGGATGTGTGATGGGTATATGGGCACTGGACTATGGGATGGAGGATATGTATGATGGGTATATGGGCACTGGACTATGGGATGGAGGATGTGTGATGGGTATATGGGCACTGGACAATGGGATGTAGGATGTGTGATAGGTATATGGGCATGGGACTATGGGATGGAGGATATGTGATGGGTATATGGGCACTGGACTATGGGATGGAGGATGTGTGATGGATATGTGGGCACTGGACTATGGGATGGAGGATGTGTGATGGGTATATGGGCACGGGACTATGGGATGGAGGATACGTATGATGGGTATATGGGCACGGGACTATGGGATAGAGGATATGTATGATGGGTATATGGGCACGGGACTATGGGATGGAGGATATGTATGATGGGTGTATGGGCACTGGACTATAGGATGGAGGATATGTATTATGGATATATGGGCACAGGACTATGGGATGGAGGATATGTGTGATGGGTATATGGGCACGGGACTATGGGATGGAGGATGTGTGATGGGTATATGGGCACTGGACAATGGAATGGAGGATGTGTGATGGTATATGGGCATGGGACTATGGGATGGAGAAGTGTGATGGGTATATGGGCACTGGACTATGGGATGGAGGATGTGTGATGGGTATATGGGCATGGGACTATGGGATGGAGGATATGTGATGGGTATATGGGCACTGGACTATGGGATGGAGGATGTGTGATGGGTATATGGGCATTTGACTATGGGATGGAGGATATGTGATGGGTATATGGGCACTGGACCATGGGATGGAGGATGTGTGATGGGTATATGGGCATGGGACTATGGGATGGAGGATATGTGATGGATATATTGGCACTGGACTATAGGATGGAGGATGTGTGATGGGTATATGGGCACGGGACTATGGGATGAGGATATGTATGATGGGTATATAGGCACGGGACTATAGGATGGAGGATATGTATGATCGGTATATGGGCACGGGACTATAGAATGGAGGATATATATGATGGGTATATGGGCACTGGACTATGGGATGGAGGATGTATGATGTATATGGGCACGGGACTATGGGTTGAAGGATATGTGTGATGGGTATATGGGCACTGGACAATGGAATGGAGGATGTATGATGGGTATATGGGCACGGGACTATGGGATGGAGGATATGTATGATCGGTATATGGGCACGGGACTATAGAATGGAGGATATATATGATGGGTATATGGGCACTGGACTATGGGATGGAGGATGTATGATGTATATGGGCACGGGACTATGGGTTGAAGGATATGTGTGATGGGTATACGGGCACGGGACTATAGGATGGAGGATATGTATGATGGGTATATGGGCATGGGACTATGGGATGGAGTATGTGTATGATGGGTATATGGGCACAGGACTATGGGCTGAAGGATGTGTGATGGGTGTATGGGTACTGGACTATGGAATGGAGGATGTGTGATGGGTATATGGGCACTTGACTATGGGATGGAGGATAATCATTATAATTTGTTATAACTAACCACAGTTAGTTACTATGCCCGGGCAATGCCGGGCTCTTCAGCTAGAACCATTTATAATACTGAAGCCTAGGTGGCACTGCTACTTTTGCACACCCTATAGCTCCTTTGTTGCATCCAGAAGTGTAAGAGGTGCCCCATTTTTCTAGGAGACCTCAGGATATTTTGGCAGGGTTTCAAAGTATGTGTTAACAGGGTTGTCCCCTTTCTGAAAATCCTGGTCCCTGGTGCAATTTGTTCTAAAAACAAGCAGGCAATCGCGCATGTGTTGAGGCTGTCTAATGTGCAGTTGCAGGGACCCGAACATATTATTTGAGTACGCCCAAGATACTCGGATGTGTGTGGCCCAGCTGCGCTTGGTTACACATGTTCCCTGGAGGATGCACAGAAAGGTAATGCACAAACCACCTGATATTCATTCACATCTCACATTTCCCAGGTGCCACCAGAGGGAGCCCTTTAGATTCAGGTATAAAGGGGTGTGGAGAAACGCAGCAGTAGACATTCCAGCCAGTGGGCTTTTGCTAGTCAGAGCTTTGTCTGAGCCAGTGCGAGTTCAGACGTGTGGTGATTCCTGTCAGATGAGACAGAGGAGGAAAGATTGCAAGCTGTTACCTCAGAACAGGCTAACTGTTAGTTCCCTATGAACGTGGAAAGTGACTCTCGGAGCGAGCGTGAATTCAGTCTGACGGAAGGTCCTGAGAGCTGCTCTGACAGAGTCTATGAAGGAAAAGAAGGAAGGGACTACAGTTATTATAACAACGAGTCGACTGAGAAACGGTCAGTGAGCTGTGGAAGGAAGGAAGCTGATGACTACACCTACTGCTACCCGTGCTTATGTTAAGGGTGTGAGTAGGGCGACGGGCGAGTGGCGACAAAAGGAAAAGAGTGGCCGAGGTGATATAGCAACGGTAGCTGCCTTCACTCTGCACAACCGGACACCGGGTCCGAAGCTTGCTAGAACCTTCACGGCTGGTAGGAGAAAACCGGAATCCCTGCTGGACTTTAGGTCGCAGAGGGGCCCTATAGTGCTGATACGTAACCGGGGTCAGGAAGAACAGGAGTCGGGCCTGATCAGCATAGACTTAGTTCTTGCCAAAAGAAGGCTCCATCACAATGTCGGCCGAGCGTAGTTGTTTTACACGGAGTTAAACTTGGCTTCATGCAGGTTAGAAACTCACACACATTGGAAGAAAGGAGGCCTTAAACCTACTCAGTGATTACCTGGATGTGCATCCTCCACCCTGAGCAGCTTCCCGGGACATACCTGCAAATACCACCAGTAAAGGTATGGAAAGAGAATGACTTGTGTGTGTCTGCCTTATTGTCTGCACCCTGCACCGCCATATACCTAGAGGGACCAGTCTTACCTGTGGAAGACTTAACACCTTGCTGCCCAGTAACAACTCCTCTGAGGATTCACCCTGCAGCGCTGGTCACCCTGATCAGAAACCACAGGTGGCGTCACGAACAATTACTACAATCCCCTGTAAATATCCCCCTTTGTATGAGCGCCCAGGGCAACAGACCGAGCTGTGCTACCCGTGACCTATTCCCCATTGAAGTTAACGGGCTCGGTGCCGAGTACCCCACAAGCCCTGGTACTTTGTGCGACTCATCTTTGGCGTCACGAACAGGATACGAAGCTTACTAAATGTGAGTCCTGTGTGCCTAGAATTGGACTGTTTTGTGCATAAAGACTGTGTTGCTGTTGTTTGATTTTTGGAGCCATTTTCCGCCATTTTGCCGCCATATTCGCGCCCTGAGGCGCTGGTAAAGAAGGTGGGCGTGCCTTCGTGGGCGTACCCCCCCTGTGGCGTGAAAGCTATGGGCGCCCTGTCTAAGTGCTATTACAATGTGAGAGCCTGCCCCACTGCAAGGGAGATCCGCCTCCTCTTCATCCTCTATGCTAAGAAGAGAAAGCGAAAGTCCCGCCTCCACGGAAGAGACCAGATTGTTCCTGATGGAAAACACAGTCTGGCCTGGAGTGAGATGGCGGAAGGACAGGAGACGCTGTGTGGAGAAATGGCGGTGCGCAGACCCCGTTCCCCTGAAGAGCTACTGCCTGTGCCTGAACCGTCCCCAGGTCGGGTGGACGACCGAAGAACGCAAAAAGTGGAGGAGGTGGATGCGGTGCTGAGGGACATGGCCCGACACCGCGCTGAAATGGAGGCGATGGAGCAGAGCTGGCGTGCCCTGAAACAGCGGCTGCTGTGGGACGCGACGCTCTCCCCCCTGGTTGCGCAACTGTTACCTGCGCCACCATTGGACCCAGCGGCTGATGAACCACCGGAGGCCGGCCCCAAGAAAGCTGATCCTGACTCCGCCGGGGACGAGGCGGGAGGGAAGGAGGCTGAGGAGGCCCTGCCCGGACCAGAATGCCAGCCAGGCCTGGAACCAGCGGCCGCAGCGGAATGCAGTCCCCCGGTAGGGACAACGACAGAAGACACCCAGCCGCAAGTGATGGAGATCGACTGGGAAGAGATGGAGTACCTGGACGACGTAGAATACGCCGCCCAGATGGAGAACGAGTGGCGACGCCGTGAGCAGGAGCAGCGGCAGCAGCAGGTTAGTGCGTCTCCAACTGAGCCACTGCGCGCACCTGCATCCTACCCTGCATCTTACACTGCGTCCTATTCAGCAACGCAGCAGGCTAGTACGTCCTCGACTAAGCCCCTGCGCACATCTGCGTCCCAATTGGAAACGCTGCAGAGCGTAGCGACTGCAATAGCGACCCCCATGGAGTCAGACCTGTACTTAGGAGAGGCACCTGTTAGGCCTCAAGGAAGTCGCAAAGCAAATTGCAAAAGTGAAACAAGGACTGTGGCTACCCAGACACAGGTAGCAGGACATGATCTGCTAGTGATGCGTTACAGAGCGCACCGTGTACTTCCAGCCCCAGGTATGGAAGAAGTCATTGCAATTTACAAAGAAGAACAGTAGGACCCAGACAGGGTTTACTGCATCTGTAAAAAGTTAAAAGAAGAATTGCACTTTATTAAAATGTGATGATGTTTGCATAGCATGCATAGTATACCCCAGTTGGGTAATGTGAAATATTGTGTATAATGTGAAATGTTCTTATGCAAAGGACTGCGTGCTGAGGACTCTTGCAGCACAGAACTTTAGTTGTAAATAGTTAGCACTTTGGTGCCCCATCTTGGTTTTACGTAAAAGCCATTCTACCTCTGAAGCAAAACCCGTATGGTGTGGCCTTGAGTGAGGTCTGCAGCAAGGAAGTCCTGCAGCCCACCCAGGACCCACGTGGGAGGTTTGGTACGGGTCCTCCACAAGAATATTGTATTTATTGTGAGAAAGTATTTTGATATTTTTTCTAATAGCAATTTGTACACAATGTAACGTTAAAGTGTCCTTACCTCCCGCAAGGGATGAGTTATGTTGTTGATGTTATTATAAAAATTGTTTTTTCTATTTCAGCCTGGGAGTGCTGACGATAACTAGGGGGGGATGTGTGGCCCAGCTGCGCTTGGTTACACATGTTCCCTGGAGGATGCACAGAAAGGTAATGCACAAACCACCTGATATTCATTCACATCTCACATTTCCCAAGTGCCACCAGAGGGAGCCCTTTAGATTCAGGTATAAAGGGGTGTGGAGAAACGCAGCAGTAGACATTCCAGCCAGTGGGCTTTTGCTAGTCAGAGCTTTGTCTGAGCCAGTGCGAGTTCAGACGTGTGGTGATTCCTGTCAGATGAGACAGAGGAGGAAAGATTGCAAGCTGTTACCTCAGAACAGGCTGACTGTTAGTTCCCTATGAAACGTGGAAAGTGACTCTCGGAGCGAGCGTGAATTCAGTCTGACGGAAGGTCCTGAGAGCTGCTCTGGACAGAGTCTATGAAGGAAAAGAAGGAAGGGACTACAGTTATTATAACAACGAGTCGACTGAGAAACGGTCAGTGAGCTGTGGAAGGAAGGAAGCTGATGACTACACCTACTGCTACCCGTGCTTATGTTAAGGGTGTGAGTAGGGCGACGGACGAGTGGTGACAAAAGGAAAAGAGTGACCGAGGTGATATAGCAACGGTAGCTGCCTTCACTCTGCACAACCGGACACCGGGTCCGAAGCTTGCTAGAACCTTCACGGCTGGTAGGAGAAAACCGGAATCCCTGCTGGACTTTAGGTCGCAGAGGGGCCCTATAGTGCTGATACGTAACCGGGGTCAGGAAGAACAGGAGTCGGGCCTGATCAGCATAGACTTAGTTCTTGCCAAAAGAAGGCTCCATCACAATGTCGGCCGGGCGTAGTTGTTTTACACGGAGTTAAACTTGGCTTCATGCAGGTTAGAAACTCACACACATTGGAAGAAAGGAGGCCTTAAACCTACTCAGTGATTACCTGGATGTGCATTCTCCACCCTGAGAAGCTTCCCGGGACATACCTGCAAATACCACCAGTAAAGGTATGGAAAGAGACTGACTTGTGTGTGTCTGCCTTATTGTCTGCACCCTGCACCGCCATATACCTAGAGGGACCAGTCTTACCTGTGGAAGACTTAACACCTTGCTGCCCAGTAACAACCCCTCTGAGGATTCACCCTGCAGCGCTGGTCACCCTGATCAGAAACCACAGGTGGCGTCACGAACAATTACTACAATCCCCTGTAAATATCCCCCTTTGTATGAGCGCCCAGGGCAACGGACCGAGCTGTGCTACCCGTGACGTATTCCCCATTGAAGTTAACGGGCTCGGTGCCGAGTACCCCACAAGCCCTGGTACTTTGTGCGACTCAGATGCACCCAAGCATGCTCGGATAACACGTTATCCGAGCATGTTCGCTCATCACTAGTAACTATTCTCTTCTCTTTCTTCTAGATCTCACTGCAGCATTTGACACCATGAACCAACAATTCCTGCTCACTATGTTCCTTCTCTGTTGGCCTTAATACCATGATGGTTTTTTATTTTTGCACTTCCGTTTTTTTTCCCCCTTCATCTAAGAGCTAAAACTTTTTAATATTGTCATTGACATAACTGTATAAGTACTTGTTTTTTATGAGACAAGTCATAGTTTTGAATGACACAATTCATTTTATAATATAGTGTACTTAAAAATCTGAAATGAATTCCAAGTATGGTGAAATAGTGAATGCAGGGCAGGGACAAATTATTTTGATGCCCTAGGCAGATGAAGCTAATGGCGGATTTCCCAACACCCGATGAACCCTCAGCCCCCATGTAAAGGAATGGGTCAGACACTAAGGTAAAAGGACCCTTAACACACCTTCTCATCATCTCCGATGGGTCAGGTAGCAAACTCTGATGACCACTTCCACTTCAATTGTTATCCTTTTCACCAAAACATACCATTAAATGTAAAAAAGTGATCTACTTTAGGGATGAGGTTTAACAGGGAGTAGGTTTTCAAAGTTAGATATAGAATCATTCATTGTTTGCAAACCATTTACACATAACAGGGACAAATAGTGATTCATCTCTGACATCCTATATTTTAAATATCAGACTCAATGACAGTTATGAAAACTAATATAGCTTAGCTATAACTGAGGCTGATTGGGACCAATTAAGGTGTCCTGCATTGCGTGAATAACCTAATGGAAACTAATGGTTGTTCTGGTGTCTATATTCATGTACTACTTATGGTTGTGGTGATATATTCATGAAGTGATGATGGTTCTGATGCTATGTTCACAACCAGAACAATCATCAGCACATGAATACGAAATCAAAATCATAAGCATCAGTACATAAATAGAACACCAGAGACATCAACAGTGCATAAATACATCACCAGAACCATAATCAGTAAATAAATTGGTCACTAGAACCACCATCAGTACATGAATACATCACCAAAACTACCATCAGTACATTAATAAGTCACCAGAACCTCAATCAGTACATGAATATATCACGAGAACCACAGTCAGTAAATACATTAGTACCATCAGCAGTACATGTACATGACACCAGAACCAACAGCAATACATGAATGCATCACCAAGCGTAGTTCAGCAATCAATTGTAATGTCAAGTCAGGCCCAATACATTTGTATCTCACGAACCTACACACCCCAATGGTAAGGAGATGCTGGGAGTTGTTGCTATCAGCCTTTATCAGACTGCGGACCATACAGGAACCACAGTACTAACGATAATGTTTGAGACTGTGGTCCTCGCTTTCTTCAAGTCATTGACCAGGTCCTCCCATGTAGTTCTTGGATGATTCCTGACCTTTCTCAGAATTATCTTTATCCCAAGAGGCTAGATCAAGGAAGATTGACAGTCATCTTGTGTTTCTTCCATTATCTAATAATTGTGCCAACAGTCGTTGCCTTCTCATCAACCTGCTTGCGTATTGTCCTGTAGCCCATTCCAGCCTTGTGCAGGTGTACAATTTTGTCCCTCCTTAGACAGCTCTTTGGTCTTGGCCATGGTTTAGAGGTTGGAGTGTGATTGATTGAGTTTATGGACAGGTGTCTTTATATAGGTAACAAGTTCAAACAGATGCAATTCATGCAATAGAATTAGTGATGAGTGAACGTGCTTGGATAAGGAGTTATCTAGCATGCTCGTGTGCTAACTGAGTGTCTTTGGTATGCTCGAATAATTTGTTTGAGTCTCCGTGGCTGCATGCCTCTAAGCTGTTCAACAGCCTCGCATAGATCCCCACAGTCAGCCCCATGTAGGTCCCCACAGCCAGCCCCCCTATACTGCATGTCTCCACAGCCAGACCCATATAGGACTCCACAGCCAGACGCACATATGTCTCCACAGCAAGCCCCATGCATTTTGCCACAGCCAGCCCCACATACTGTAGGTCCCCACAGCCAGCCTGTAGGACTCCAAGCCAGCCCCATATAGGTTCGCACAGGAAGTCCCACATATGTCCCAACAGCAAGCCCCATGTCCTGTAGGTCCCCACAGCAAGTTCCACGTATTTCCCCATGCCCAGACCAATGCATGTCTCCACACCAAGCTCAACATATTTCCCCACAGCCAACACCACATACATCCCTACAGCCAGCCCCATGTAAGTCTCCACAGCTAGCCCCATGTATTTCCTCACAGCAAGCTATACATAGGTACCCATAGCATGCCCCATGTAGGTCCCCCCAGAAAGCCCCACGTACGGTAAATCCCTACAGCAAGTCCCACGTATTTTCCCCACAACCAGCCCCACATAGCACCCCACAGCTAGCCACACTTAAGTCACCACAGCTGTAGATGGATATGTGAGGGCTCACATTTTTGCTCTTTGAGCTAACATTTTAAATTGAAACCACTTAAGGGTACATATGATGTTCTAATCACTTTTTATTGTGTGTTATAGAGAATTGTGGTGATCAAAAACACCAGTTATGGCATTATGATTTGTTTATTGTTATGGCATTCATTGTATGGGATATATATTTTTATATTTTATAAATTCAGTTGATTACTCAAGCAGCAATGTCAAATATGTTTTAATTTTTTTTTTTTTTATTTTTACGCTTCTATTTTTTTTCATTTGGAGACATGGTTGATTTAAACTTGTATAGTATATACAAGAAAGGTCAGAAAATTACATTTTTTCTATATGAGCTTGATCGAATGCCAATGATCAAAATTCAGAAATTAGAGTGTGCGACTCTTTATCAAGTATTCCTCCAACCTTTCTGAACTGGGCTGGATTTCCCTTTAGATTTATTACAATACACAAATCCTACTTTCTTAGCACTTTCATTGGTTTGGTATTCTAGTATTCTAGATATACCTATGAGATTAGACTAAGGCATTTGGTTCACAAAGATCTCAAATTTCAAGCTCTTGGTGAGGAAAATCAAGGCCGTTCGTGACTGTACAGTTATTGTAATACCTGAACAGATCAGTTTACAGCTAAACGAGTGAGAGACAAGTCCTTTTCATTGTATGTAAAATTAGAAAAGTGAAAGTAATGTTAATATCATAAAGTCCCACAAAAAGAAATGAGGTTTTTCAAATCTTTACAAAGCCAACCACCTATCAACAACCATTAATGAAATCTAATAGTAAGGAAACCACCCTGACGATACAGTATCAAGGAATACCTTTATGTAAGTCATTGCAGTAAACAGCTTGTGAAATGTGTGTCGTTGTCACCGCAGCCGTCTGACACCACAGAGATCTGGCAGGAGGAAGAGAGCGACATTAGTATCTCATCAGGCGTTCACCCTGCTACTGAATTCTGTGGTTCTGGAAACTGGCCACTCCATTCCTCAGCTACTACACATCATTTCCAGTTAGTGTCAGAAACAAATCCACAGGATCGACTAAAACAATACGTATTTTGCGCTGTTACCTGATTGTAACCAAGACCACCTCTTAATTTTTGAGCCCAGCCCCGAAGACTTCACCAATATGTGATCATAGGAGAACCACGTCAAGAATCAGACATTTCACAAAGGTTGTGCTTGCACCCTACATGGCAAAAATGAGAACAAGACCTGGGAAGTTCTTAGGTACTCATTCAGTAAGGTCCACTGTCTTTTTGACAGTTGTTTAGTCATATCTACTCAGTAAGGTGTTAAATCTCGAATTCTTCCCAGTCAGCTGAATTTAGATCCTTCCATGTCCTACGCCACCATAGATTACTTCCTCTTCTACTGTGTGTTGTAAATGACAAATGAATGGAAGCTCCTAGGGAAGTACTGACTCAATAAAGGAATTTACAGACTACTTCAACCTAGGAACCTTAAAGGGACGCGATCAGCATAGCAGAATGACTGTTCAAACCGGTGCTTCATGGTGGAGCCAATCATTTATATATACCTTCCCTCCTTCTTGCTTTCCCTCTATCTCTGCCCTTCTCTGGCTCTATGAAGCCAGAGCTTTCAATCAAATAAGTGAATAAATGAAAAACATACTTTTTTTATTAGATGGAAACAAACAGACCAAGGGTATGTGCAACAATATCCTTTTCAAGTGTGCGAACCGCTGAGTATTTCAAGAGGAGGACACTTCCGGAAAAATGCTGGTGTCTTTTTAAGCACTTCTTTGGTAATCGCCTGAGCACTTATCCAGCACTTATCCAACGTCTTTGACCATGAATGTTATTTTGAGCATTTTTGTAGCATCTTTTACACTAGTGTTTCTTTTAGTTTTTCAACTCAATTCAAGATTTAAGAAAACGCTATAGGTATTCCAACAATACACAGAAAGAGACGTCTTGGCGCCTTTCAGGTGTCTTCTAAGCCTTCCCAGTAACTTGCATAGTAAAGTATACAGCGTCTTCAACGAGTAAATCGCCTGAAGAATGGTCAGCTCACTTCTTTTAACCATTTGGCTTCTTTGGAAACCTGAAGCGGTTAAAAGTCACTCAAAAGACGGACATATGGACAGCAACTAGTTTTATAGAGGAATGTATATGTTCATTGCTTTGAACGTTTAGCATTTTTTCAGGTGGGTTTTGGTGCGGCATCCTCCTGGAAAAGACACTGTGTGCACATGCCCTTAGTGTGTTATTGCAAGTATGGAGCTATCATTAGGAATATAAATGCAGGCAATCCTGTTGGCCAGCATAAAATGAATGATGTTTGCCAATTTATTCCTATACAGTGCCTTATACACACCGCAGAAAACTTGAGTCATGAGGGAACTAGTTGTGAACAGAGTTTTATGTGTGTTGAATACACAATACCTGTATTCAGAATATTACACAATAAAAACTTAATTTCCATGATATTTTTACATGGAAATAACTATGCAATAGATAAGGAAAGCAGAAGTCACCTTTGATCCTAATGAAGGGGACCCATTTGTCTGAATGGGTTGTTGACATATTTAAGTACAGTACTACTGACATAAAATTTCACTGTATTTATCTTTCATTGACTTTCAGACTAAAAAATCCATTTGGCGTTGGAGAAATCTCTCCCCTTAGAGTCCATTATCGATTTTTAACAGTGCTCTCACTATGCCAAACTTTTATTTTACGTTAAGTCATCTATTAAGTAGTTATCTAGAGCTTTAAAATTAACACCTAGCTTTAGGATAGGCAGTGAATGTCACGTCACAGGGGATCTGAATTCCTGCACCCCCACTGATTAATTTTTTAGTGGTTTGTGGTTCTTGGACCGTGGCCTGTTTATTATTTTCATCAAGTTTTACATTCGTTCATACCTCGGGATCAATAAAGTGTATCGTATCGTATCGTATACTTGCACTCCCCATACTTTATGTAGAGGCTACACAGGATTGTTCGATTGAAAAGAATCAGACCCTTTCTGATCTAATATACATAATATTATGTAGAGGCCAGAGAGCCCCTTGAAAAACAAGCAATTAAAGGGAATGAATAATCAGAAAATGGCCTATTGTTTAAATTAGGTGCTGAATTACAATACCAGGAAACACCTCTATACATAGCTGAAAACACATCACCCACCATTCACAAACAATAGGCAATGTCACAGCTGACCCTGCTCCTGCTCCTTTGACAATGACCTTTGCACACTCTCATTAGATGTTCCAATGGAAAATACAGGGTCTGAGAATCTATTGTTGCTAATATACATGTGAATTTCCTGAGAAAAAAACAGCAAATATGAGTATAGAATTATAAAAAATATATATATTTTTTGCGATATGAAAGAAGAAATATTGCCAAAAAAATTAACACAAAAATCTGATTTTAAAAGTACCGTAGGTCATTTTCTTCTGACACATTGCCTATAAGAGATATTCTAACCAATCATGCATGTGTATTTAGTGTAGTGTGGGAAGAAAGCAATTGTCAAATGCCTGAACTAATGATTTGTACACAACAAATGGCTCTGCCAAATAGAGTCCAATTAGTATGGCCACCTACCTAAGACTCATGCTATGGGATAACAGTGGTCACATCTGATGACAGGTATAGATAAGTAACCGAGCGGCTGCCACATTGCTAGTGCCACCCTAAGCTTGCATTGCCCTCATTATCATCTCACTCCTCATATAGTTCTGCACTGAAGAAGGATAAAAAACATACAGGAAATTGAATCAGCGATTACTGGCAATTCAGGTCCATGGGCTGTCGGGATTATGGGAAACAAACACTGTCGGTGAAGTATTTTGTGCATCTTGTATTACATGGCGATGTCATTACATTTTTCATGTCCATTATGTAAGTCATGTATTTTAGACAGAAATAAAATGTAGGAAAGCGAGTCTGGCGAGGAGGGCGCCTTAAAAAATATTCATAGTTAACATGTTAAAGGGTTTGACCCAATTAATAAAAAAAAAAAGTTTTTCTGATTCATCAAGTGTTTTCACCAATTTTCTGATGAACAGCACCAGGAAATGTCACAAAATATTTGTGACTTTTGACTCTTTTACGCCAGTACAGGACAGCTTCGCCAAAATGGGTGGACCTGGGTGGGACAAAACGTTGCAAAGTGCATCGACGTCGTCGTCCAAGGCAAGCAGACATTTCCAGGGCAAGGAAAGAGCAGCACATGCGCTCTACTGATTTTATGCTTTGCCCACTGTCGGGCAAAGCACACTGCGCATGCGCCGCCTGAATTTGAATTGCGCAATTGCGGGAAGCTGAACGCCGTCTGTGGGATACGCAACGGATGACGAGGAGCGGGGGGGGGGTGAGGACATGGAAACCGCCGCCCTCCTGACTTGACTGCAGTGATTGACAGGGAAAAAAAACAAGTTTACAAAGGTATTTTGATCTGAAAACGGGGGTATCATGATATATGATACCCACCATTAGCTTTGTTATGGGACGCACTATTTAGCCATATCTTTATCTGATATGGCAATTTTGGGGTGACAGATTCCCTTTAACTCTATTTCTCCCAGTAGCCCCTCGATTTTCAGTGATTGAGGCGCTTCCAGCGTGGCTTCAGTCGCCACTCAGTACACAGTAAGCAGCGGCTGTAACTGCGCCCCGGCATTGAGTGACAGCTCTACAGTGCATCAGTGCAGAACGGCTGTCAGTCAATGCCGGGGGCTCAGTTATAGCCGCTGCTCACTATGCACTGAGCAATGACTGAAGCTGTGTCGGCCAAGCCCTAAGACTGAAAGGGAGAAGCTGCCAGGAGAAATAAAGTTAATTTCCTCCCATTAGCCGGCTGTGAAATGTGCCCCCAGAGTTTCTGAAGCCTGGAGAACTCCCCCCACGTGATATGAGGATGGGCTATCACAGCTGAGATGCGGCTTACGCTCACTTCTGGGCAGCTTGTTCATGTACTCCTTTTCTGCACTGCGCAAGTGTTTCAGGGCAACAAGGTTCTTTGGGAACAGAAATTGAAAACAAGAAGTTCCTAGGGGGCATAAAAATAAAATAGGTATTGTGTATATATTTTATGATATTAAAGAATTTCTTTTGCTATAATAAAAAATGTAATCTCTTCTGCTCAACTACTTTTTAGTTCGGCCAGGTCCGTTTATCATCCAAAAAAATGAATACTTTTTTATCCATTTTTAACGCACCTAACAAATTTTAATGGGCGACTCTGATCCAAAACACAGATCAGAATAGTGCTATTTCTTTTTTTAATGCGGAACATTGGTGACGGAAGAGCGAATTGACGGGAAAACTTCCATTTAAGAAGAGGTTGTCATCATGAGACAGCAATACTAAGGAGAGAAAAGCTCTATAATACAGTGTCTGATAGAACATACCATGTTTCTGAATGAATTAGACAGGAAAAACCTCAGTGTCTCCTTATAAAATTGAAGACATAGAAAGGTATAGAGGGGCAAATAGATTTCCATGGTCACAGTACCACATCACAATCC
Source organism: Oophaga sylvatica (assembly GCA_033576555.1). Classification (NCBI taxonomy): domain Eukaryota; kingdom Metazoa; phylum Chordata; class Amphibia; order Anura; family Dendrobatidae; genus Oophaga; species Oophaga sylvatica. The sequence goes on from JARQOD010000003.1 coordinate 163,160,283, forward strand.
AGAGGTTGTATTAAGCCATAATAGGATGGTGAGCTGGAGAATTTATTGAGCTGTAGGTCATGTCAATGTAGAACTTGGCATATTTGTCTCTCTGAAGGCTAAAAAGCTATGTAAAAGAGAGAGGGGTAACGATAGCCCTTTTGGTAAGTTACTCACTTTTCAAGTGGCAAAGATAACTAAGAAATGGCTGAATACAGTTTTTTAAAGGGAATCGGTCACCAGGTTTTTGCTACCCTATCTGAGAATGGCATGATGTAGGTACAGAGACCCTGATTCCAGTGATGTGTCACTTACTGGGCTGCTTGCTGCAGTTTCGATAAAATCTCTGTTTTATCTGCCACAGATTTATCAGTTTTCTGAATGCTGAGCTCTGTATAACCCCGCCCACACCACTCATTGGCTTTCTGAGTACACTGTGCATATGTAGAAAACTGACAATCAGTGGTGGGGGCGGAGTTATCCAGAGCTCATGAACATGGAGGACTACATGGCAGATTTACTCGTCCTCCAGTGATAATTTCCTACAGTGATTTTATCAAAACTACAGCAAACGGCCCAGAAAGTAATACATCACTGGAAACAGTGTCTCTGTCCCCAGAATATGCTGCTCCCAGATTATCTGACAAAAACTTGGCGATTCCCTTTAAATATAGGACAAAACAGAATAACATGGATGCTCCTCACAATGACAAGATAGTAAAAAAAAAAACAAGAGCGAGGCTTAGGTTGCAGGATCCCTTTAAAAATGTTTTGCATATCTGCCTTTAATTTGTAAATATGCGGTACATTCTGGTATCCTCCATTTTGATATAGGAAAGATGTGTATCTTCGTACCATATAGGAAAGATGTGTATCTTCGTACCACGAAGATACACATCTTTCCTTTAATTTGTAAAGAATGTGTTCCAGTTCATCTGAAGTTGAATAAGGCAGGCAAGTTATCAGTGCGCAGCTTAGAGCGTAATCTCCAGAGAACAGCCCATGTGCTCGCAGGCTTAAATGCCAAATACTTATTCTCCAGAGCGGCAGAACGTGGATGGGCCTGTATCAGCGACAAGACACCAGCCTGCCGAAATCCTGGGATATGTGTACAGCAGGAAAACCATACACAAGTGCTGTTTGGCTTTCATTAGCCGAGTCCCAGGAGGGGCAATGATGGCCGAGAAGGGCTGAATTAAGTAAAATGAGAACCTGTAAACATACTCTGTTGTAGGAAAAGGTGCAACTGACATTGGGGGCCGCAGCGGTCTTGACTTTTCTTAAGTACAGCCATCAAAGGGGCTTCCAGAGGGGAGGGATGCGGGAAGATGACAAAGATCCCCTGTGTGCTGCTGTTTTCTGGGCAGGGGCAGTGATTACTAGCCAGCCTAGAATGCCTGACTCCTGGGTATAAAAGATGCTCTGTGCTGCGGAGAGCTGGGCTCCGAGGATAAACAATTTGCTCACACAAGGCCTCTGTGCTGATCCGCTCCTTGCCTGATCGCAGGCATCAGGGAATGTGGCACAAGCCTGGGTCTATTTGAAAACTAACTTAACCCTTCATGAACTCAAAAATTTCACGGAAGGGTCCCAACTGAAAAATCTTCAAGCACACATATATTCTTCATATACAGTACAGACCAAAAGTTTGGACACACCTTCTCATTTAAAGATTTTTCTGTATTTTCATGGCTATGAAAATTGTAGAATCACACTGAAGGCATCAAAACTATGAATTAACACATGTGGAATTATATACTTAACAAAAAAGTGTGTAACAACTGAAATTATGTCTTATATTCTAGGTTCTTCAAAGTAGCCACCTTTTGCTTTGATGACTGCTTTGCACACTCTTGGCATTCTCTTGATGAGCTTCAAGAGGTAGTCACCGGAAATGGTCTTCCAACAATCTTGAAGGAGTTCCCAGAGATGCTTAGCACTTGTTGGCCCTGTTGCCTTCACTCTGCTGTCCAGCTCACCCCAAACCATCTCGATTGGCAGGGCCGGCGTCAGCACCCGGCGTACCCGGGCAAGTACCGGGGCCCTGAGCAGGCGGGTGGGCCCACTCACCATCGGGCAGCCCGGCGCCTGTCAGCGGAGGAGAGCGGTTCCAGCGCCGCCACTGGCCCCGGCAGCCGGCACAATGCTTACCTCTCCCCGTGCCTCCGCAGCTCCAGGGGGCCCCTGCATGGCGCCCACGCTTCCTCTCACAGCAGCGCCGCTGGATGATGTCATCATTCAACGGCCAGCTGTGGCAGAGAGAGAAAGCGCGGGCGCCGGTGATGCTGCGGGAGTGACTGTGGTGCGGACGTCGGACAGGTGAGATGTGGTGTGTGTGTGTGCATGTGAATGTGCAGACAGGTGAATGCTGCTGTGTGTGTGTGTGTGTAGGTGGAGGGCAATGATGGGGAGAAGGCCATTATGGAGGTGATGGGGAGAAGGCAATGATGGGGGTGATGGGGAGAAGGCATTGATGGAGGTGATGGGGAGAAGGCATTGATAGAGGTGATGGGGAGAAGGCCATGATGAAGGTGATACGGCCTCTCCTGAGCCGTAACAGTGCAGAGCGTAGCGCAGTGCAGAGGAGAGCTCCATATTTTGCATGGAGCATTATATGGAGACCAGTATCCTGTATGGAGCAATTTATGTGGTCCAGTATTCTGTATGGAACATTATATTGGGTCCAGTATTCTGTATGGAGCATTATATTGGGTCCAGTATTCTGTATGGAGCATTATATGGGGGATGGGGGGTGACATCCTGCATGGGGTATTATATGGGTGATGAGGGGGAGACTATGTGGTGCCCATAATATTGTATGAAGGACTGTACTGTCCGGTCTGTTCTGTGCGCTGTGAGAATTTGGCGGTTTCTGAGCTATTGTAGAATTTACAATAGATATCACTCATGTAATGGAAGAAGTGAAATCTTTGGCATTGTACTATACCCATATTTCTCTGCCATATCTGTGCATCATGAATCGTGGTCTGTGTTAAAGGGGCCCATTGAGACTCTTTCGCCCGGGGCCCATAAAAACCTGGAGCCTGCCCTGTCGACTGGGTTCAGGTCTGGTGACTGTGGAGGCCAGGTCATCTGGCATAGCACCCCATCACTCTCCTTCTTGGTCAAATAGCCCTTACACAGCCTGGAGGTGTGTTTGGGGTCATTGTCCTGTTGAAAAATAAATGATGGTCCAACTAAACGCAAACCGGATGGAATAGCATGCTGCTGCAAGATGATGTTGTAGACATGCTGTTTCAGTATGCCTTCAATTTTGAATAAATCCCCAACAGTGTCACCAGAAAAGCACCCCCACACCATCACACCTCCTCCTCCATTCTTCACGGTGGGAACCAGGCATGTAGAGTCCATCCGTTCACCTTTTCTGCATCACACAAAGACACGGTGGTTGGAACCAAAGATCTCAAATTTGGACTCATCAGACCAAAGCACAGATTTCCACTGGTCTAATGTCCATTCCTTGTGTTCTTTAGCTCAAACAAGTCTCTTCTGCTTGTCGCTTGTTCTTAGCAGTGGTTTCCTAGCAGCTATTTTACCATTAAGGCCTGCTGCACAAAGTCTCCTGTTAACAGTTGTTGTAGAGATGTGTCTACTGCTAGAACTCTGTGTGGCATTGACCTGGTCTCTAATCTGAGCTGCTGTTAACCTGCGATTTCTGACGCTGGTGACTCGGATAAACTTATCTTCAGAAGCAGAGGTGACTCTTGGTCTTCCTTTCCTGGGGCGGTCCTCATGTGAGCCAGTTTCTTTGTAGCGCTTGATGGTTTTTGCAACTGCACTTGGGGACACTTTCAAAGTTTTCCCAATTTTTCGGACTGACTGACCTTCGTATCTTAAAGTAATGATGGCCATTCGTTTTTCTTTACTTAGCTGCTTTTTTCTTGCCATAATACAAATTCTAACAGTCTATTCAGTAGGACTATCAGCTGTGTATCCACCAGATTTCTGCACAACACAACTGATGGTCCCAACCCCATTTATAAGGCAAGAAATCCCACTTATTAAACCTTACAGGGCACACCTGTGAAGTGAAAACCATTTCCGGTGACTACCTCTTGAAGCTCATCAAGAGAATGCCAAGAGTGTGCAAAGCAATCATCAAAGCAAAAGGTGGCTACTTTGAAGAACCTAGAATATAAGACATAATTTCAGTTGTTACACACTTTTTTGTTAAGTATATAATTCCACATGTGTTAATTCATAGTTTTGATGCCTTCAGTGTGAATGTACAATTTTCATAGTCATGAAAATACAGAAAAATCTTTAAATGAGAAGGTGTGTCCAAACTTTTGGTCTGTACTGTATGTATAGGGAGTTGCAAGCGTTTCAGACCAATAATGGTTGCTGGGTTTTATGCTTGAAAAGAGTTTTCTCGGTAGTATTTTGTGTTATGGCGAGTGCATAACGAGAGCTCATGCACAACGCAGAGTCCTGTACATGGAGCTTGTATGGCAGCAGATGGAGGCTTTCCCATGTAAGGTAGCTCTGCCGTGAGCACAAGGTATGACAATAATCTGCCCTGAAAGCTTTACTTTTAAGGGGGGGATTCATCAGTATATATGGAGTCCCATCGTGTATAGCCAAAGGCATGCAAGGGTACAGTAGAGGCTCTTGGTGCCTAGGAACGCCCCCGGTATAGCTTTGCACAAAACAATTCTGTGCCAGTAAAGAGTAAGATAATATTCTTGGCGTCTTTTGAGCAATTGATGGAGCTCTCTGGCCTGCAAGCAATTAAAGGAGCTAAAAAATATTTAAAAAATGGACAAAAAGTAATCTGCCACATTGAACATGCAGTGCTATTGTGTTGACCCGCACCACAATTGTGGATTACCAGAGCAATGGGGTACTCAGAGCCGAGCCCATGGAAGTCTATGGGGTTGTCACAGGTAGCGGTGGCTCGGTCTGTGGCCCTGGCGGTCAGGCGTATGTTTGGGGGGAATTATTTACAGGGGACTTGTATATAACAGTTCGTGACGCCACCTGTAGTTTTCTGATCACTAAGACCAGCGCTGCTGTAGATCTCTGAGGGGATGGTGTGGAAGCTAGATGTCGGGTCCCCTACAGGTGGGACTCTTCCCTCAGGGTCTATAGTGATGATGATGTAGTGAAGGTGTGCAGTTAAATGACACAGTCTCACACATTAAAGCTTCTTTCCATACCTTTTACTTTCCAAGATGATAAGGCAGGTCCCGGGAAGCTGTTGGGGTGGATGGAGGATGCGTTTCAAGGTAACGGCTGAGCAGGTTAGAGGCCTCCTTAACTTTCCATGTAACGAGTCCAACTTGCATAAAGCTAAATTCCCTCAAAAGCTCCAGCTAATTCTGTAGCTGTACTGCCCGGTCAGCATGGTGGTCGAGTCTTCTAGTGGATAGAACTAAGTTCCTTCTCTCGTCGTGCACTGACTCAAAGTTCTTGTTCTACCTGACCCTGGTTTCGTTCTGACAAAAGGGCTTGTTCCTGTGACTTGAAGTCCAGCGAACCTCTGATTATTCTATCACTACGCTTGAAGCTGTAGCGACACTTCGGTCCCCAGTGACCGGTGACTAATGCAGGATAGTCCAATCCTTCAAGCACTTCTATGATTCTTTCCACTGCGCCCTTCGCCCTGCTCGCGCTCTTAATATCAGCACTGACTAGACTAGGATAATATTCAGTCATCCGTACTAGCCTCCACTTCTGTACCGTCTACCTGTGTTGACAGGAGATCTCGGCTCTCCAAAAGGCACCAGTCCTCCCTCTCTCTGCACGCTCACAGGAGAACTTTCAGACTGCACTGTGCTACAGGACACTCCCCTATACACCCCTGCTGGGTGTGTCTGAAATGTATATGAGTGATGTCGAGCCTTAACCGTTACCTCTCCACTCATCCTCCCGGATAATGTGTGCCTTACATACCAGGGCTACACACTATCTGTGGGCATGTTACAGATCAGGAGGGAATGAGCAGCCTGATAAAGTTATAGTGGGAGAAGATACAGTTTAACTAGTGCCCACTCACCATGGGCTTAGGAGTCCAGTGGATGGCCCGACTCAGCGACTGACAGGTCTGTATGTACACTTATACAAAACAGTCAATCACTGCTCAGAATTGGACTTAAAGTCAACAAATATTGAAATGAAAAAAAAACAACTTAAAATTGTAAACTTATAGTGACTCTTTTCCAATAAAACTAGGTATAATTGTGCTCCACTTCTCCTGCACCATAATATTCTGTCCATAGTCTACATGTTCAATTTGACAGATAACCTTTAATCTTTCAATCAATACTTCTACTTGAGTTACAATGCACTACGATGTGTCCTAAATGCTTAAAGGGTTATTCAGGACTTTTAAATCTCCTGTGGGGCTAAGAACTTACCAGCAGGTAGTTGCTATCTGCCTTGTGACAATTCTTCCTGGATCAGGCGGTTTTCCTGCTCCTTTAACTGCAGAGAGACAGCGGGGAGCCGGTGGTCAATCAGCATGACATCAGCAGTGATGCCCCTTCGAGAGCAGAATAGAAGAGAAGAAACTGCTCTGTCGATGTGATGTCACAGCATGCAGGAGAATTGCCCACAGGAGCGATCCGTGACCATTATAAGCCAGGCAGGATTGTCACAAAGTAGAATAGTTAGTTGGCTATCTGCCAATAAGTTCTATTCATACAGTCCCGGATAACTCCTTTAATTCTCTGTACTCACTGCTAAAAATTAGAGTGATGTTTATACAAGCTTTTACTGATGTGGCGCGTAACATTTGTACCACTGCCCTTTTCCTATTGGATTCATGTTGAGTCTCACTCTTACTAAGGACCTTTGTTTGATGACTTCTGTAATGAACAGTGGTATAAAGGATAGCTAAGAACTGAGTGGAGGCTTTATACAGCAGCCACTGTTCAATTTCTTCTCTTATGTAAGATCCCTGACCTCTTCCAGTACCTAAATATATATTTTTAAGGTCTTTTTTATATGCAATAATCGTGATTGCCACGTGACGACACTACTCTTTAAAGTGGAGTAAAAGTTTTACGTATATTTTTTGTGTTGCCAAGGTGCCACTGTTATAAGAAGTGTTTGATAAAACACCCTAGATAGACTTAATCTAATACGAGTTAAGAGTTCATTGCTGATTGGTCGGGAACAATTTACAATGAAGAAAAAATAGAAAAAAAACACATCAGCTCACCAAATGTAGCAAGGAATGTCTACAGATTCAGTGTAAAACTGATGCACGGCTGTTCGGGACCGGTCTCCACAAGTAGACAAAAGGGTAAAAAATGGAGATGTAAAATCCGGCATCGGAACTATAAAAATCCTTAAAAGTTTATTTAAACCGCATTAAAAATAGAGAAGTAAAAAACACACAAGGTCAGGACATGTAGCACCTTACGCGTTTTGGACAATAATGTCCTTACTCAAAGGTAAGGATTCATGAGTAAGGACATTATTGTACGAAACGTGTAAGGTGCTACATGTCCTGACCTTGTGTGTTTTTTACTTCTCTACAATTAATGCACTTTAAGTAAACTTTGGATTTTTATCATCATCCTTTACCTTTTTGGCTACTCGTGAGAAGAATTTACAGACAAGGTTCTCCCTACAATGCTCCTCACAAGTGTCCTTTCCAGGTGGATGTCATACATAACATACTCCACAGCCCCTAAACTCTTGTTCGGGGAGGTATATAGTAAGATATATTTGCAGTCACAAGTTTAACCATATATGTACATCTTATATATTCTCTGGTTAAAAATTACTTTAGCAGGCCCCTCTACAGCATGAGTAAAGCAAATTCTAGCCAAATATACGCAAAGAACATAAAAAGGAACAAATCCACGGAAAATGTACGGCATCATCTAATGTTCCCAAAGATTTAATCTTAAATCAAGAGATACTTAAAAAAAACAGAAATACATGACAAATATAATCTACTGTACTACTACTTTTCTACGCTAGTGTGAGTGAACCCTAAGGATCATTGAGTGTCAGCACAATGACAGTTCAGTGCACCTTTCCACTGACCTTTTTCCATCTATTTCCACCTTTCATTGACTTCTGTAGAACTGGAACCTGAAGAAAGTCCAGAGATAGATGCAAAACAGGTAGGTGGGAAGATGCACTGAACTGCTCAGCCACACTAAGGATGCGTCAAGTGCTTGTACTTGGTTTGGTTGAACAGTCATTTTACAACAATCATACTCTTTACCAGGGACCTGTTACTTGCTAAAAAAATTTAGTCAAATACCTTGAAAAAATCCTTGACTGCTCCTTGTTCTGACGCTATTTTCCGCTTTGCACTGCATCACTCCATTGCAGAGATATTCACATTTGTTGGTATTGGATACCAACATGTGATATCTCTACTTGCAGTCCAACTGGGCGTTTCTTCAGAGTTTTGTCTGGGGAGGGCGTAAGCTTTTACCACTCTCTCCCAGATACTGACAATCATAGCTCGGCAGTGTCTGAGACTACTAGACAGCTGGATCAGCTTACGAACTGTAATTGTCAGCATCTGGGAAGGAGGGGTGAAAGTGCACTGCCCCAAAGAAGACTCTGATGAAACACCCAGTTGGACAGCAAGGAGATATTTCACATACTGATCTCCAAATGCAACAAATGTGAATATCTCTGCAATGGAACTATGCAACACAAAACAGTAAAGAGGGGAAGAATCAGGGGAACTCAGGGATTTGAAAGAATGGGACCTATTAAAGTAGACACAACATTTATCCTATCCTGATCCTGAAACGGATTACATACAGAGGAGGTACAATTGGGTTTAGTGTTTCTTTAAATGTTAGGAGGATCTTTGCCACTCTCTACAAATATAGGACATGGTCCATCTGCCACCTGCTTGAAACTGTACTAAGGAAAAGAAGACGATGTTCCCTTTAACACCTAGTAATTGGCCAACAAAAGCAGTATGAGGGCTTGTATACTTATTTTACTTCTATTTTCGGAACACGTGTTAAAGAAATGGGTCTGACGGAAAGTATCACACAATTTGTTTGCTTCACTGAAATGTCAGGACCGCTGAAAGGAGAAACAGACATATTTCACGCACAAAATGAAACGCCTGTTAAGTAACAGTACAGTTGTCTTACTTCATACCTGCCAGCTTCCACTCTCAGAACGTCTTGTTTCATCTTTTGGAATTTAGCCTCTCACACCGTGTTGACACTGAATGCCACCTGGCTTGAAATTTATGGAGTTTGCTTTATATTGCACTATTTCAATTTCATTTTTTCAGACGTCTAACTTGAGGACCCTCATGCAAAGCCCATACCAGGACCCTCCACCTATCATGTGCCATTTATAGTACATTTTACATTACTCTTTCCTTTGCTTGATAGAGTGACTTTTTAATAAAGGCATCGATTGAACAGATTAGATATTTTGAATTACTGGATGTTCTCAAAAAGATATACAATGTAGTGATGTAAGGCTTCATTCAGAAGTCCTTTTTCTTGTACATGAAAAAAAGGACCAATTTCCATCATTGTGGTGGATCCGATTTTCGTCAGTGTGTCGGTTTTTACCGTCAGAAAATCAGTTTTTCTCATATGAAAAAAACTGATGGAAGTTTCCCAAGCTTCTCCTATCAAATAAGTGAAAAATGGACATAATTAGGAGGTCATCAGTGTGCTGTGCTATTTCTCATGGGTCTAAAGAACTGAATGTGCAATTTTGATCCTTGACTAGGATCAAAATTTGACGTCCCCATTTTGTTTTTTTTCCATCGACACTTGGTCCCCCAAAAAACACGAATATGTGAACAACCCCATACTCTATGATAAATACGTCCTCTATTGGTGAAAAACATGGAGAAACATGTACATGAAAAGCAGATGTCTGAATAGGGCCTTACTCTTAGGCTATGTTCACATGGGGCTTTCAAAAATGAGGCATTCTTCAGGTGAAACAGTTTCAGGAAATGCTACTTTTTTGGGACTTTTGAGGAGCTTTATTTTCCTGCATTTCTTCAAGCGGTTTTGGAAGATTTTTTCTCCTGAAGAACGCCTTTGGTGTGTCAGTGTCTAGTTTGGAGCAGATTACACTCTTTCAGATGTATACACAGGCCAGTAAAATTATCATTAGAATACCAGCATGTATAAATCAAGGATTTTTGGCAAGTTGATTTTATGGAGCAACTGGTTTAAAGGGATTCCGTCACCACTTATTTGGGCTACCAGGTAAAAATATCATTCAATTTAGTGTCACCCATGCATTACACAAGTACTTTTGATACCCCTTGACTCCCCACGTATGATCCATGAATACCTTTTTCATTCCTCCCGCGCTGTATGTAAATATGGTCGGTCTGGTCCGATGGGCGTGGCTTATTTTCCATATCCCCCCTCCTCACTTGCTCTACGCATTCCTTTCGATGAATTTCTGCGATCGCGTAGAGTTTTCACACGTGCGCATTCAAATGGCATCTCGCGTGTGCGCAGTATTGCTTTGGGCAAAGCCGAAAAACAGTATTGCGCATACACGATAGCGTTCTATGGCCCGGAAGTATACTTGTATATTTCCGGGCCATAGAAAGCCAATGCGTATGCCGGCGCATGCGCAATGAGGATTTTATGCTTTGCCCAGTTGGGCAAAGCATACTGCGCACACGTGATCAACAGTCAGAACAAGAACTTTACACATCTATATGTTATTTTCTTCTAAAATCTAAAGGGAAAATTCATCAAAGTTTTTACACCAGCAAAATTAGTGTAAAATTCTTAGAAAAGTTGCTAAATTTTTGCACAAAGGGTAGTTGTACAAAATTTTTGTGACTTTTGGCAGTGTTTCTCCAGTTTGAGCGTGGCCGAAACAGGCGAAGCTAGAGTGGCAGGATTGACCACACCTGCCCATCAGATTAATCAAAAATGCAGGCGCTTTGTACGCCAAAAATGTTACTCCAGTCCCTGGCAGACCAGACCAGACCAGAAGAGGAGCCAAATTCATTAAGTGGTGTGTAGCGATGTTATGCAATGGGGCAGAGCTGATGACTGATTTTTTCCACTGAGAGAATCACCTTGAAATTTGATGCTACTAGCACATTCAAGTCTCAGTGTGTGGAAAAGATCGGACTGCACTCAGATGGCATCTGAGTGCAGTTCGCGGACTCACACAATCAAGATGGTTAACAGAGTGTGGGGGCTCCCTCTTTAACCACATTTGCACCCTGAGATCTTGATTGTCTTGTCCTGATGTTTGCCATGGTAATTCATGGACAAATAATGGCCTTAAAGTCTTCCGGCTTTAGCGGCCTGTTCAGAAGTTAGAAACCTTTAGGTGGTAAAAAAATAAGTTTTATATATTTCTTTGAAAAAAATGAAGAATGACTGCTACATTTTTAAACCTTTTAAAATGTTCTCATAAAACATGTAAAAGCCCCGTCACACATAGCGACGCACCAGCGATCCCGACAACGATATGAACTTGTCAGAATCGCTGGTGTGTCGCTACATGATCGCTGCTGAGCTGCCAAACAGGCAGCTCAGGCAGCGATCAGCACAGCGACACTGCGGGTAACGTCGCTTAGTTACCCGCAGTGTACGTTGGATATCAGCCCGCTGATGCAGGGAGCTGGTAACCAAGGTACACATTGGGGTTCCAGGCGCTGCGCGGTGCCTGGAAACCCGATGTGTACCTTGGTTACCAGCTCCCCTGCAGCAGCGCACTGGTATCCAATGTACACATCGGGTTTCCAGGCACAGCCCCGCACCTGGAAACCCGATGTGTACCTTGGTTACCAGCTGATTGCTGGTCTCCTGCCTGCCACACGCAGCGATGCGTGCTGGCTAGCAGGAGACCAGCGATCAAAAAAAAGTCCAGGCATTTCTGACACGACCAGCGATTCACAGCAGGGGCCTGATCGCTGGTATGTGTCAGACATAGCGAGATCGCTGCTGAGATCGCTGTTGCGTCACAAAACTTGTGACTCAGCAGCGATCTCACTATGTGAGACGGGGGCCTAAGGCTCTAATGTAAGGCAGACGTGAGGTCATTTATTAATGTTTTTGTGTGATATGACTAAAGCGATAATCATTCAAAGTTTGAAAATTGTTAATTTTTTACATTTTTGTAACCTTTCTGATATTTTTCTAAAACAAAAAACATATCAACCTAAATGTATTTACTATTATCATAAAGTATGATGTGTCATGAAAAAGCAGTCTCAAAATCAATGGGATATGTTGAAGCATTCCAGAGTTATTGCTACATAAAGTGACTGGTCAGATTTAAAAAATGTGGCTTGGTCATTACAGTGTTAATACTTTGTTAAAAATGAACGTTGTATCTACACTTTGTAGAGAATCCTTTGTAGGCAATGACTGTCTGATGTCTGGAAGCCATGGACATCACCAAACACCAGATTTCCTCCATTGTGATGCTTTGTCATGCCTTTACTGCAGCTGACTTCAGTTGTTCCTTGTTTCTGGGTCTTTCTGCCTTAAGTTATGTCTTAAGCATATTAAATGTTTGCTCAAATGGGGGTGAGATCTGGTGACTGACTCGGCCATTGCAGAATATTCCACTTCTTTGCCTTAAAAAACTCCTGGCTTGCTTTCACAGTATAGTTTGGGTCACTGACTCACTGTCCATCTGTACTGTGAAGGGTCGTCCAATCAACCTTTCTGCATTTGGTTGTATCCGAGCAGAAAGTATAGCCCTGTGCACTTCAGAATTCATCTGGCTGCTTCTGTCTTCAGTCACATCATTAATAAATATTAGTGACCCTTTGCTATTGGAAGCTATGCATGGCCATGCCATCACACTGCCTCCGCCATGTTTTACAGAGTATGTGGTGTGCTTTGGATCATGAGCTGTTTCACGCCTTCTCCGTACTTTGTTCTTCCCATCATTCTGGTACAAGTTATTTTTTGTTTCCTCTGTTCAAATAATGCTTTTCCAGAACTGGACTAGCTTCTCTAGATGTTTTTTTTTAGCAAAGTCTAATCTGGCCTTTCTATTTTAAGGCTTTTTAATGGTTTGTACCTTGTGATGAACCCTCAGTATTTGCTGTCAAGGAATCTTCTGTTTATATTAAACTGAACTGACTTATAGATACTGATACAGTAAAGATGTATATCTTTGTACCGTGTTAGCCAGTAGATAGAAAAATATTTAGAGTTGAGAGGTTTTTTTATAGATACTGAAACAGCTACTTTGTGGAAAGTGTTCTTCACTTGGGTGGATGTTATAAAGGTGTTTTTCTTCACGATGGAAAAGATTCTGCGACCATTCACCACTGTTGTCTTTAGTGGACACCCAGGTCTTTTTGATTTCCCAAGTTCACAGTGCATTCTTTTTATGAAGAATGTACCAAACTGTTGATTTGGCCACTCCTAATATTTCTGATACCTCTGATGGATTTCTTCTTTTTTTCAGCTTAATGATGGTCTGTTTCTCTTCCATTGAGAGCTCCTTAGAACACATGTTGTGGGTTCAGAGCAACAGCTTCCAAATGCAAATATCACAACTGGAATCAGCTCTAGACCTTTTACCTGCTTAATTGATGATGGATTAACGAGGGAATAGACCATGCAGATAATTAATTCAGATAAGAGGAACAGAGCATCTAGCCCAGCTAATAATAAGGAATTCTAACAGAATTTTTCTTAAAGAAATACATTTTATTGAAAAAGATAACAATAAAAACGTTCACACAAAAATGTAATACTGGTGAAATATAGTGGTGAATAGAACAAAAATGAAAAACCTAAGACACTTTACATGGTGCACTAACTATGCGTACCCACCCTAAAAAAAGCCCAAAATAATCAAGATAACTGCCAATAAGACAGTTTAACAGTAAAGTGTGTGAATGGGCATCACAGTGAAAGGTACATCCAAGAAAGCGGTGTCATGGCAACATGAGGGGTGTGTGTGGTGTCGCAACAAGCGCAGTCAACCTCCCTACAAAATGCCATCTGGAGTGATATGAACAAAGTGTACCGCCATATACTGGAGCACCATACACAGGTAGGGGGAAATCAGAAAAACCTAATTGGGACCATAGTAAATGCAGCATATAATGCAATCATGCTTACCCATGTGGGAATAAAATGCCGGGTACGTGCCCCAACGCACGTTTCACTATCTTATCTTCCTCAAGGGGCGACGTGGAGTGATGTGCTGCCGGACTATATAAAGCCAGATGGCCAGGTGAAGATAATTTCCCATTCTAGCAATGCGCATGCGGGCGCTGTCACAGCGGCGGTGTCCGCATCGCTTCCGGCCCTCCGATGACGGTGGGGTCAAGGAAAAGCTTCCTGTGACGTCAGCGACCCCACCGCCATCTTTGTGGAGGCCTTAGGCGAAGCGGACCGCTGATGCCGCGCACGCATGCGCAGCCAGACGGGAAGGATCGCAAATACTTGGTTATGGTAAGGAACGGGAAATAACCAACTGGCCCAAACAGGTTTATTACGCAGAGACATAAGGCGTACACGAAACGTAAGACAACCCCTCCTCAGTCAAGGGATAAGAAATCCAAAACTAACAATTTGGACGTAATTAATCTGTCACCAATATGCCGCTTCGGGTTCTTTTCCTTTTCCTTTGTTTTTATCGTGCTGTTTTTAATTTGTGGTTGTTTGCGTTCAAAGAAATAATGCAGTACACCCTCTTTGTGCATCTGATTATACATCTATGATGGGTCCAGTTGGAGACGCAAAGTGGTGGCCATATGATGGATGAAGAATGTATGGGGACCTACTCCGGTTTATGTCATACAACATGCCTTGACCTGGCGGTGACCTATGGACATTGATACTGTTTATTGTTTCTTTATTATTTATCATATTCTGTATTGGATGTGTTTATTTTCCTTTTTACTTTTTTATTTTTACACTTTACTTTTTATTTACTATTTATTTATTATTCAATATATTTTTTATTTTTATTTTCATTTGTAGGTTATGATAGGTGTTTGGAATTTTATTTTTACTATTTGTCTCACTTCTATTCTTATCTTATTGTTATGTTTTTTGTTTACTTAGAATTTATTTTGATTTAATTATTTTATTTTAATTATTTTGTTTATTCTATGAGGTCTAAGCTTACTTTCCTTCAGTCCATCCAATCGGCCCCATGTCTCTAGTTGGGAGATGTTATTTCCCGTTCCTTACCATAACCAAGTATTTGCGATCCTTCCCGTCTGGCTGCGCATGCGCGCGCGGCATCGGCGGTCCGCTTCGCCTAAGGCCTCCACAAAGATGGCGGTGGGGTCGCTGACGTCACAGGAAGCTTTTCCTTGACCCCACCGTCATCGGAGGGCCGGAAGCGATGCGGACACCGCCGCTGTGACAGCGCCCGCATGCGCATTGCTAGAATGGGAAATTATCTTCACCTGGCCATCTGGCTTTATATAGTCCGGCAGCACATCACTCCACATCGCACCCTGAGGAAGCTAAAGATAGTGAAACGTGCGTTGGGGCACGTACCCGGCATTTTATTCCCACATGGGTAAGCATGATTGCATTATATGCTGCATTTACTATGGTCCCAATTAGGTTTTTCTGATTTCCCCCTACCTGTGTATGGTGCTCCAGTATATGGCGGTACACTTTGTTCATATCACTCCAGATGGCATTTTGTAGGGAGGTGGACTGCGCTTGTTGCGACACCACACACACCCCTCATGTTGCCATGACACCGCTTTCTTGGATGTACCTTTCACTGTGATGCCCATTCACACACTTTACTGTTAAACTGTCTTATTGGCAGTTATCTTGATTATTTTGGGCTTTTTTTAGGGTGGGTACGCATAGTTAGTGCACCATGTAAAGTGTCTTAGGTTTTTCATTTTTGTTCTATTCACCACTATACTTCACCAGTATTACATTTTTGTGTGAACGTTTTTATTGTTATCTTTTTCAATAAAATTTATTTCTTTAAGAGAAATTCTGTTAGAATTCCTTATTATTAGCTGGGCTAGATGCTCTGTTCCTCTTATCTGAATAAACTATGTAAAGAGTTGCCCTGTTCCCTATTGGAACTATGTTTGATTATGTTACCCATGGTTTGGGTTTAAGTAACTTATTCATAATTCTGTGTATCTTCACAGCCAAACTACCTGAACAAATGGATTTAAAAGCCCGTGAAAAGACGTGGCTACATAAATTAGATGAAGTTTTTGGTGATGAACTAACCGTGGTTTTAAATACAAAGGAAACGGATGATTTGGCTACTAAACTCAAGTATATGTATAACAAAAGAACCCGTTTATGGTGGAATAAGGCATTCCTAGAACGATATATTATAAAGGGATTAATCCCAAGAGGACTGAGAGTCCAGGTGTTCCCATCATTTAATGTAGAGGATGATTCATTTAGGCAGGAGTGGGAGAGCTTGGCCTCCACATGCTCCAAAGGCTTCATGGAATTATTGATTAAATCTAACACAACAATGTTACAAACGATTGAGACTGAGATCAATACCATTCAGACTCAAGTCTTTGATAGGATGACCAGTGAGGCTAAGACTAAATTCAACAAAGATCTAGAAGCAGATTTTTCGAAATGGGAAAAGGAGATTGTGGCTTCAAAATCCAAAAAATATCAACGTGATGTGTCCGATTTCAAAACTAATTATGTGTACAGATGGAGGAGGAAGAAAGGACCTGTTGGCTCTGTACCTCAGACACATAGGAACTCTTTTTCATCCATGTCATCAATGGATGATGAACTGGCCCAGGGCAGTCAATCAACCATGATGCAGCAAGAGTTTACTGGCCCAAACAGGTTTATTACGCAGAGACATAAGGCGTACACGAAACGTAAGACAACCCCTCCTCAGTCAAGGGATAAGAAATCCAAAACTAACAATTTGGAGGTAATTAATCTGTCTAGTCATTCACTCACACAAACCCAGTTGGAGGTGTTGGGTCTTGGTCTAACTTTTGCTCCTACTAACAATTTTGAATTTTTTCCAGCCATGAAGGATCTCCAACTTTTTCTAAGGTAATCCTTCGTAAGTTACACTTCAAACCATTAAGGAATGATGACCCTCAGACAGTCGATGAACAAGAGGTGTTATCTATTCTGGAGGAACTGGAGAGGGAGAGCTCGTCCGGTGTTACAGGTACCTTTCCTGCTTCTATCTTCCCCAGATCCACCACTTTCCCCCCCTTCTCTCTGTGTCCACAAGTTGATATATTCAACAGATTGGTCTTGGAGGATTTCAAAAAAATCCCTGACCAATGGAGGGGCGACAACCTTACCCGTGCGCAGAGAGAGGCACTCAAGCAATTGAGATCTCTGTATGATGTAGTCATTAAACCGGCAGATAAGGGGGGGAACGTGGTGGTCTGGCCGGTGGAGAAGTATGAGAGGGAGGCTCACAGACAGCTTCGAGACAGAGAGGCATACACCCTCCTCCCAAACAATCCTATGAACACTTTCTCGAGTGTTTTATCACTTATTTTGGAAGAGGCCTTTAACTCGGGCATCATTCCCAAAAAGGTTCTTGAGGGTCTGACTGTGGTCTGTCCGGTGGTTCCCACCTTCTACCTGTTGCCAAAGGTCCACAAGGACCTAACAGAACCCCCGGGGCGTCCGATTGTCTCTGGCATAGGAGGGCTGTGTGATCCGATTTGTAAATTTATTGAGCACTATTTGCACCCTATAGTGGAGACACTGCCCTCCTATGTCAGGGACACGACGGACGTCCTGAGGAAGATTGATGGATTAACTTTGGAACCAGACATGTTGCTGGTGACGGCGGATGTCGAGTCTCTGTACACCAGCATCAATCATGATGATGGATTGAGAGCGACACAATTTTTTCTTGACATGGGAGATCTTGACCCTCCCCTGCGCGCCCTGCTCATGGAGCTGCTGGAGTTTATTCTCTATCATAACTTTTTCACCTTTAAAGACAGATTTTATTTGCAGAAGCGGGGGACCGCAATGGGGGCGGCGTGTGCGCCATCGTATGCCAACCTCTTTCTGGGCTACTGGGAGAGGGAGGTGTTTGGCGGTGGCTCACACGCCGCCTCCACCCACGTCATTGGTTGGTACAGGTATATCGACGACGTCCTATTTATCTGGCAGGGTCCCGAGCCTGCCCTTCATGAATTCATCGGGGCACTGAACACAAATAATCTCAATATTAAATTAACGTATCAATCATCACGGACTAATCTAGAATTTCTAGATATTAAAATTATTGTAGCAGAGAATGGTGCGTTGCTGACGGATGTCTTCCGCAAGGAGACATCTGTTAACGCATTGCTACATGCATCATCTGCACATACATCAGCCACCATCCGGGCCATTCCTACTGGCCAATTTTTGAGGATGAAACGTATTTGTGCGACCGATGAGTTTTTTGAGGGGCAGTCTAGGGACCTCTCACAGCGGTTTCATGACCGTGGGTACAGCAGAAGAACCATCAAACGAGGTTATCTGAGGGCAAGGAGTACACCGCGTAATTTTCTTTTGGGCACTAGTCATAAATCAAGAGATTCGAATCCACCCATTAGATTCATATCGACTTTTAATAACAGATGGTCACAGATGAGACAGATTCTGTCTAAGCATTGGTCGGTACTCCGTTCAGACCCATTTTGAGAGACATTTTACCTGATCGTCCTCTCCTCACAGCTAGGAGGTCACCAAATTTAAAAGATCTTCTGGTTAAAAGCCACTATGTGGCTAATCCACCGGATTATTTTGGTGCTGGTGTACAGAGACAGGGTTGCTTCCCTTGCGGCTCATGTCTGGCCTGCAAAAACATCCGCCGCGCATTTTCCTTTGGAGACATGGGCGGAGGTGGGAGCTACCGGATCAGACACTACATTTCTTGCAGTACAACCTATGTTGTATATATGGCTACCTGCCCTTGTGGCCTCAACTATGTGGGATTGACCTCACGTGAATTCCGTATAAGGGTGAGGGAGCATATCCGCGACATCAATGCTGCCAAGGGAGCATTGGATATTGGAGCTCTCAAAACAATCCCCCGACATTTCAGGCTGCGACATAAATGTAATCCTACCGGTCTTAAATTCATTGGTATAGACCGGGTTCGCACTGGCATCAGGAGTGGTGATCTCAAACGCACCTTGGCGCAGCTTGAGTGTCGGTGGATTACCACTCTGGACACAATGACCCCTAAGGGATTAAATGAGAAACACTCCTTTGCTTGCTTTTTATGAACAGTCCGCCAATATGCCGCTTCGGGTTCTTTTCCTTTTCCTTTGTTTTTATCGTGCTGTTTTTAATTTGTGGTTGTTTGCGTTCACAGAAATAATGCAGTACACCCCTCTTTGTGCATCTGATTATACATCTATGATGGGTCCAGTTGGAGACGCAAAGTGGTGGCCATATGATGGATGAAGAATGTATGGGGACCTACTCCGGTTTATGTCATACAACATGCCTTGACCTGGCGGTGACCTATGGACATTGATACTGTTTATTGTTTCTTTATTATTTATCATATTCTGTATTGGATGTGTTTATTTTCCTTTTTACTTTTTTATTTTTACACTTTACTTTTTATTTACTATTTATTTATTATTCAATATATTTTTTATTTTTATTTTCATTTGTAGGTTATGATAGGTGTTTGGAATTTTATTTTTACTATTTGTCTCACTTCTATTCTTATCTTATTGTTATGTTTTTTGTTTACTTAGAATTTATTTTGATTTAATTATTTTATTTTAATTATTTTGTTTATTCTATGAGGTCTAAGCTTACTTTCCTTCAGTCCATCCAATCGGCCCCATGTCTCTAGTTGGGAGATGTTATTTCCCGTTCCTTACCATAACCAAGTATTTGCGATCCTTCCCGTCTGGCTGCGCATGCGCGCGCGGCATCGGCGGTCCGCTTCGCCTAAGGCCTCCACAAAGATGGCGGTGGGGTCGCTGACGTCACAGGAAGCTTTTCCTTGACCCCACCGTCATCGGAGGGCCGGAAGCGATGCGGACACCGCCGCTGTGACAGCGCCCGCATGCACATTGCTAGAATGGGAAATTATCTTCACCTGGCCATCTGGCTTTATATAGTCCGGCAGCACATCACTCCACATCGCCCCCTGAGGAAGCTAAAGATAGTGAAACGTGCGTTGGGGCACGTACCCGGCATTTTATTCCCACATGGGTAAGCATGATTGCATTATATGCTGCATTTACTATGGTCCCAATTAGGTTTTTCTGATTTCCCCCTACCTGTGTATGGTGCTCCAGTATATGGCGGTACACTTTGTTCATATCACTCCAGATGGCATTTTGTAGGGAGGTGGACTGCGCTTGTTGCGACACCACACACACCCCTCATGTTGCCATGACACCGCTTTCTTGGATGTACCTTTCACTGTGATGCCCATTCACACACTTTACTGTTAAACTGTCTTATTGGCAGTTATCTTGATTATTTTGGGCTTTTTTTAGGGTGGGTACGCATAGTTAGTGCACCATGTAAAGTGTCTTAGGTTTTTCATTTTTGTTCTATTCACCACTATACTTCACCAGTATTACATTTTTGTGTGAACGTTTTTATTGTTATCTTTTTCAATAAAATTTATTTCTTTAAGAGAAATTCTGTTAGAATTCCTTATTATTAGCTG
>JARQOD010000003.1:163180938-163234716 GCA_033576555.1 Oophaga sylvatica
GTTACAGGTACCTTTCCTGCTTCTATCTTCCCCAGATCCACCACTTTCCCCCCCTTCTCTCTGTGTCCACAAGTTGATATATTCAACAGATTGGTCTTGGAGGATTTCAAAAAAATCCCTGACCAATGGAGGGGCGACAACCTTACCCGTGCGCAGAGAGAGGCACTCAAGCAATTGAGATCTCTGTATGATGTAGTCATTAAACCGGCAGATAAGGGGGGAACGTGGTGGTCTGGCCGGTGGAGAAGTATGAGAGGGAGGCTCACAGACAGCTTCGAGACAGAGAGGCATACACCCTCCTCCCAAACAATCCTATGAACACTTTCTCGAGTGTTTTATCACTTATTTTGGAAGAGGCCTTTAACTCGGGCATCATTCCCAAAAAGGTTCTTGAGGGTCTGACTGTGGTCTGTCCGGTGGTTCCCACCTTCTACCTGTTGCCAAAGGTCCACAAGGACCTAACAGAACCCCCGGGGCGTCCGATTGTCTCTGGCATAGGAGGGCTGTGTGATCCGATTTGTAAATTTATTGAGCACTATTTGCACCCTATAGTGGAGACACTGCCCTCCTATGTCAGGGACACGACGGACGTCCTGAGGAAGATTGATGGATTAACTTTGGAACCAGACATGTTGCTGGTGACGGCGGATGTCGAGTCTCTGTACACCAGCATCAATCATGATGATGGATTGAGAGCGACACAATTTTTTCTTGACATGGGAGATCTTGACCCTCCCCTGCGCGCCCTGCTCATGGAGCTGCTGGAGTTTATTCTCTATCATAACTTTTTCACCTTTAAAGACAGATTTTATTTGCAGAAGCGGGGGACCGCAATGGGGGCGGCGTGTGCGCCATCGTATGCCAACCTCTTTCTGGGCTACTGGGAGAGGGAGGTGTTTGGCGGTGGCTCACACGCCGCCTCCACCCACGTCATTGGTTGGTACAGGTATATCGACGACGTCCTATTTATCTGGCAGGGTCCCGAGCCTGCCCTTCATGAATTCATCGGGGCACTGAACACAAATAATCTCAATATTAAATTAACGTATCAATCATCACGGACTAATCTAGAATTTCTAGATATTAAAATTATTGTAGCAGAGAATGGTGCGTTGCTGACGGATGTCTTCCGCAAGGAGACATCTGTTAACGCATTGCTACATGCATCATCTGCACATACATCAGCCACCATCCGGGCCATTCCTACTGGCCAATTTTTGAGGATGAAACGTATTTGTGCGACCGATGAGTTTTTTGAGGGGCAGTCTAGGGACCTCTCACAGCGGTTTCATGACCGTGGGTACAGCAGAAGAACCATCAAACGAGGTTATCTGAGGGCAAGGAGTACACCGCGTAATTTTCTTTTGGGCACTAGTCATAAATCAAGAGATTCGAATCCACCCATTAGATTCATATCGACTTTTAATAACAGATGGTCACAGATGAGACAGATTCTGTCTAAGCATTGGTCGGTACTCCGTTCAGACCCCATTTTGAGAGACATTTTACCTGATCGTCCTCTCCTCACAGCTAGGAGGTCACCAAATTTAAAAGATCTTCTGGTTAAAAGCCACTATGTGGCTAATCCACCGGATTATTTTGGTGCTGGTGTACAGAGACAGGGTTGCTTCCCTTGCGGCTCATGTCTGGCCTGCAAAAACATCCGCCGCGCATTTTCCTTTGGAGACATGGGCGGAGGTGGGAGCTACCGGATCAGACACTACATTTCTTGCAGTACAACCTATGTTGTATATATGGCTACCTGCCCTTGTGGCCTCAACTATGTGGGATTGACCTCACGTGAATTCCGTATAAGGGTGAGGGAGCATATCCGCGACATCAATGCTGCCAAGGGAGCATTGGATATTGGAGCTCTCAAAACAATCCCCCGACATTTCAGGCTGCGACATAAATGTAATCCTACCGGTCTTAAATTCATTGGTATAGACCGGGTTCGCACTGGCATCAGGAGTGGTGATCTCAAACGCACCTTGGCGCAGCTTGAGTGTCGGTGGATTACCACTCTGGACACAATGACCCCTAAGGGATTAAATGAGAAACACTCCTTTGCTTGCTTTTTATGAACAGTCCGCCAATATGCCGCTTCGGGTTCTTTTCCTTTTCCTTTGTTTTTATCGTGCTGTTTTTAATTTGTGGTTGTTTGCGTTCACAGAAATAATGCAGTACACCCCTCTTTGTGCATCTGATTATACATCTATGATGGGTCCAGTTGGAGACGCAAAGTGGTGGCCATATGATGGATGAAGAATGTATGGGGACCTACTCCGGTTTATGTCATACAACATGCCTTGACCTGGCGGTGACCTATGGACATTGATACTGTTTATTGTTTCTTTATTATTTATCATATTCTGTATTGGATGTGTTTATTTTCCTTTTTACTTTTTTATTTTTACACTTTACTTTTTATTTACTATTTATTTATTATTCAATATATTTTTTATTTTTATTTTCATTTGTAGGTTATGATAGGTGTTTGGAATTTTATTTTTACTATTTGTCTCACTTCTATTCTTATCTTATTGTTATGTTTTTTGTTTACTTAGAATTTTTTTGATTTAATTATTTTATTTTAATTATTTTGTTTATTCTATGAGGTCTAAGCTTACTTTCCTTCAGTCCATCCAATCGGCCCCATGTCTCTAGTTGGGAGATGTTATTTCCCGTTCCTTACCATAACCAAGTATTTGCGATCCTTCCCGTCTGGCTGCGCATGCGCGCGCGGCATCGGCGGTCCGCTTCGCCTAAGGCCTCCACAAAGATGGCGGTGGGGTCGCTGACGTCACAGGAAGCTTTTCCTTGACCCCACCGTCATCGGAGGGCCGGAAGCGATGCGGACACCGCCGCTGTGACAGCGCCCGCATGCACATTGCTAGAATGGGAAATTATCTTCACCTGGCCATCTGGCTTTATATAGTCCGGCAGCACATCACTCCACATCGCCCCCTGAGGAAGCTAAAGATAGTGAAACGTGCGTTGGGGCACGTACCCGGCATTTTATTCCCACATGGGTAAGCATGATTGCATTATATGCTGCATTTACTATGGTCCCAATTAGGTTTTTCTGATTTCCCCCTACCTGTGTATGGTGCTCCAGTATATGGCGGTACACTTTGTTCATATCACTCCAGATGGCATTTTGTAGGGAGGTTGACTGCGCTTGTTGCGACACCACACACACCCCTCATGTTGCCATGACACCGCTTTCTTGGATGTACCTTTCACTACCGCTTTCTTGGATGTACCTTTCACTGTGATGCCCATTCACACACTTTACTGTTAAACTGTCTTATTGGCAGTTATCTTGATTATTTTGGGCTTTTTTTAGGGTGGGTACGCATAGTTAGTGCACCATGTAAAGTGTCTTAGGTTTTTCATTTTTGTTCTATTCACCACTATACTTCACCAGTATTACATTTTTGTGTGAACGTTTTTATTGTTATCTTTTTCAATAAAATTTATTTCTTTAAGAGAAATTCTGTTAGAATTCCTTATTATTAGCTGGGCTAGATGCTCTGTTCCTCTTATCTGAATAAACTATGTAAAGAGTTGCCCTGTTCCCTATTGGAACTATGTTTGATTATGTTACCCATGGTTTGGGTTTAAGTAACTCATGCAGATAATTAAATAGATTTTGAGATAATTGTGAAATAACTTTTAGTCCCTTTATAAAGAGGCAACTACATATTAAAAAGCTGTTGCTCCTAAACTCTTCCTCCAATTAGGATGTGAATACCCTGAAATTAAAGCTGAGAGTCTGCACTTTAAGCCCATATTGATGACATAACTGTATCTTGAATATGTTTTGGTAAACAGTCAAAATGACAAAACTTGTCATTGTCCAAATATTTCTGGACCTAACTGTATGTACAGACACAGCATCAAGATCAACATACAGCTCCACAAATAAGTTTGACCAAATTGCAAAATCTCAAATATTGTCTGTCAATGTGGGACTTTCTCATGATTTTAACGTAACATTTCAAGGCAAATTATAAAATCTGTTCAAGACAATATACCGTATTTTTCAGACTATAAGACACACTTTTTTCCTCCCAAAATGTGGAGGAAAATGGGGGGTGCGTCTTATAGTCCGGATGTACCGACTCTGGCTATGGCGGGGAGGTAGGGGAGCGGTTTCGGCGGAGCAGCGGGTCTCAGAGGCAGGAGCCGGCGGCTGCGGCCAACTCCTGTGCCCACTGCTAAAGATAAATGAATATTCACTCCATTCCATGCCCATGGGTGTAGAGGGCAATGAATATTCATTTATTTTTGGCATCCTGGTATGATTGGCCCCATCTTTATTCTGGTATGATTGGCCACATCCCGTTATTGATATGATTGGTCCCATCCTTATCCTGGTATGATTGGCCCCATCCTGTTTCTGGTATGCAAGGCCCTATACTTATTCTGGTATGATTGGCCCATCCTGTTCCTGGTATGCATGGCCCCATCAGAAAAGATTAAAAAAAAAAATTACACTTACCTTCCTCTGCTCCCTCGCAGTGTCCTGTCTCAGTGCCAGCTCCTGCTTAATGCTTGTAAGCAGCACATGGCAGTGATGTCACGCGCTGCTCACAAGCAGAGCACAGCTGCCGGAATACTCATCGCAGAGAGCAGTGAGTAATCATTCCTCTTCAGTAGCGCGCAGTGTCAGCCGGAGCCTTCCTGTTGCTGCCGGTGGTCACGTGTGCCGATACTTAAGAGAAATGAATATTCAGTTCTCTTAAGTATCGGCACACGTGACCGCCGGTAGTAGCAGGAAGCCGGTTGCTGACACTGCGCGCTACTGAAGAGAAACGAATACATTTTTTGCTGCCCTTCTACCCAGAGCTATAACTTTTTTATTTTTCAGTCAATATGGCCATGTGCAGGCTTGTTTTTTTGTGGGATGAGTTGTACTTTTGTACAACTCCAATGGTTTCAACATATTGTATACTGGAAAACAGGAAAGAAATTATACAGGTCATTACGATTATACACGAGTTCATAGACACCAAACATGTCTAGGTTCTTTTTTATTTACCGTATATACTCGAATATAAGCCGAGATTTTCAGCCCATTTTTTAGGGCTGAAAGTCCCCTCTCGGCTTATATTCGTGTCATATACCAGGGGGTCGGCGGGGGAGGGGGAGCGCAGCTGTCCTATATACTCACCCCTCTGCTGGCGCGGTCTCTGCAGCCCCCCTGCTCTTCTCCCACAGTCTCCGGCGCCAGTGTTCAGCCCTCAGTGGTACCGCTCATTAAAGTCATGAATATGCACATATTCATGACTTTAATGAGCGGTAACACGTGACCGCTGAACACTGGCGCCGGGACCGTGGGAGGAGAGCAGGGGGGCTGCAGAGACCGCGCCAGCAGAGGGGTGAGTATAAGGATATTTACCTGTCCCGTTCCACCAATGCGCTGCTGTGTCCTCGGGTCCTCTTGCTGCGATGTTCAGGCAGAGGGCGCGATGACGTCATTAGTGAGCGCCGCACCCTCTGCCTGATCATTCACTGCAGAGGACCCGGAAGACAGCGGTGAGCAGCGGTGAACCCGGTGACAGGTAAATGTCTCAGGTGCCGGGCCCTGAGCGAGCGATGACACCGGCATCTGTCCCCCATAGCGCGCCGGTGTCCCCGCCTGCTCAGGACACCGGCACCTGGCCCCCAGCGACAAGAGGTGAGTATGTCTTTTTTTTTTTTTCGGTTGCAGCAGCAGCGACAGCATAAAGGGGCCTATACTATGGGGCATCTATGGGAGCATAATCTATGGAGCATCTATACGGGCATAATTTATGGGGGCACAATCTATGGAGCATCTATGGGGGAATAATCTATGGGGGCACAATCTATGGATCATATATGGGGGCACAATCTATGGATCATATATGGGGGCACAATCTATGGAGCATCTATGGGGGCACAATCTATGGATCATATATGGGGGCACAATCTATGGATCATATATGGGGGCACAATCTATGGAGCATCTATGGGGCATAATCTATGGATCATCTATGGGGGCACAATCTATGGATCATCTATGGGGGAATAATCTATGGGGGCACAATCTATGGATCATATATGGGGGCACAATCTATGGATCATCTATGGGGGCACAATCTATGGAGCATCTATGGGGGCACAATCTATGGAGCATCTATGGGGGCATAATACATGGGGCAGCATATAGGGCATAATCTCATTTTCCACCCTAGGCTTATACTCGAGTCAGTAAGTTTTCCCAGTTTTTTGTGACAAAATTAGGGGGGTCGGCTTATACTCAGATCGGCTTATACTCGAGTATATACGGTAAGTGGTGAAAAAAAAATCCAAAGTTTGGTAAAATAAATAAATAAAAGTGGAGCCATATTCCGAGATCTGTAGTGTCTCCATTTTTCGAGATCTTGGGTTGGGTGAGGGCTTTTTTTTTGGGCACTGAGCTGATGTTTTTATCGATATCATTTAGGTGTAGATACAATCTTTTGATCGCCCGTTATTGCATTTTTTGCAATGTAGCGGCGACCAAAAAAAATGTAATTCTGATGTTTTGAATTTTTTTCTCGTTATGCCGTTTAGTGATTTTATATATTGAGAATCGGCACTGGGTGGGGAACAGAGCTGGAGTGACAGAGGCTTCATATCTACCATATCCATTTGCATATCAAATCAAATGCTAATTTCTCAGTAGTGGAGGAATGAACTGGGACTGGACAAGTAATGGGTTGCTGGACTTTTCTATGAAACAGCTATATGAACATATAAATATTTTGAGGTGTGAAAGATTCCCTTTAATACTTCAAAGACATGTACAAGTACAGTCAAATAATGGGGCAATAGTCCTGATGCTGAAAATTCTTCAATTCAGGGCATCAATGACTGCTTGTGTCATGTTTGGTGAGAATTTCTTGATTATAGCACCTAACCTTTATCTATATTTGGGGGTATTAAATGTTGTTTACATTTTCTGATAATCCAGAGAGACCAGCATTTCCAAGTGATAATAATATCCTTGATGTCATTGCTTCTATGAGCCAATACCCACAGGCTGAATGTTTCCATCATTCTAAATATTTGCTTCCAACCTCAGGTTCATCCTGTTTGAGTAGCTGTTTACAAAACTCCTATGTGGCTCATTGCAAAGAAGCAGTCATTTTGATGGACAGTGAAAAAGAAAAAAGCCTCTCGCCTCTCCGTAATCAAACAGAGAAGTGTTTTGCTCCAGGAAACTGTCCAAGGGATTCTGGCCTTCCTGTTTACACTGGACTTTCTGTGCGTGAAGCATCTATCGGATCCCGCAAAGGAAAACTGGTAAAATCCCTGGCTCGAAATGAAACAAGATCTCAAGACCTGTACACTGTACTTTAAAATCAATGTGGTTTGTGGTACTCTGGGACGCTTTTTAGTTTTCTGCTTACTTTAAACATTAGAGAGCCCAGAAACATCCAGATCTGTACACATGTAGTGGAAGAAAACCTCTGAGGGCACTGGTATCAAACCCTACATCTAAAGCTTGGGGTCTAATACTTATGGATATGAATTGACGGACTGTAACTATACAAAAATTTCCCTGCTGATGGTTTCCTTTACATTTCTGACAAAAATAATTGGGGTCCTAATTTTGCTTTAAGAGCAAGGCTTACTGTATACCATATTGGCATGATGTGATGGCTCGTGGCCCCTCTTGTGTGGCTCACGAATGTCTGCCTTGGTGTTTTTTTGTCTCTAACCTGTATTGGCCTAATCCAAGGGCATTATTACTTGTTATGGGACTACTCGGGCACAGTTACTATACTATTTAAGGAGGCTTTGAATGAAGGGGCATGATTACTTTATAAAAGGGCATTGTTAATTTTAAAGAAGGCACATCTGACATTATTACTGCTTAAGCATGTACCCATGGAATTACGAGTTTTTAACAGTGCACTGATTACGTTATATGGGTCTGCTTGGGGCATTATCGTTTTATAAAAGGGCACTCAGTGCACAAGCACTTTATAAGGGAGCTTGGGCCATTATTACAGTGTGAGAGAGTCCAGGGCTGTAGTCATGGCCCACAATGATGGCTGTTTATGCACGCCCTGGCCCCCTGTTACATATACACAATGTCCCCTTTGTAGCATACCTTTCTTCCCGCTTTCTGTTCCATCAGGGCCCTCTCAGATCTACTGAGGATTTCCTTTGGGCGGCTTCATACAAAGAGAGACAGAGTCCAGTTTCAACATAAGATAAACGATTTTACTTGGTTCCATTCTCAGTACGTCCAGCTCAGTCACAGACACAACAAAGGGATCATCACAGAGTATATCCATTTCTTCCCCTGTGCTTTGCCTCACTTCTTCCAGAATGTCCCAGGGTCGCACCGGCTTGTCTGGTAAAACAGCGTTCCTTCTGGCCAGCCTAGCTAACTTCAGGAGTTCCCCTGTCCATTTCGCACTAGACATAAGGGCATCTGCCCATGTACTGTAGTTAGCTGCCACATATTGGAGCTGCCCTGCATTCTTTCACTGTTGTTACCTTCAGCCCATGGGCCCTGGATGACTGAGCTACTGGCCTGAACGTTGCGTTGCCAACTGCCCTGGCTAGGCTTTCAGGTCCAACTGACTAAAATCAGGAAATCCTCCTGGCTTACCCACAGTTGGACCTTCCCAAATTAACTAATTTCTATACTTACACTATTGTGCCCCCCTCTAGTAGCTAACTTAAGTACTACACTTTCCCTACATATGTACATTGCACTATACAGCAGAACAACATATCTACATGTACATAAAACAACATTACAAACATAATAAATATATCAGCTCCTTAGGGACATAAGATCAGGGGCAAGTGAGGGTGAGCACGCTAGTAGCACCCCTTACAACTATATAAGAGGGCACTATGGGGCAGTTTTACTTTGGAAGAGGGCATTTGATGTACTATTACTTTACAATGGGATACTCGGGGATTATAACCTTCAAGGAGGCTTCTATTTCTTTGTATACACTGTTGTTCGCAACCATCTTTCTGCGTTCAATGTGACTCTAATGGTAAGAAAGGTTGGAGACTCTTGTCTAATGCATAGAATGGCATCATGTGCCACTTTGAGTACATGGCAGATTTTCTTGGCACATATAACTGTGGTGCGTCATATGATGATTACCATGCATTGTCACTAAAACTTCAGCACCCTCTTTTTTGTGCTTGCTGAAAATCATGGTGATTACTGAGGTATCATCTGTCATTTTCTCTAATGGTACTGTATATGGATTATGTGTATATGTTATAACTAGTTATCATTGTTATTGGGGGTCCTGTGCATGTCAGAGGTGGACATACCATGTGCGCAACCTGTGCAGCTGGACATGGATCCTGCAAGCAATGTCATCCATAAAGTATAATGCACCCCCATAGTCCTCCATAAAGTATAATGCACCCCATAGTCCTCCATAAAGTATAATGCACCCCCATAGTCACCAATAAAGTATAATCCACCCCATAGTCATCCATAAAGTATAATGTAGCCCATAGTCATCCTAAAAAGTATAATGCACCCCATGGTCCTCCATAAAGTATAATGCACCCCCATAGTCATCAACAAAGTATAATAAAGTAGTGTTTTATTCGCTAGCTCCACTTCATCTCCTCTTCCTCTCACTGTCGTGGTACCTCAGGGCTCGGTCCTTGGCCCCCTTCTCTTCTCTCTCTACACGGCCCCAATTGGACAGACCATCAGGAGATTTGGCTTTCAGTACCATCTTTATGCCGATGACACAACTATACAAGTCTTCCCCTGACCTTACCCCCGCTGTACTACAGAACGCCAGTGACTGTCTGTCCGCAGTCTTTGACATCATGTCCGCTCTCTATCTGAAACTCAAAATCTCCAAACCTAAACTTCTTCTGCTCCTAACCTCTACTAACCTCCCTAAATCTGACATTTCCCTCTCTGTGGGTGGCACCATAATAACACCCCAGCAGCAGGCTGGGTGTTACCTTTTACACCAATCTCTTCTACACCTCCCATATACAAACTCTTGACTGCTTCTGCCACTTACACTTAACCCCTTAGTGACAAAGCCATTTTGCAGCTTAATGACCAGGCCAATTTTTACAATTCTGACCACTGTCACTTTATGAGGCTATAACTCTGGAACGCTTTAATGGATCCCGCTGATTCTGAGAATGTTTTTTGTGACATATTGTACTTTATGCTAGTGGTAAAATTTATTCGATATGACTTGTGTTTATGAAAAAAATGGAAATATGGCAAAAAATTTTAAAATTTAGTTATTTTCAAACTTTAAATTTTTATGCACTTAAATCAGAGAGATATGTCACACAAATTACTTACTAAATAACATTTCCCACATGTCTACTTTACATCAGCACGATTTTGGAAACAATATTTTTTTTTGTTACGAAGTTATAAGGGTTAAAAGTTGACCAGCAATTTTCATTTTTACAACAAAATTTACAAAACAATTTTTTTTAGGGACCACATCACATTTAAAGTCACTTTGAGGGGTGTACATGACAGAAAATACCCAAAAGTGACACCATTCTAAAAACTGGACCCCTCAAGGTGCTCAAAGCCGCATTCAAGAAGTTTATTAACTCTTTATGTGCTTCACAGGAACTGAAGCAATGTAGAAGGAAAAAAATATCATTTAACTTTTTTTTACCCAAAATTTACTTCAGAACCAATTTTTTTTATTTTCACAAGTGTTAAAAGTGTTAGGGGCAGCATGGTGGCTCAGTGGATAGCACTGCAGCCTTGCAGCGCTGAAGTCCTGGGTTCGAATCCCACCAAGGACAACATCTGCGAGGAGTTTGTATGTTCTCCCCGTGTTTGCGTGGGTTTCCTCCGGGTACTCCGGTTTCCTCCCACACTCCAAAAACATACAGATAGGGAATCTAGATTGTGAGCCCTTCGGGGACAGCGACGACAATGTGTGCAAACTGTAAAGCGCTGCGGAATATGTTAGCGCTATATAAAAATAAAGATTATTATTATTAAAAGAAAAAATGAACCACAAAATTTGTTGTGCAATATCTCCTGAATACGCCGATACCTCATACGTGGGGGTAAACCACTGTTTGGGCGCACGGCAGAGCTCGGAAGGGAAGGAGCGCCGTTTGACTTTTTCAATGCAGAATTGGCTGGAATTGAGATCGGACGCCATGTTGCGTATGGAGACCCCTGATGTGCCTTAACAGTTGAAACCCCCACAATTGACACCATTTTGGAAACTAGACCCCCTAAGGACTTATCTAGATGTGTGGTGAGCACTTTGAACCCCCAAGTGCTTCACAGAAGTTTATAATGTAGAGCCGTAAAAATAAAAAATCATATTTTTTTCACAAAAATGATCTTATCCCCCAAATTTTTTTTTACCAAGAATAGCAAGAGGGATTGGACCCCAAAAATTGTGCAATTTGTCCTGAGTATGCTGATACCCCATATGTGGGGGTAAACCTATGTTTGGGTGCACGGCAGAGCTCGAAAGGGAAGGAGCGCCGTTTGACTTTTTCAACGCAGAATTGGCTGAAATTGAGATCAGACGCCATGTTGCCTTTGGAGAGACCCTGATGCGCCTAAACAGTGGAAACCCCACACAAGTGACACCATTTTGGAAACTAGACCCCCTAAGGAACTTATCTAGATGTGTCGTGAGCACTTTGAACCCCCAAGTGCTTCACAGAAGTTTATAACGTAGAGCCATGAAAAAAAATCATATTTTTTCCATAAAAATGATCTTTTTGCCCCCAAATTTTTATTTTCACAAGGGTAACAGGAGAAAATAGACCACAAAAGTTGTTGTGCAATTAGTCCTGAGTATGCCAATACCCCATATGTGGGAGTAAACCACAGTTTGGGCGCATGGAAGAGCTCGGAAGGAAAGGAGCCGTCGTTTGACTTTTTCAATGCAGAATGGGCTGGAATTGAGATTGGACGCCATGTTGCGTTTGCAGAGCCCCTGATGTGCCTAAACAGTAGAAACCCCACAAGTGACCCTATTTTGGAAACTAGACCCCCAAGGAACTTATCTAGATGTGTTGTGAGAACTTTGAACCCCAAAGTATTTCACTAAAGTTTATAACGAAGAGCTGTGAAAATAAAAAATCATATTTTTCTTCCACAAAAAATGATTTTTTAGCTCACAATTTTTTATTTTCACAAGGTTAACAGGAGAAATTGGACCCCAAGACTGGTTTTCCAATTTGTCCTGAGTACCCTGGTACCCCATATGTGGGGGGGAACCACTGTTTGGGCACACGTCAGGGCTCGAAATGGAAGTAGTGACTTTTGAAATGCAGACTTTGATGGAATGGTCTGCAGGCATCATGTTGCGTTTGGAGAGCCCTGATGTGCCTAAACAGTAGAAACCCCCATTTTGGAAACTAGACCCACAAAGGAGCTTATCTAGATGTGTGGTGAGCACTTTGAACCCCCAAGTGCTTCACAGAAGTATTTAACGCAGAGCCGTGAAAATAAAAAATTTTTTTTTTCCCACAAAAATTATTTTTTAGTCCCCAATTTTTTATTTTCCCAAGTGTGACAGGAGAAATTAGACCCCCAAAGTTGTTGTGCCATTTGCGCTGAGTACGCTGATGCCCCATATGTGAGGGAATCCACTATTTGGGTGCACGGTAGAGCTCAGAGGGTAGGGAGCACCATTTGACTTTTTGATGCTATTCTTTCCCTGAGGAAGCCGCAATCAGTGCGGCGATACGTGTGGGAACCTATCCCACCCCTTTCTTCCTCTCTGCTTTTCTACGGCTGAATCTCAGGATCCACACATGCTTGGGTATGGGTGTACTCTCTTTTGAGGAATGGGCTTGACAATCATTTGCCCATTTATTCTTTATGCCTCATTTGTCTTAATTTGTTGGTGCCTTAAATGAGGAACCTAAATTTTGGGTTATTTTCCTTCATGCGCCATTACATGGTTCTTTAGGCCCATATGGTACTGTGCATCCTCTGTAGCTATTTTGGAGCCGTTTTGTATCTGCTTGTTGCTTTGGGGGACATTGGTGTGGGTTATCATTGCCTCTATACTCAGGCACAATATATATAGGTCTGTCTTGCATTATGCATTTTTAATGTTTTAATTTGTTTTGTGTGTTTTGTCCTCATGTGATTTTTGATACCTGTTAATAAAGTACTATACTTTTTATGCAATTGAGGTGTTCCCTTGTATGTGGGCGTGATCTTTTCTTTTTCTTTGTTGCCATTTGACTTTTTGAAAGCAAAATTGGCTGGAATCAATGGTGGCGCCATGTCGCGTTTGGAGACCCCCTGATGTGCCTAAACAGTGAAAACCCCTCAATTCTAACTCCAACCCTAACCCCAACACATCCCTAACCCTAATCCCAACCCTAACCATAACCCTAATCATAACCCTGACCCAAACACACCCCCAACCCAAATCCCAACCCTAACCATAACCCTAACTCCAACACACCCATAATCCTAATCCCAACCCTAACCATAACCCTAATCATAACCCTAACCCAAACACACCCCTAACCCAAATCCCAACCCTAACCATAACCCTAACTCCAACACACCCATAACCCTAATCCCAACCCTAACCATAACCCTAATCACTACCCTAACCCCAACACACTCCTAACCCTAATCCCAATCCTAACCATAACATACCTAATCACAACCCTAACCCCAACACACTCCTAACCCTAATCCCAACCCTAACCATAACCCTAATCACAACCCTAACTCCAACACACCCCTAACCCTAATCCCAACCCTAAGGGTATGTTTCTACGCTGCATGCTGGCAGCGCTTTGGACGCAGCGGATACCTGGCTCCTCCCAAAGCGCTGCCGGCTTTTGTACGTGCAGTGATTCCGGATGTGTACATTGAACACATCCGGAATCACCGCATCCTATCCATAGACTGTTATTTATCTTGCGGATAAAGAGTGTCTCCACAAGATAAATCGACATGCTGTGGTCTAGAAAGACGCGCTGCATGTCCGTAATTTCGGGTGTGACACCCGCGTCCCTGCACGCATAGTGGAGACGGGATTTCATAAAATCCCCTTCACTATGCTGTAACATCTGGACGCTACGGATTGAACGCTGCGGCTGTATGCAGCGTTCAATCCGCAGCAAATCCTTACAACATATGCTACTTGGAAACATATCCTAACCATAACCCTAATCCCAACCCTGACCTAATCCCAACCCTATCCCTAACCCTACTCCCAACCCTAACCAGAATCCCAACCCTAACCATAATCCCAACCGTAACCCTAATCCTAATCCACCTAATCCACCTAACCCTAATTCCAACCGTAACCCTAACCCTAACATTAAGTAGGGAAAAAAAAACACACAGATGATGTCAGCTTACCCCAATGTTCGTGATGCACATAAATATCCTCACTCCTCGCACGGATGTGGCAGAGCAACCATAGCAAGCAAAAAAAAAAGGAAAAATCCAGCGTGGAGCAGAGATGATTAAAAATAAAAATTCTTTAATGAGATTGGTTAAAATAGACAGCAATATCAAGCAGTACAGACCCACAGAAATATGGCAGAACGATCTACGCGTTTCGACGTAACCCTAACTTTAGCCCAATTGTAACCCTAATTGAAAAATGGAAATAAATATATTTTTATTTTATTATTTTTCCCTAACTAAGGGGGTGATAAAGGTTTTTTTTTATTTATTTATTTTGATCACTGTGATAGGGTTTATCACAGTGATCAAAATGTACCTGGAATGAATGAATGGAATCTGCCGGGTGTCGGCCTGCAGATCTCGGCGGGCACACTGCGAATGCGCCTGCCATTTTCTTTATAGGAAGATGTCGGGAGCTGCGGGAGCCATGGGAGGACGGGGGGGGGGGAAACGGAAGGTACGGGGAACAGATCGGGGGTCCCAGGGACTCTATTTCTCTCCTCTCTGATGTGCGATCACATCAGAGGAGAGAGAAATTAAATGCAAAATCACGGCTTTTTTTTAGTTGTTGAGGTCGCCGCTATACGGTTAATAACGGCGATCGCAACACTAGGGTCGGAAAATACCGACCCGAATCATGTTCTCTGGGATCTCGGCTACCCCTGGCAGCCGAGACCCCGGAGAAATTCCGGCTCTGGGGGGGGGAGGGGGGGGCGCTATTTACTTTTTCCACAGCACCGTTAATTAACGGCGCTGTGGTTTAAATACCCTTAACTACCGCCATTAATGGCGTATCGGCGATCGTTAAGGGGTTTAAGAAGATCTCTAGAATCCACCCTTTTCTCACCATGGAAACAGCAAAAACTCTCACTGTCGCCTTGATCCACTCCCATCTGGACTACTGCAACGCTCTATTAATTGGCCTCCCCTTTACTCGACTATCCCCTCTCCAGTCCATCCTTAATGCAGCAGCCAGGATCGTCCATCTAGCCAATCGCTCTGCAAATGACTTTCGACTAACCTCTGCACTAATCCGTACCTCCCACTCCCAACTCCAAGACTTCTCCCGCGCGGCGCCAATCCTCTGGAATGCTTTACCCCAAGAAATTAGGACCATCCACAATTTACATAGTTTTAGGCGCTCCCTCAAACACATTTGTTCAGAGCGGCCTATCACATTCCCCAATCAAAGTCATTTTGTGTGTGTGTGTGTGTGTGTGTGTGTGTGTGTGTGTGTAGCCCATTCACTATCTTCATTCATCCCTCACTCCCTCACGATGAATGGACCATCATTGTAAATGCACACCTGTACTTTGTATCTCCTCCTCCTCATTGTAGATTGTAAGCTCTCACGAGCAGGGTCTTCTTATTTTGCTTTAATTATTGTATTGTTAATGTTGTTACTTATGACTGTTGTGTTTGAAACTGTTAAACTGTAAAGGGCTGCGGAATACGTTGGCTCTATATAACTAAAGATTATTATTATTATTTATTATTATTTATAATGCACTCCCACAGTAATCCATAAAGAATAATGCACCACAGTCATCCATAAAGTATAATGCACCCCCATAGTCATCCATAAAGTAGAATGCACCCCACAGTAATCCATAAATAATGCACCACATAGTCATCCATAAAGTATAATGCACCCCCATAGTCATCCATAAAGTAGAATGCACCCCCACAGTAATCCATAAAGTATAATGCACCACACAGTTATCAATAAAGTATAATGCACCCCATAGTCATCCATAAAGTATAATGCACCCCCACAGTAATCCATAAGGTATAATGCATCCCCATAGTCATCCATAAAGCATAATGTAGCCCATAGTCATCCTATAAAGTATAATGCACCCCATGGTCCTCCATAAAGTAAAATGCACCCCGTAGTCATCCATAAAGTATAATGCACCCCCACAGTAATCCATAAGGTATAATGCATCCCCATAGTCATCCATAAAGTATAATGTAGCCCATAGTCATCCTATAAAGTATAATGCACCCCATGGTCCTCCATAAAGTATAATGAACCCCAAAGTCATCCATAAAGTATAATGCACCACCATAGTCATCCATAAAGTATAATGCACCCCCCACAGTAATCTATAAGGTATAATGCACCCCATTGACATCCATAAAGTATAATGTAGCCCATAGTCATCCTGTGAAGTACAATGCACCCCCATAGTCATCCATAAAGTAGAATGCACCCTCATAGTCATCCATATAGTAAAATGCACCTCCACAGTGATCCATAAAGTATAATGCAACACACAGTCATCTATAAAGTATAATGCACCCCCATAGTCATCTATAAAGTATAATGCACCCCCATAGTCATCCATAAAGTATAATGCACCCCATAGTCATCCACATACTAGTATGGCCACTGATTTAAAAATAATTAATACTCACCCTCCCACCATCCCATTGCTCCCCTGCCATGCGCATCCTCTTGTGAAGCCAACAGCTGACTTCGGTGTGTGACAGAAGTGTGTGACATCACTGCCATGCACCCTGTCATGTGCACACTGACGTCAGCTGCTGGCCTCTAATTGACCATTGTTGCGCACGGACCCAATGTATCTGTGCGCGGCAATACACTTCAACTGGATGTGCGTTCGATGAAGCACATCCAGTTGAAGTTTCTGCTGGCGTCGGTGAGCCCATGACCAGCAATAGCATCATTACGCGCCTGGTCTGCAGCATCCAGTGATATTGGCCATGACGTCTCTCCATCACCAGTGCCGCCAACAGAGTGAATATAGTGCCACCTGGCAATAGAAGTATACATAGCTGAAGCAGGTCCAGGTGAAGATGTAACATGTAAGCACTGCTTCTATTGTAGAGTATGATGCTTTACAGATGAACCACACTTAGTCCACTCTGTGCACAAATAATTGTCATTTGCATTACAAGGTCTAATGATAGTTGTTGCCTTAACCTGTCCTAATTTATTATTGAATTAAGTTATCTGAAGCCTTTAGTTGCCAATAGTAAATGCTAAAACCATTTCAACGAGTAGAAGAAAGGCGATTCTCCCAGCTAAATAGGAAAGAGTTCTTTACAGTCAGAGCAGTCAGAATGTGGAATGACGACCGTAAGAGCTAGTAATGGCAGCACTATGACAGCTTTTAAAAAAGACTGGGTGATTTCCTCAGTAAAAATAATATTGTGGGTCATAGTTAAATTAGAGACAAAATGTATAATTGGTGGAGAAAGGTTTAACTTGATGGACCGAGGTCTTTCTTCAACCTATGTAACTGCTTTTACTAACACCATGATTCTAATGAATGCATTCTTTATATCTGACTTATCAACACAATTAAAATAATAATAATGAAAATCCATTAACAAATCAAATATTCTAATCCATCAATAATCAATTTTCTGCATGTCAGCAGTTCATTCTTTGATGTACGATATTTTTGCCTGGCGCTCTGCAGACCGGAGAGTTGTCTGAGGCGGATTGACTTTAATCATAGTTCTGCCAAGCCAAGGAGAAAACAATTCAGTAATCTGCATGTTTTATTGATAAGTGAGCACTGTTTGATAAACTTTCAGAGTGCATAATAAGCTGCACACAAAACAGACGCTGATCTGAAAGACTGGAAATCAGATGATAAATGGCGTGAGTAAAAGAAGAAAATATCTGTACACTCAGTGAATGGTAAAGAGCAAAGTTGGTAAAGCTGAAAGCATTAAGCTTTTTCCGTTACTGTCAGAATCCCAGAAGTTCTTAATCAATTCTGCTAACTCTGGAAACCAGCAATGCTGGAGAAACTCATAGATAAATGCATTGATAAAGGGTTGACATTTTTTCTTCACAGTCTCACAAAAATAAAATCCATTTTGTTAATGGCATCCAAATGGCTTCACCCATTATACCCCTCTTTCTCTTGTACCTGGAAACACTTGTGGTTGTGGAAAATATATACAATACTTCAACTATCTAAACACTATTTTAAATTATGTTATTTTCAACCAATTCCTATGCGTTTCGGAAATGCACGGTTTCCTTCATCATGGATGGTCCTAATAGTAACGTAGCTGCCTTATATCCTGTGTGTCATGTAAATCAAGTAGGGGTTAGTACAATGCAAACAGTTCCACTTCACTATTTAATCATTTTGGCTTTAAGGAGTCCAGGTGAAAGATCCACCTGCCCTCAGCTCGGGACATAGGTTTGATATAGTCCCCTTTCCTCCAATGATTATGGACAATTTCTAAGCCTGTAACTACTGTCCCATGGATAAGGCCACCATGATAGTCAAGGGAACGCTTAGATACGGGATGCCCTTCAAATTTATTTTTGATGCTTTTCAGATGCTCATTAATGCTAACATTAATGGGCCGTTTTGTACGAGCCACATATAGTTTATCACAAGGACATTTTAAGGTATAAATAACCCCTATAGTGGTGCAGGTAATAAAGCCATGAATAATAAAATCCGTCCCTCCGCTAGAAATGCTGTGTTGTTCAGGTGTTTGTAGTAATTTGTACGTCTTACATTTACGACATGGGTAAAAGCCTGTCAAGTTATCTAGATAGAATGGGGGGGATCTTTTTAGGGGGTTAGTGCTCTGGACTGATGGAGCAATCATATTCCCCAGGTCTCTTGCTTTTTTTGTCAACGAACTTGAGGTATATGGGTAACATTTCCCCTATTTTGTCGTCCTTCAGGATCTTCCAATGTTTTTTCACGATTTATTTCAGGATCTTAGCATTTGCATTATATTGGGTTATAATGGGTATGTCTTCAATATCTTTTGGTTTATAGTCCTTTCTTTTATTACCCTGGAGTAATTCTGTCCTAGACAGACTTTCCACTGAATTTCTAGCCCCTAGGAGGAGGTGGCTTTCATATCCCTTATAAATTTTTTAGTAAGTGACTCTGCCTCCATGGCAAAATACTGGGATTTGGAGCAATTCCAGTAGGTACGCATAAACTGGCTTTTCGGAACATTAGTAAGTCAACTAGGTAAGTGACAACTGTCGATTGAAATGTAACTGCAGGAATCAGAGGGTTTATGGTATGTACGAGTATGTATCAGCCCTTCCTCTATAAATATGTTAAAATCTAAAAAATGTATGGTTTCAGTGCTAGTGAATGAAAAAAATTTGATTTTATTAATTTCAGTTAAAAACTCAGCTAATAGGTCACGACCTCCTGACCAAATAAATAAAACATCATCGATAAAACGTTGCTAGAGCACCAGGTTCGCGCACAGCTCCCCATCGGGGAAGATGGCATCATTTTCCCATCTACCTACGTATAAGTTGGCATAACTTGGCGCAAACCTGGTCCCCATAGCAGTGCCCCACTGCTGGGGGTAGTAGTCCTCTTCAAATTTCAAATAATTGTGAGTTAAAATGAAGTGCATGCACTCTGTGATAAATGCAACTTGGTCACTGGGCAATTGTTTAAATTTATTTAAGAAATATGCAGCTGCTTGGCATCCCCTTGTGTTGGATCACGGTGTATAATGAGTTAATGTCCAACATGCCTAGGATATAGTGGTCTTGCCATTGGAAGTGTTTTAGAGTTTGTAGAACGTGTGTACTATCTTTTAGATAGGATGGCAATAATGGCACTATTTTCTGTAAGTGACAGTCTATATACCGTGACATATTTGCAGTCAGGCATTGAATGTCTGAGATTATAGGTCGTCCAGGAGGGTTTGTCAGGCTTTTATGCATTTTAAGAAAGTTGTAAAAAATAGCGATCCTAGGATGTGGATTATCAATAAATTCATACTCTTGTTTATTTAGAATGCCCTTTATTGATTATAAATTAGATTTGAGTTGTTTTTTTTTTTAATTACTGTTAGCAAGTAATAGGGTCAGCCATCGCTGAACTGGGGCACAATTTGCATTAATTGTAGGATGTTAACCTTCACGGATAGGTAGGACTGTACCCTAGGGCTATATAGAGAGAGATATAGTACATATATTTATATATTATTAGGGCATAATTTTGTTATTTGTTTTTCTGTGGTAATACTTATGTAGTGTTTATCTAAGACATATCACAGTATCTAGTCATTTCTAATTTGGTTTATATATTTAATTAATAAAGGTTTTATTATTAATTTTAGAGAGTCAATTTTTTTGAAA
Organism: Oophaga sylvatica; assembly: GCA_033576555.1. Taxonomy (NCBI): domain Eukaryota; kingdom Metazoa; phylum Chordata; class Amphibia; order Anura; family Dendrobatidae; genus Oophaga; species Oophaga sylvatica. The sequence goes on from JARQOD010000003.1 coordinate 163,201,485, forward strand.
GCTATCCTTCCTTCTTGAAGTAATATTCTTAGTAAGTATACAGGTATTACTAGAACATAAATAACTAAGAGAGCTGCATATGTCAAAAACGTGTGAGTCTGTGTCGCATAGTAAACACTTTTCATTATCTTTTGATGGATTTTTGAATATAGAAAAAAATCATGTGGTCATGCTGTTTGCCTCCTAAATTGTATAATGCATGTTTTACTAAAGTTTCTGTGAACAAAGATGTACAGTATGTGCCTTCAGGGACTCTTGCTTTTACAGATTTTGAGTATTGCCTCAGTCTAATTGGCTATATTCGGGACTACCCTGATTTTTCAGAAACAAATTCCCAGGCCCATAAGATGTGGCGTTTTCACAAATCCTTTCCATAAATGGGTAATTCTGGATAGGATTAAAACATCCATAAATTGCCAAGACTAAGGGCAGATGCACACGACCGTAGATTCTCTCATTCAAGAAAATCAGGTCGATTATCACACTTTGATCAAACTCTGATCTGAGTTTGATCAGAGTGTTCGCACAGGGCAATCTAATTCTCTCAGATGGACTCGCTTTATGTATAATATCTCGGATTTATGACCAAGCAATTCCCAAATAAAAGGTTAATATGATGCTAATTTAAGAAGGGATTTGGCTTGCAAAGTGAACAATGATAATATTACAAAATGCCCAAAATACACTTCCCTAATTTTAGTGGCCCTAAAGTGAAGGTTCATATTAAATACACATTTTATTTTTCCAGCTGAATGGCATTATGCAGGCACACAATGGTTCCCTCTGTGTTTTACCCCAGAGATCTAACACCAAATTTGTCTACAACATCATAAAGATGTGCTTGAGTAAAGTACATTTATTGAAAGTAAGTGTATTTGAAGAAGAAATTGAAATATACGTGTAAGGATTTATTTTTGCTAACTTGGCACAGCCAAAGGTCTCCATAACATAAAACTTTACACAACAAGTTAAGTCTTCCATTTTCCGCTAAGTTACCATAAATTCAATTAAAAGGTTTTCACATGTCAAAGTGTTAAATATGCATTGACCTCCTCTGTTTTGTGTCTGTAATGTCGGTCTGAGTGTGTAAGACTCATAAAAAAGGACCCTTATGGATGACAGCTGTTTTATCGAAACTCTGCATACTGGGCGCAGAAGAGCATGTAAGGGAACGAGAGCATATTCTGCCATCTAACTATATAGGGTTGTATAAAATCCATTTATGTTTCATAGAAAAGAAATCATAAAATTGCATTAGTGTTTGTTTAGATATCCATTTTTTTCCCGCTAAAAAGAACTACTGGACACCTGCATGTTACTATAAACACTGCTATTTAGTCAGGAAGATGCCTAGTAAATTTTAGGCCGAGTTCCAAAGTCCATATAGGTGTCAGGAATGATAGCTTCATACTGAGTGGTACCCTCACGCTTCTGTGAGGGCTCCGGCTTTCCGGCGTGTCACCAGCCGGGGCGGGAGGCCATAAATGCTAGGGCAGTCAGATGGTGGGAGGTTCCCTCCAGTTTTCTTTCCCTTCCTCCGATGTCTCTGTGGTCTAGGGGTGGGGATTGGGCGTTGCCCCAGCGTGGGCAGGTGACTGCTGGGAGGCAGATTTAAACCTGCTATTTCCTCCTGATTATTCTCAGTTCTGGTTGATGAATAAGGTCGGTGTTGCTGTGCTTCTGAGGAGGTCCATGCTTTGGTGCCTCTGCTTGGTTTATCACTGTTCACCTTAGTTCATGTGTTGTACTGCATTTCCTTGGTTCTGGTGGTGTTTGCCCCGTCTGCTGTTTGTGTGTCTGGTCACCTGCCCCCGTGCTCCTCGCTGCCTGGGAAGGGTTCTGCTAAAGTTCCCCCTGACTCTCTACTGGGAGGCATATGAAGAGTATACCCAGCCCTCAAAGGTGCACGGCAGTGCAACGGCTAGCGCCAAGTGTGACCAAAACACTGCTCTTTCTGCCGAGCAGTTGGTCATTTCACCATTACTCAGTATAACAATAGGAAACCGGGTCAGCCACGTGTGCAAATAGTGAATGTGACTGTCTTTGTGTGATGCTTTGTGTACAGCTCAGTGTGATTGTCCGCATTGCAGGTGGGTGCCTGAGCTGCCTTTACATTGCATGCATTATTCTGGTGCATAACACAGACCAAAGAAGAGCATGCTCTGACTTTTTCCATCAGTCCAATTTGAAAATATGTTATGTGCACTGGCTATGATGGGGCCATGTGCTCTGTGCGCCGAACAGCACATGTGTAACGAGGCGCGGGACGGTAATAATTGGCGAGGTACTTGTCTTCCATGCCCTGGCATGCTACATGAAAACAGCGGTCCTGACTGGGTGTGTGTGGTTGTATTAACGCTGTGGACACCTTCAGGTTCAGCTCTGCCACAATTTTTGCGGCACTGGACCCCTTTAAACCCACGATGATGAAACCAGATAAGTTTGTAAAAATAAAGGCCTTTTTACTGACAATAAAAAGTAATGTATCTAGGATAGCAGGAATATAAGCTGTTTTCATTTGCAAAATATACAGAGCCACATTCTTATTGGTTCTGGACTGCTGCACAATATTTGTGGTGGACGTTACAGATGAATAGCAGGAGAAATTGAGTAACTCCATCTTCCTGGCACACAGCCACAAGAGTTCAAGTGTTCCGCTGTGACCACTGCACCCAAACTGCACTCTAGGGCCTCAGGGGTCAATGTGTTTCGCTGTTGCCACTGCGCTCTTGTGAAACAGTGTAAGGTAGCTCTCACTAGCCGCCACCTTACGGCCCCAGCCTATCTGACCCTGCCTTCCTTCAGAGCTGGTCTGCTAACACACTGCTTCCTTTACATGGACCAATTTATATGCTCATCTCAACAAGCCCTTATGCTGAGCTACTGATTAAGACACTCTACATGGTAGATGTTATTGTCTGAAAGTCTATACTGTGGTAATGTCCCCAGCCAAAACCAAAATCATTGCTTTGTGTCATTATTAACCAGATAAATCCATCCCCATTTTTAGAAATCATAGGTAGTCTCCTTTTGGAGGAAATTATTGCACTCATGTTACCACCAGGAAAAGGAAAACAGACATTTAATATGCCTACCCCTTTTTGTGGTGGTGATGTCTTTGTATCTCAAGAATTTGGATATTCTGTCATTGTTACGAAATCTCAAATATTCTGACAAATAAACTTGTAAATCTTGTGAGAGACTGCATTTAAGGTCTTGGATTGGTTGGATTGGCTGTTGTGTGAGCTGGTGTCAATTAGTGTGTCTCCAAAATGGCTGAAATACGGTGTTTATGAGTGAGAGACCTCTTTCTATGACGTGGTTATGCCTTAGAAGGGTGCATCTACAGACATTATTTTTAACTGACAACACCAAAAAAAAAAAAAATAAAGAACAAAAGATAATCTCATTATGAATAAATTCCTAAATAACTTATCAGCAAATCAAATTTGTTTGGGCTAGGTTGGTACATTGAAATGGCCAGGTCACACCACTGGTACTTCCTTCTGCACATGCTCACGCGTACATGTGTAAGTGAGAGACCGGACTGTAGTCATGACCTGAATTAATGCAACATCTATGTCCAGTCCTTCCCCTACATGAAACTGTATTCTGCTCTTCAGCATACCTGCATCTCCAAGTACAGCTCCTCCTGAGCATTTCCCACGAGATGACGGTCCGTCTTCCAGGCAACCCCCAGTAATGGAGACACAGTCCAGGATAAATTGAACATACTCTTTACTTAACTCTTCACATGTTACATCCACAGTTGGCACAACAGGTGTTTCACTTGTTTCCTTATCTTTCCCGTCGCTTCTGTGCAGTACACGCCCGGACCGGAAAATCCTAGACTGCTCCCCAGTTCCTTCCAGGCCTGATCTTGCAATAATGACATTTCCTTCAGACTGCTTCGCCTCAGAACTGAATTCATCAATCACTACATTAGGTGGCCCCGGTGAAGCATCTGGCCCGTCTGTACCGAACTCGTCGAAGCTCCAGCTCCCTTCATTTCCTTAGTCCAGCCAACTTCTGCCCTAAAAGCATTGGCTCAGGCGGTAAGACGCCACATCTTTCTTCACTGTACAGGCCCACTGATATGGTATACAGTGACCGTGGGTAACGTGGGCTGCAGCACTTAAACGTTGCATGGCTGCCGGTTGTCCGGGCCTAAGCCCATGTGGGCCCATGTGGACACTTGGGCACACTGACCCCGTCTGAACTAAATTCCTACAAACTCCTGTCTTACTACCCTGCAGCTGCTCCTACACTTAACCCTATCAGCTATACCTACCAAGGTCCACTAGTATACCCCCACCTAGTGGCCCACAACAGAACTACACTTACCCCAAGTATATAGGAACTATATACTAAATTGCCCTCTTCTATTGTCCCAAAAGGATGCACTTCACTTTCCCTTAACTGTACATGACAAAGAACATCAGTCACATCATATAATACAATATTATACAGAAGAAACACACGACATATGCAATTATTATACACATAATGGTAACACAATAGATGTGGCAATACCAATGCTATGTGGTAATACATATTCCCATGTAGCAATACCACCAAAATATCTACAACCGTTATCACATATATACATTAAGAGCACTTAAGGGGCAGGGCGAAGCAGTGATATTCCTTCACCCCCTTACACATGTCCTATTATCTTTCTAGGAAGGGTTTTTGTCAGTGTAACAAAATGACAGCTATTGACAGCTACTCATGTAACTATAGTGATTATCTCCCTAAACAAAACTCAACTGTGATTTGCTAATTAAAGGTATTTAGGAGTTTATAATGACATTTACATTCTTTATTTTTTCTATTCCCAGAGAACCCATTTATTCATTCTTTACATACCTTACCATACAAATGCAAGCATGACATACACAATCAGACTATTTGTTTATGAACTGTGAGTGCTGCTCTGTAATTCTGGCTGTGAGGATCACAGAATGGGCTTACATTCTGCACATTTCACAACTTTTACAACAGTCACACTCCAAAGCTAAATTCAGAGCATGCCCAATCATCGGTATTCTGAGATCCTGTAAGGTATTATTACCTTATCAGAAAGGTATTGACAGTAACCTCATATGGGGCTGGTGTTTAGGAGGTCATCCTATTGATATTTCAATTACTTCAATATAATTTTCAAGTCATTAATGGAGCTGACAATAGTGTCCCCTTTGGTGCCCTTCATGATGCTGCACATCTCATATCTTCAGAGAATAGACAATTGCCTTCAGATAGGAGATGTGCACCATCTGAAACAATGGATACTGGAAGCCTGTGCTAGAATTTCCTCTGTGGCGTTGCTATCAGTGTGTCAAGAGTGGGAGAAGAGGGTTGCATTGACAATCCAACACAATGGGCAGCACTTTGAACACATTTTATAAGTGGTCATAAACTTTTAAATAACTCACGAAAGAATAAAGTTACGTTAAAACCAAGCACACAATTGTTTTTCTTGTGAAATTCTCAATAAGTTTGATGTGTCACATGACCCTCTTCCCATTGAAAAAAATAAAGTTGAATCCAAAATGGCCAACTTCAAAATGGCCGCCATGGTCACCACCCATCTTGAAAAGTTTTCCCCCTCCCATATACTAATATGCCACAAACAGAAAGTTGATATCACCAATCATTCCCATTTTATTTTGGTGTATCCATATAAATGGCCCACTCTGTATATATGAGCTAAAGGGAGTGACTTAGAGAATCTTTCAGTAGGATCAACCCTCCTAAGACGTCTCTATGGGTGTGTACACTATAGGATGCTGAATAAAATTACACCTTTAATATCTGCAATCAGACGTATTGTTCCAGAGAAATCCATGTTTTTCTTGCATGCAAATTAGATGTTAAGATTTATAGGCCGTACATAGAATAGATCTCACTGAGAATCTGCCTTCAGAGCTTATTTTAAATGAAAAGCACTGTTACTAGTATGAGACATGTAATGACTGACACTTGGCTTTCATAATCACACACAACCCTACAGTGAGATCAGAGCTAACACAGTACAGCAGAGCTAAAACATTACAGCTGAGCTGTCACAGCACTGTTGCAGAATATCCCGGGGCTAGGGGCTCCTTCCCTATCCCTAAATCTAGGGGCACCATAGCTATCCCTACTCCTTAGATTATTTCTGATGGTGAAGACGCCGGGGCCACATGCCTTATTGAGCTCCTAAATCCGCCCTTATTTGTCCCCTCCCCCACCCAGGGAAGTTGTAGTGTATAAGTATATACAAACCAGACTAACAAGGGAAGATGTACAGGGATAAATGAAAATACCAATCATACAAATATGCACTCACAAACAACAGAGTGGAGCACCAAGAAGTAAAGGAAGTAAAAAAATAGGTGAGGATGAGGATATGTACGCAGACAAATCACCAAGCAACAGTTTTCTGAACAATACTCCAAACGTCTCCTCAAACAACCAACACCTCCAACTCCAGAATGAAGAAGTATGAAACTAACACTGGCAATCCCTAATTACCAGAGGCCAGTATAAACAGCAGAGGGATGAGGCCAACACTGAACAGCTGAGACCATCAAAGCAGGAAAGCTCAAGGAGCACTCAACTTTTCAACTGAACAGATTAACCGCTGCATTGCTAGCAGAAACCTGCACTGTTTAATATGATGGTGAAGTGCTTCTAATTAGTTCAGGACTATGTGAAATCAGACACCGCGGTCTTCTGACTCCTCTCTATTGTGTTAAACCTGTGACACTAACACTGCAACGAGACAAAATCCACTTCTGTTGTACTAACACATTTGTACTGAAGAAGTCATCTCTTATTTCTTCATCCTCCATCTCACATTGAATCTCTTATTGAACAACAACTATGTTCTCTATCAACCCAAAAGACTCATAAATATCAAAGCTTAATATTTTTGGAAGTTGGAGTGAGTTTTTTTTAGATTTGGCTATCTTAGGAGGATATCTGTTTGTGCAGGTAACTATTACTGTGCAGAATTATTAGGCAACTTAATAAAAACCAAATGTATACCCATATCACATGTTTATTTTCACCAGGTAAACCTATATAACACAGAATTTAGAAATAAACATTTCCAACATTCAAAAACAAAAAAAAATCAGTGACCAATATAGCCACCTTTCTTTACGATGACACTCAGACACCTTCCATCCATAGATTCTGTCAGTTGCTTGATCTGTTTACTATCAACCTTGCGTGCAGCAGCCACCACAGCCTCCCAGACACTGTTCCGAGAGGAGTAATGTTTTCCCTTCCTGTAGATCTCACATTTTATGAGGGACCACAGGTTCTCTATGGGGCTCAGATCAGGTGAACAAGGGAGCCATGTCATTATTTTTTCTTCTTTTGTACCTTTACTGGCCAGCCACACTGTGGAGTATTTGGATGCATGTGATGAAGCATTGTCCTGCATGAAAATCATGCTTTTCTTGAACAATACCGACTTCTTCCTGTACCACTGCTTGAAGAAGGTGTCTTCCAGAAACTGGCAGTAGGTCTGGGAGTTGAGCTTCACTCCATCCTCAACCCGAAAAGGTCCCACAAGTTCATCTTTGATGATACTAGCCCATACCAGTACCCCACCTCCACCTTGCTGGCGTCTGTGTCGGAGTGGAGCTCTCTGCCCTTTACTGATCCAGCCTCGGGCCCATCCATCTGGCCCATCAAGTCACTCTCATTTCATCACTCCATAAAACCTTAGAAAAATCAGTCTTAAGATATTTCTTGGCCCAGTCTTGACGTTTTATCTTATGTTTCTTGTTCAAAGGTGGTCGTTTTTCAGCCTTCCTTACCTTGGCCATGTCCCTGAGTATGGCACACCTTGTGCTTTTTGATACTCCAGTAACGTTGCAGCTCTGAAATATGGCAAAACTGGTGGCAAATGGCATCTTGGCAGCTTCACGCTTGATTTTCCTCAATTCATCAGCAGTTATTTTGCGCCTTTTTTGATCAATACGCTTCTCGCGACTGTTGGCTATTTGCCATGAAACACTTGATTTTTCGGTGACCACGCTTCAAAAGTTTGGCAATTTCAAGACTGCTGCATCCCTCTGCAAGACATCTCACAATTTTTGACTTTTCAGAGTCCGTCAAATCTCTCTTTTGACCCATTTTGCCAAAGGAAAGGAAGTTGCCTAATAATTAAGCACACCTTATATAGGGTGTTGATGTCATTAGACCACACCCCTCCTCATTACAGAGATGCAAATCACCTGATTTACATAATTGGCAGTTGGCTTTCAAGCCTATACAGCTTGGAGTAGGAAAACATGTATAAAAAGGATGATCCGATCAAAATACTCATTTGCCTAATAATTCTGCACACAGTGTAGAAGACTAAGGAGGATTGATCCCACTGACAGATTTCGTTGAAATGTGCAGTGAAATAAAGAACTTGTAAAAGCAAAACTGTGCAAAATTTGTAATGTAACCCAATAGCAAAATTATTTTAAATCCAAAATACATGTATTTAAGTTAAAAAAATGTCCCCACATGAGGCCAAACCATTTAACTTGTTTTAACTATCTAACATAACATGCTGTAAATACAGTCCTGTGGGTGATGACCAGGTACACCCTATTGAGCTGTGACATTTTCACCTTATTACAAGCGGATTTGATTAAAAAGCCACTTTTTCCTTCACTTCTGAGAAATCATCACTTCAATGATTTGGCTGGGCACCGAGACTCTTCACACTGTGGCCTGTGTATGTCTGTACACAACCCCTGGTTTGTAGAATGCTCAAAATATTCTCCGGCATGTCCAGGCCAACAGTCATCCTCTTTGATAAATGTCCAGGCTTTAATATTTCAGATTGCTATTTTAATTTGGGCCTGAACCCAGGCACTCGTTAGCTTTGGCCTTCTAGTTTTGGCACGGCCATGCAGTTGTCATAGCTGAAAAACCTTGCATTCCTTCTCAGGAAAAGGAGGGAGAGATGTTTGTGTGTCTGGGAGATACCAACAGTGGCAATGCTCGCAGATTTTAGAAGGTTATTAGTGCTAATCACTGAAACTAGGGAATAAATTGTAGATCTGACTTTCCAAACACGTGGGCATGAAAAAAATTCAGTTACATCATACGAGGTCTTATATCTTTTCTTGATGAAGGCACAAACGCCAGGTGTAAGTGAGAAACCATCAAAAGGAACCTGAAGACCTACTTCTTCTGACAAGCCTACAACATACAGTAACCGACAATTCGCTGCGCGACCTCCTCTACCCTCACCTACTGCATCCTCACCCATCCCTTGTAGATTGTGAGCCCTCGCGGGCAGGGTACTCTCGCCTCCTGTACCAGTCAGCAACTTGCTTTGTTAAAGATTATTGTACTTGTTTTTAATTATGGCCATAGAAAGCGGATGTTGCCGAAACCCGGGATCGAACCAGGGACCTTTAGATCTTCAGTATAACCATTCAGAATGGCCAAAATAGCTCAGTTGGGAGAGCGTTATACTGAAGATCTAAAGGTCCTGGGTTTCGGAAACATCTGCTTTTTGTTTTTTATTATATATACCCCTTTTTACATGTAAAGCGCCATGGAATAAATGGCGCTATAATCTATATATATAAAACTGAATGTGTGTGTGTGTGTGTCTGTGTGTATCACCGACCAATCATGAAGTATCTTTCATTTCACCAGAGCTATTTGAAAAGAAGCTGAGCTGTGATTGGTTGCTATGAGCATCAGTTTTCCTTGCAACCAATCATTAAGCATCTTTCATGTCACCAGAGCTGTTTAATAGAAGCTGAGCTGTGATTGGTTGCTATGAGCAACAGTTTTCTCACTCCACGACAACGCCTCAGCAGACAGTGACTGGGTGGGAGAAATCTAGCATCCCTGGGAATATAAGCTCCCAGCCATTGTCTGCCCCCCAGAAAGGAGCAGAAAGCACATGACAGAAATGAATCACCCGCTCCCGTTCCCATAAACCCATCACACATCCTCCATCCCATAGGCACATCTTCCCTCTTAAAGGGATCTCCGGTATGGAAGTTAGGGCAAATCCATCCTGTGCTTTGGTTTGTCCCCAGGCCTCTCTTAAAGGGATCCCCGGTATGGAAGTTAGGACCGTTCCACTCAGCGCCGTGGTTCTGACCCCAGGCTGACGGGATGATGTGGGATATTAGTGGTAGTAGTCCGGTGGCTCTGACTGACGGGATGAAGTGGGATATTAGGGGGAGTAGTCCGGTGGCTCTGGCTGACGGGATGATGTGGGATATTAGGGGTAGTAGTCCGGTGGCTCGGGATGACGGGATATTAGGGGTAGTAGTCTGGCCGCTGTGACGGGATGATGTGGGATATTAGTGGTAGTTGTCCGGTGGCTCTGGCTGACGGGATGATGTGGGATATTAGGGGTAGTAGTCCGGTGGCTCTGGCTGACGGGATGATGTGGGATATTAGTAGTCCAGTGGCTCAGGCTGATGGGACGATGTGGGATATTAGGGGTAGTAGTCTGGCGGCTGTGATGGGATGATGTGGGATATTAGTGGTAGTAATCCGGTAGCTCTGGCTGACGGGATGATGTGGGATATTAGGGGGAGTAGTCCGGTGGCTCTGGCTGACGGGATGATGTGGGATATTAGGGGTAGTTGTCCGGTGGCTATGGCTGATGGGATGATGTGGGATATTAGGGGTAGTAGTCCGGTGGCTTTGACAGGATGATGTGGGATATTAGTAGTGCGGTGGCTCTGGCTGATGGGATGATGTGGGATATTAGGGGTAGTAGTGCGGTAGCTCTGGCTGACGGGATGATGTGGGATATTAGGGGTAGTAGTCTGGCGGCTGTGACGGGATGATGTGGGATACTAGGGGTAGTAGTCCGGTGGCTCTGGCTGACGGGATGATGTGGGATATTAGGGGGAGTAGTCCGATGGCTATGGCTGACGGGACGATGTGGAATATTAGGGGTAGTAGTCCGGTGGCTCGGGATGACGGGATATTAGGGGTAGTAGTCTGGTCGCTGTGACGGGATGATGTGGGATATTAGTGGTAGTTGTCCGGTGGCTCTGGCTGACGGGATGATGTGGGATATTAGTGGTAGTTGTCCGGTGGCTCTGGCTGACGAGATGATGTGGGATATTAGGGTAGCAGTCCAGTGGCTCTGGCTGACGGGATGATGTGGGATATGAGTGGTAGTTGTTCGGTGGCTCTGGCTGATGGGATGATGTGGGATATTAGGGGGAGTAGTCCGGTGGCTCTGGCTGACGGGATGATGTGGGATATTAGGGGTAGTAGTCCGTGGCTCTGGCTGACGGGATGATGTGGGATATTAGGGGTAGTAGTCCGGTGGCTCTGGCTGATGGGATGATGTGGGATATTAGGGGGAGTAGTCCAGTGGCTCTGGCTGACGGGATGATGTGGTATATTAGGGGAAGTAGTCCGGTGGCTCTGGCTGACGGGATGATGTGGGATATTAGTGGTAGCAGACCGGTGGCTCTGGCTGACGGGATGAGGTGGTATATTAGGGGTAGTAGTCCGGTGGCTCTGGCTGACGGGATGAGGTGGTATATTAGGGGTAGTAGTCTGGTGGCTCTGGCTGACAGGATGATGTGGGATATTAGGGGTAGTAGTCTGGCGGCTGTGATGGGATGATGTGGGATATTAGTGGTAGTTGTCCGGTGGCTCAGGATGACGGGATTGTGTGGGATATTAGGGGTAGTAGTCCAGTGGCTCTGGCTGACAGGATTGTGTGTGATATTAGTGGTAGTAGTCCGGTAGCTTTGGCTGACAGGACGATGTGGGATATTAGGGGTAGTAGTCCAGTAGCTCTTGCTGATGGAACTATGTCGGATATTAGGGGTAGTAGTCCGGTAGCTCTGGCTGACGGGATGATGTGGGATATTAGGGGTAGTAGTCCAGTAGCTCTTGCTGATGGGACTATGTGGGATATTAGGGGTAGTAGTCCGGTAGCTCTGGCTGATGGGATGATGTGGGATATTAGGGGTAGTAGTGCGGTAGCTCTGGCTGACGGGATGATGTGGGATATTAGGGGTAGTAGTCTGGCGGCTGTGACGGGATGATGTGGGATACTAGGGGTAGTAGTCCGGTGGCTCTGGCTGACGGGATGATGTGGGATATTAGGGGGAGTAGTCCGATGGCTATGGCTGACGGGACGATGTGGAATATTAGGGGTAGTAGTCCGGTGGCTCGGGATGACGGGATATTAGGGGTAGTAGTCTGGCCGCTGTGACGGGATGATGTGGGATATTAGTGGTAGTTGTCCGGTGGCTCTGGCTGACGGGATGATGTGGGATATTAGTGGTAGTTGTCCGGTGGCTCTGGCTGACGAGATGATGTGGGATATTAGGGGTAGCAGTCCAGTGGCTCTGGCTGATGGATGATGTGGGATATGAGTGGTAGTTGTCCGGTGGCTCTGGCTGATGGGATGATGTGGGATATTAGGGTAGTAGTCCGGTGGCTCTGGCTGACGGGATGATGTGGTATATTAGGGGAAGTAGTCCGGTGGCTCTGGCTGACGGGATGATGTGGGATATTAGTGGTAGCAGACCGGTGGCTCTGGCTGACGGGATGAGGTGGTATATTAGGGGTAGTAGTCCGGTGGCTCTGGCTGACGGGATGAGGTGGTATATTAGGGGTAGTAGTCTGGTGGCTCTGGCTGACAGGATGATGTGGGATATTAGGGGTAGTAGTCTGGCGGCTGTGATGGGATGATGTGGGATATTAGTGGTAGTTGTCCGGTGGCTATGGCTGACGGGATGATGTGGGACATTAGGGGTAGTAGTCCGGTGGCTCAGGATGACGGGATTGTGTGGGATATTAGGGGTAGTAGTCCGGTGGCTCTGGCTGACAGGATTGTGTGTGATATTAGTGGTAGTAGTCCGGTAGCTTTGGCTGACAGGACGATGTGGGATATTAGGGGTAGTAGTCCAGTAGCTCTTGCTGATGGAACTATGTGGGATATTAGGGGTAGTAGTCCGGTAGCTCTGGCTGACGGGATGATGTGGGATATTAGGGGTAGTAGTCCAGTAGCTCTTGCTGATGGGACTATGTGGGATATTAGGGGTAGTAGTCTGGTAGCTCTGGCTGACGGGATGATGTGGGATATTAGGGGTAGTAGTCCGGTAGCTCTGGCTGACGGGATGATGTGGGATATTAGGGGTAGTAGTCCAGTAGCTCTTGCTGATGGGACTATGTGGGATATTAGGGGTAGTAGTCTGGTAGCTCTGGCTGACGGGATGATGTGGGATATTAGGGTAGTAGTCCGGTAGCTCTGGCTGACGGGACGATGTGGGATATTAGGGGTAGTAGTCCAGTAGCTCTTGCTGATGGGACTATGTGGGATATTAGGGGTAGTAGTCCGGTAGCTCTTGCTGACGGGATGATGTGGGATATTAGGGGTAGTAGTCCAGTAGCTCTTGCTGATGGGACTATGTGGGATATTAGGGTAGTAGTCCGGTAGCTCTTGCTGACGGGACGATGTGGGATATTAGGGGTAGTAGTCCAGTAGCTCTTGCTGACGGGATGATGTGGGATATTAGGGGTAGTAGTCCAGTAGCTCTTGCTGATGGACTATGTGGGATATTAGTGGTAGTAGTCCGGTAGCTCTTGCTGACGGGACGATGTGGGATATTAGGGGTAGTAGTCCGGTAGCTCTGGCTGACGGGATGATGTGGGATATTAGGGGTAGTAGTCCGGTAGCTCTGGCTGACGGGATGATGTGGGATGTTAGGGGTAGTAGTGCGGTAGCTCTGGCTGACGGGATGATGTGGGATATTAGGGGTAGTAGTCTGGCGGCTGTGACGGGATGATGTGGGATATTAGGGGTAGTAGTCCGGTGGCTCTGGCTGACGGGATGATGTGGGATATTAGGGGAGTAGTCCGATGGCTATGGCTGACGGGACAATGTGGGATATTAGGGGTAGTAGTCCGGTGGCTCGGGATGACGGGATATTAGGGGTAGTAGTCTGGCCGCTGTGACGGGATGATGTGGGATATTAGTGGTAGTTGTCCGGTGGCTCTGGCTGACGGGATGATGTGGGATATTAGTGGTAGTTGTCCGGTGGCTCTGGCTGACAAGATGATGTGGGATATTAGGGGTAGCAGTCCGGTGGCTCTGGCTGACGGGATGATGTGGGATATGAGTGGTAGTTGTCCGGTGGCTCTGGCTGATGGGATGATGTGGGATATTAGGGGTAGTAGTCCGGTGGCTCTGGCTGACGGGATGATGTGGGATATTAGTTGTCCGGTGGCTCTGGCTGACGGGATGATGTGGGATATTAGGGGTAGTAGTCCGGTAGCTCTGGCTGACGGGATTATGTGGGATATTATAGTGAATGTGGCTATGCGGAGTGGGTGGAGCTCTACACTCGGCTTTATATATATATATATATATATATATATATATATATATATATATATATATATATATATTTATATATATATATATATATATATATATATAATCACTATAATTTGTTATAACTAATCGTAGTTAGTTACTGTGCCCAGGCAGCGCCGGGCTCTTCAGCTAGTAATAAATAATAATGAAAGGACAATGATACATGTTCCACCTTTATCATTTTTTTATGTTTTAGCAGTATACAGATGCACTGGAAGCAAAGCTTTAGAAAGTTTTCCAGGATAAGTCTCACGCATGTGATTATATTTAGGATCCACATTACACAGATTCCTAATTTGGTGTTAATGCATTATAATGGAGTATAGTACCAGAGAAGGTTTTTGTTATACATATTTTTCATAAAACAAAATCCCAGCAGCTCCACCAGATGCCCTCTATCGGACTAATGAAGAACTCCATAAAGAACTGTATAAGCCACAGTTACATGCCAATTTATGCAAAATAAAAGTAGGTGCATAAGGATATGCAGATCTAAATACTCCTTATAGGATTTTGCTTACATTTATACACATTTTTTTTTGTTAGAATCCAAGTGTGAAAAGAACAAACAAAACCAGTTCCATGACTTTGCATTTTTCCTAACCTATTTCTTTGGTGTTTTAGATTTGGCGGGTAGTAATAAAAAGGCAGACCATGACAGGTTATAATGGTATGGCATATGCTTGTCATATGTTATAACTTTATAAAATGGGAATATCACTTTAACTTTAGCTATTGTAATAAAAACATGACCTGTAGACTGTGAGCCCTTGCGGGCAGGGTCCTCTCTCCTTCTGTACTTGTGTCCCTTGTCTTGCTCACGTTTATTGTACTTGTCTATATTTGCCCCTTTTCACATGTAAAGCGTCATGGAATAAATGGCGCTATAAAAATGTATAATAATAATAATAATAATAAGAGTAGTGCATTTATCGAATACCATCGTTATCATCGAAAGCATGTTTTTAGAGCACTTAGTTATTATGTATTTGACATTAAGCCTTACTGATTCAGAGACATCTTTCCTGATTTACAGAATATATTTTTCCGATACTCACTATTCCCTACTTAAAGCCTTGATTTTTCCATTAAGATGTCAATTACTGTATGTTTGTTCATTAACGCAGCATACATTCATCTTTCTATAGATGTGCTCTCATAGGACTTTATTCAATATACTGGAATAACATCAATCTTATGTATTCACGGCAACAGGCCTCTCAGGGATTTAGATATACACTGTATCTTCCTCTGGAGCTACGGTAAATGTCTCAACTGTTATGGGGGTCCATCAACTCTTAACAGACATGCTGAAAGTCATTCCTCTTAGCAGGTCCCATGGAATGTTCTGCTTTACTCCTTTTCACCCTTATACAGCCAACTGGTCTTTGCTGTAGATGTCCTTAGGTTAAATCCAGAGGTTAGTTGACTGCCCGTGATGCGAGATAACAGTAGAATGGTCAACAAGTAGGGTCAGTACCAGAGAGATGGGGGGGGCAGTGACAGAATCAATAGTCAGTAAAGTTAAGTTATTTAATTTGCAAGACCTTAGTCCAGTGGCCTTGTCAGCAATCTGAGGATGCCAGTTGGGAGCCCTGCAAACCACTTCTTGCCCATTTGGGCGCCTCTGCTGATTTGGAAGCCTGGTGCAACAACATCATTACAGACTGTATGATGTCATGTTGGTTCTACTAATCAGAAGAGATGCCAGAAATATCAGCAGGTAGGAGGTGGTTAACAGGTGTGAGGCAGTGACGGGGATCAGATATGAGGGTCGTTATGTGTCCCCCCCGGATGTGTATAGAAACATACAAAACCTGCTGGAGAGCGTTGTAATTACAGCCACAGCTGTGGTTACAATGCAAAATTGTCACGGGTGTGTCAGAGGCTGCAGACAGTCGCACTGCATCTGCCTGCAGAAGGTCTCTGTGGTTGGCTTTGCAGATGCCTTCCTAATCCTTCTGACTCTTCGACCCAGTGGCAACCTCCATTTTCCCCTCTTGAGGCTTGGAGCTATAGCAGTCGGCTATCTTCCTCTTTGGTATTTGGAGGATGTCTGTGTTACCTCCTTGAGTCTACTCAAGATAAGTGTTCCCCTTGTTTTTCTATCCCAGCTGTCTTTAGTTGTAGTGGGATCGACTAGTGCATATCCCATTCTTCCCTAAGCAGGGCTCATTGCCAGGGTCAGGCAGGGATCAGGTTACTGTTCGGTGATATGTGCAGGACCTATATAGGGACGTTTAGGGCAGACAAGGTGACTTAAGATCTGCCTAGGGGTCTCCACTCCCCCCTTCCCTAGTGTTGGGCACCCTTCTCCTCATCCCTTTGTGTTGCACTTAGTCTTCCCACACCGTGCGTGACAAAAATAAAAGAGAGTGTGGATTTGGTAAAACTATTTGACCAAGACAGGATTAAGGTTAGGGTTGGTCAAGTATTGGGGTTTGCAAGTAAGAGCTCAGGAGCTCTGTGCAGGCCTGTCTGTGTGAAACCAAACAAAGACCAGAGACTTGAGCAAGCCATTACCACACCCACAGATTATACGGTAGTACAGTCGTCCATGGCAATGGCCTGATGCGGACTGACACAGACATTCCAGCTGCGAACCCTAGGATAAAGTTCTGGATTTGGTTGTAAGTTGGAAATTAAAGACGTTTAAGTTGAACTTTCTTGGATTACTGTCTATTTGCCGCATGGACACGAAAGCCGATGCCTTACATAGGGTTGCGATTCAGACGGCACAGAATGCTGATGTTGTGGCTGGATCAGTGTCATGCAAATTCACTTATTGCTAATAGGCAAGGATGTAATAAGGAGGGTAGCCAGATCCAAGTTCATAGCCAGGCAGTGACTTAAGGCAAAAGAGTTGTCAAAAAGTCTTACGTCAAATAAATAAGGCATCCAAGGGGTTAATCAGAAGAGTAGTGGGTTTAAGAGCCAGGTAAGCATATATAAAATCAATCCAATAAACGCACCAGAGACAGAGTAAACAATAACTGACAACAGACATGTCTCAAATGAGATTTTATTTAGACCACCTTACTCACAGATTACCTGGAAAATCCTGTCCTGTCAAACATTGGCTGGTCGGCAAAAAATACTTTATACCTATAATAAACACATACTTAAGTAAATAGCTGAGCAGTGACCACACTATCCAGCTGGACGGGTACCTGGTATACATGATGCCTAGTATACGCAGAGATCACTCTCCTAAGAAAATGAGTCAGCTATGTTTGATTTTTTCATCCGATAAAAAAAAGATTTTTCATCCATGAATATTATTTCTTTGAAATAAGATTTCCAGACAGTTTGATGTTCTTTTATGTTCTTTGAACATATATGATGTATGAATGGTTAGTTGAATATCTGTCATGGCCAATTTGAGAAACAATACGTACGACTGTGCCTTCAAAACCAATGACGATCATTCATTTAGCGGCTGTTCCTCAACCTACTTTTATCTAATACAGTATGTATGGCTACCTATTGTGTCTCTGGGCTTGGATGTCATTTGTTTTCTCGTTTACATAAATTCTGCTTGATACATATTGTATGCCCAAATTATTTTTATTACCGTCCTACAGTAGTTAGTTCATTTTGTGAGAATGAAGTACTGTACTTATTTGCATCTGAAAAACAATTCTGAGTTTTGGCCATGCCCATGTATTTGTACAACCCTTGATCATATGGACAATGTTGAGTACCCCCTGACGAAGCTAATACGCAAAACACACATCAGGGTACAGGTGAAGGCACGCCAGCCGAAACGCGCGTAGGGGAAGTGGGACTATCTTGGTTAGGGAACAGTGTTTGGCTTCTTTTACTTTTGCTTTGTTAATGGCTGAACCATGCTTTCTATTGGGTGGTTATATTTTGGTCGTAGTATATCTGTATATGCGCATACCGTCCACTTTATGTAACGGGTCTGGGAGGCGGAACCTCTGAGCTATTATACAAGGAGGCTTACCTTGTAAAGGAGCGGGTGGCGCCCGGGGAAGACGGACAGGAAGTCACGGCAAGTGACCGGGGCAGTCTCTGGACAGACAGGCAGGAGGTCACGGCAAGTGACCGGGGCAGTCTCTGGATAGACAGGCAGGTAGTCACGGCAAGTGACCGGGGCAGTCTCTGGATAGACAGGCAGGAAGTCACGGCAAGTGACCGGGGCAGTCTCTGGATAGACAGGCAGGTAGTCACGGCAAGTGACCGGGGCAGTCTCTGGATAGACAGGCAGGTAGTCACGGCAAGTGACCAGGGGAGTCTCTGGATAGACAGGCAGGAAGTCACGGCAAGTGACCGGGGCAGTCTCTGGATAGACAGGCAGGTAGTCACGGCAAGTGACCGGGGCAGTCTCTGGATAGACAGGCAGGTATGACCTGTGATGGTTGAGCCTCCCGGTAGGCTAGCAGGCAGATGGTAGATGTACGTCCTCAGATAAACGGGCTGACTGGTCCATAGACAGACTGACAGGTGATGGTGGACAGACTGTCGGACGTTGACGCCTCCAGGTAGGCTAGCAGACTGGTAACCGGTGAACATCAGCAGATATACGGGCAGGCTGGTCCATAGACAGACTGGCAGGTGATGGCGGGCAGACTGTCGGACGGTGGAGCCTCCAGGTAGGCTAGCGGACAGGTAGCAGACAGCAAACTGGCAGGAAACAGGCAGGTAACTGGTAACGGCACCTGGGGGCTGAAGCAGAGTAGTGAACAGTGCAACAACATTGCTCGGGCACCTCCATTAAGGAGGAGGTGCTTTATATAAGGTGGAATCCTCCGGCATTGACCGGGGACCTTTTTTGAAAGATGCGCGCGGCCCCTTTAAGAGCGGGGGAGTGCACGTGCGTGTGCCCTAAGCCCAGTGGCAGGGAAGGAGCGCGCAGCCCCAGCAGGGCGGAAGGAGGACGCCGAGCGAGGGTAAGGGGAGCGACGTCCCTGCCTGGCAGAGGACGCTGGCGCAGGGGAACAGCGTCCCTGCCTGGCAGAGGACAGGGACGCTGGCGCAGGGGAACAGCGTCCCTGCCTGGCAGAGGACAGGGACGCTGGCGCCGGCGCTACAGTACCCCCCCCTTTAGGCCCCCCTTTCTTAGGCCAGAAAGAAATTTAGCTAGGATGAGAGGGGCATGGATGTTCTCCGAGGCTCCCACGTTCTCTCCTCAGGACCAAACCCCTTCCAATCCACCAGAAAATAGGTCTTTCTCCTTACCCTTTTGGTGGCCAGAATGTTCTCTACCTCAAATTCGTTTTCAGCAGAAACTGGAGCAGGAGGTGTACCTGTAGGCTTGACAAAAGAGTTAAGTACCACGGTTTGAGGAGAGATACATGGAAGGAGTTAGGAATCCGCAAATTGGCCGGGAGTCTCAATTTATAGGAAACCGGGTTGATCTGACTGATGACCTCCAGAGGACCGATGAACCGAGGACCTAATTTGTAGGAAGGAATCTTGAGCCGAACATACTTGGACGAGAGCCAGACCTTATCTCCAGGACGGAATTGAGGGGGATCCAGACGTTTCTTGTCAGCATGTTTCTTCATGCGCTCGGATGACAGAATGAGTGCGGACCGGGTACTCTCCCATATGGAGGAAAATTCGTTAACAAGAGATTCCGCAGCTGGATTGTCCACAGTGGTGGAGACGGGAACAGGGATCCGAGGATGCTGACCGAAGACTACAAAAAACGGAGATTTGGAGGAAGATTCGCTCTTGTGATTGTTGTAAGAAAATTCGGCCCATGGCAGGAGATCCACCCAATCAGAATGGTGGGCATTAACGAAGTGCCGGAGATAACTGGTCAGAATCTGATTGATCCGCTCCACTTGACCATTGGACTGTGGGTGGTAGGCGGAAGAGAAATCCAGGGAGACGTCTAGCAACTTACAAGTGGCTCTCCAGAAACGTGAGGTAAACTGTACCCCACGATCCGACACAATGTGACGAGGCAGGCCATGAAGACGGAAGATGTGGCGGATAAAGTCTTTAGCCAACTCGGGTGCTGACGGAAGGCCTGGCAGGGGAATGAAGTGAGCCATCTTGGAAAATCGGTCTACGACCACCCAAATGACCGTACAACCAGCAGAGATGGGAAGATCAGTTATGAAGTCCATGGCTATATGCTGCCAGGGGCAGAGGGTACAGGAAGCGGAAGAAGGCAGCCGGCAGGCAGGTGTCTCGGAACTTTGTTGCGGGCACAGGAGGCACAGGCAGAAACAAAGTCTATTACGTCCTTGTGCAGGGTAGGCCACCAGTAATGCCGGGTAATGAGCTGGAGGGTCTTTTTCTGACCAGCGTGGCCAGCTAGTTTAGACGAATTACCCCAGTGTAGGATCCTCTCCCGATCGGGTACCGATACGAACGTCTTACCAGGAGGGAGACGATTTAGACTCACGGGAGCCACCTGCATCACTCTGGCGGGATCGATGATGTGTTTAGGTTCCTCCTCGAGATCCGACACCAGGAAGGACCGGGACAAGGCATCCGCTTTGATGTTCTTGTCTGCCGGGCGAAAATGTAAAAGAAAGTCAAAGCGGGCAAAAAACAAGGACCACCGGGCTTGGCGAGGGTTAAGTCTCTGGGCATGCTGGAGGTAAGCCAAATTTTTGTGGTCAGTGTAAATGATTACCGGATGAAGAGCCCCCTCGAGTAGGTAACGCCACTCCTCCAATGCCAATTTGATGGCCAATAGCTCTCGGTCTCCTATGGAGTAATTGCGCTCAGAAGAGGAGAAGAGTTTGGAGAAGAAGCCGCAAGATACCATCCTCCCGGAAGAAGACTTTTGAGTAAGTACCGCTCCGGCTCCAGAGGAGGAAGCGTCAACCTCCAGGAAGAACTGCTTGTTGCCGTCCGGGCGATGCAGCACTGGAGCGGAAGAGAAGGCCTGTTTTAAGGAAAGAAAGGCCTCCTCTGCTTCGGGCGTCCACTGTTTGGGGTTAGCATCCTTGCGGGTGAGCGCGGAGATTGGAGCAGTCCGGAAAGAGAAGTGCGGTATGAAGAGACGATAATAATTGGCGAAGCCCAGGAACCGCTGAATGGCCTTCAATCCCTCTGGTCGGGGCCATTTCTCGATGGCAGATAGTTTCTCTGGATCCATTCGTAGGCCTGTCTGAGAAATGATGTAGCCCAAAAACGGAAGCGAGGTCTGCTCAAAGAGGCACTTCTCATATTTAGCGAAGAGATGATTCTGCCTGAGCCTGAGCAGAACCTGACGAACGTCCCTGCGGTGAGACTGGAGATCCGGAGAGAAGACCAAGATGTCGTCCAGGTACACCACAACGCAGGAGTAGAGAAGGTCTCGGAAGATGTCATTGACCAACTCTTGAAAGACTGCCGGAGCATTACAGAGACCAAAGGGCATCACCAAATACTCGTAGTGGCCGTCCCGGGTGTTGAATGCCGTCTTCCATTCATCCCCCGACGGATACGGACTAGGTTATATGCCCCACGAAGATCCAGTTTGGTGAAGATTCTAGCCCCCCTCAGACGATCAAACAATTCTGGAATGAGCGGAAGAGGGTACTTATTCTTCACCGTGATCAGGTTTAGACCTCTGTAGTCAATACAGGGACGGAGAGAGCAGTCTTTCTTTTTTACGAAGAAGAAACCTGCTCCCGCTGGGGAGGTAGATTTCCGGATGAATCCCTTGGCCAAATTCTCCTCGATATATTCGAACATCGACCTGGTCTCAGCAGCGGACAATGGGTAAATACGCCCACGGGGAGGCGTAGTACCGGGTAGCAGGTCGATCGGGCAATCATAAGGTCTGTGAGGGGGTAATGTCTCTGCCTCCTTTTTATTAAAGACATCAGCGAATGACCAATATGGAATCTGAAGCCAGGTAGATTAGTTGGTGTAGGAGAAGGACGGACGGGATGAACAGGAACCAAACACGTTTTATGACAGTCCTGTCCCCAGTGAAGGATCTCTCCAGTCTGCCAGTCGAGCACGGGTGCATGCTTTTGGAGCCAAGGTAGACCTAATAAGAAAGCGTGAGAGAGTCCAGGCAGAACATGAAACGAGATGCTCTCAGAATGCAACATTCCCACCTGCAGTGTTATGGATTCGGTGATAAGTTGGATGGGACATGGTAGGAGACCCCCATCCACAGCAGCGACAGATACTGGTACAACCAGAGGTTTGGTAGGAATGCAATATTTTTCTACCAGAGCCTGTGAAACAAGATTCCCGGCTGCTCCAGAATCAAGTTGGGCTAGTTCGAAAAAACGGTTCTCACCGAGAAGAATTGAGACTGACAGCAGCAGAGATGGAGAGGATTTATTCTTGTCTAGATTGACCTCTCCGAGCGAACCTATACACTGGCGTTTCCCGACCTCTCCGGACAGGTACGGATCAGGTGCTCCTTACTGCCACAGTAGAAGCAACTCCCCTCGGCACGGCGTAAGTCCTGACGGGCTTTGACCATCTTGGTCTGGTCGACCTGCATAGGCTCAGAAGTGTGTACCTGGGGAGAAACGGAAGGAGTTACGGGTCTCTGAAAAGTAGGAGCTAGACGAGGAAACCTTCTCTCACGGGTGACCTCTTTGGCGCGCTCCTGGAACCGTAGATCAATTCGATTGGCAAGAGTTATTAGGTCATCGAGAGAGGTAGGAATGTCACGACCGGCAAGTTCATCTGTAATACGACCGGACAGACCCTCCCAGAAGACAGATATCAGAGCGTCATTATCCCAAGCCAGCTCCGAGGCAAGGGTACGGAACCGTATGGCATATTGACCCACAGTGAAACTTCCCTGACGGAGGCGTAGCAGAGATGATGCGGAGGAGGTCTTCCTTCCGGGTTTGTCGAATACCTTCCGGAAGGCCGAGAGAAAGGCAGGCAGGTCGGACACCAGGGGGTCTTCTCTCTCCCAAAGAGGATTAAGCCAGGCCAGAGCCTCTCCGGTGAGATGGGACATGATGAAGGCAATTTTGGCCCGGTCGGAGTTAAACTGGTTGGACAGGAGTTCAAAGTGAAGGGAGCACTGGTTAATGAATCCCTGAGCCAGAGCAGGGTCGCCTCCAAAACGAGGAGGTGCTGAAAGTCGAGGTCCGGGAACGGAAACCACGGAATTGGTGAGCAGCAGAACTGCCGGATTGCGAGTCATAGCGCCAGCGGTGGTTGCTGGTGAAGCAGTCAGAGTGTCCAGGTGGGAATTAACATTCCGCATGTGACCCAGGATGGACTCCTGTTGAGACCTCTGACGAGACAGTTCATGACACAGGTCAGAGAGCGAGGGAGTTTGGGTGCCACCGGGTTCCATGGCCCGAGCAAACTGTAACGGGTCTGGGAGGTGGAACCTCTGAGCTATTATACAAGGAGGCTTACCTTGTAAAGGAGCGGGTGGCGCCCGGGGAAGACGGACAGGAAGTCATGGCAAGTGACCGGGGCAGTCTCTGGACAGACAGGCAGGAGGTCACGGCAAGTGACCGGGGCAGTCTCTGGATAGACAGGCAGGATAGTCACGGCAAGTGACCGGGGCAGTCTCTGGATAGACAGGCAGGAAGTCACGGCAAGTGACCGGGGCAGTCTCTGGATAGACAGGCAGGTAGTCACGGCAAGTGACCGGGGCACCTGAAGTACTCTGGATAGACAGGCAGGTAGTCACGGCAAGTGACCAGGGGAGTCTCTGGATAGACAGGCAGGAAGTCACGGCAAGTGACGGGGCAGTCTCTGGATAGACAGGCAGGTAGTCACGGCAAGTGACCGGGGCAGTCTCTGGATAGACAGGCAGGTATGACCTGTGATGGTTGAGCCTCCCGGTAGGCTAGCAGGCAGATGGTAGATGTACGTCCTCAGATAAACGGGCTGACTGGTCCATAGACAGACTGACAGGTGATGGTGGACAGACTGTCGGACGTTGACGCCTTCAGGTAGGCTAGCAGACTGGTAACCGGTGAACATCAGCAGATATACGGGCAGGCTGGTCCATAGACAGACTGGCAGGTGATGGCGGGCAGACTGTCGGACGGTGGAGCCTCCAGGTAGGCTAGCGGACAGGTAGCAGACAGCAAACTGGCAGGAAACAGGCAGGTAACTGGTAACGGAACCTGAGGCTGAAGCAGAGTAGTGAACAGTGCAACAACATTGCTCGGGCACCTCCATTAAGGAGGAGGTGCTTTATATAAGGTGGAATCCTCCGGCATTGGCCGGGGACCTTTTTTGAAAGATGCGCGCGGCCCCTTTAAGAGCGGGGGAGTGCACGTGCGCGCGCCCTAAGCCCAGTGGCAGGGAAGGAGCGCGCAGCCCCAGCAGGGCGGAAGGAGGACGCCGAGCGAGGGTAAGGGGAGCGACGTCCCTGCCTGGCAGAGGACGCTGGCGCAGGGGAACAGCGTCCCTGCCTGGCAGAGGACAGGGACGCTGGCGCAGGGGAACAGCGTCCCTGCCTGGCAGAGGACAGGGACGCTGGCGCCGGCGCTACACTTTAGTGTGTAATTATGGCCTGTATTAGTCTTCAATAGACTGCTTTTCATGGTTCAATGCCAACAAATTCATATAGCAAGTAGATTTATTTATTACCTATGCATTGCCAACCTGTGGTGCCCTTTTCATTTGGCGCCTAGCCACTATTGATCAACCCTACCTTTTTAACAATTTGCATAAATAATTCAATAAAAATTTGTGTTTTTATATTCAGTTTTGTATGCGCTTTTTTTCTATATGCTCACATCAGGGTGCTGAGCAGTGTGGTTCATTAATTGGTGCACTGATTACGGCGAGTGATGGTGGATATTGGTGCCACTGCACTTCATTAGAAGCTCTGGTTGTGAGGGGACACTTTGATGTCACTTGTTATATATTATAAATATTATCTTATTTTGGTCAGAGTTTCATTGAAGGGACATTGCATGAATTTAAACTTCTTATACTGATAATTATGACAATGACATTTGTGTTTGCAATCATGTTTGTGGTCCCAGATCATAACCATGTTTGATTCTATGTTTGTGTAGACACTTTAAGCCCCCCACCACACTTTCCTTCATTTATTTATTATATTTTTTCACTAATCACATTTGTTATGTTGTGATATACCATTGACCAAACTGCCTTTTCATTTTTGGGGGTTTTATTTAATTTTTTTTCATCAAATTTTTGTGTATATAATTAATTGTAGTTGATAAAATTATATTTATTTATGCATATGGCTCTTTGTATTGTTTTATTTTATCAGTATTGTATTCTTTTGGTGAGTAAATTGTAAGTTCATATCAGTACCTTAGGGACTTCGATAAAGTATATTAATAATTTTTGGGTTATTTTAGTACAGTGGCATTTAACCCCTTCACCCCAAGGGTGGTTTGCACGTTAATGACCGGGACAATTTTTACAATTCTGACCACTGTCTCTTTATGAGGTTATAACTCTGGAACGCTTCAACGGATCTTCGCGATTCTGAGAGTTTTCTCGTGACATATTGTACTTCATGTTAGTGGTAAATTTCTTCGATATACCTTGCGTTTATTTTTGAAAAAAAACGCAAATATGGCGAAAATTTTAAAAATTTTGCAATTTTCAAACTTTGATATTTTTTTTCCCTTATAACAGAGAAATATGTCACACAAAATAGTTAAGAAATAACATTTCCCACATGTCTACTTTACATCAGCACAATTTTGGAACCAACATTTTTCTTTGTTAGGAAATTAGGGTTAAAAGTTGACCAGTGATTTCTCATTTTTACAACAAAATTTACAAAGCCATTTTTTTAGGGACCACCTCACATTTGAAGTCACTTTTACGGGTCTATATAGCAGAAAATACCCAAAAGTGACACCATTCTAAAAACTGCACCCTCAAGCTACTCAAAACTACATTCAAGAAGTTTAATAACCCTTCAGGTGCTTCACAGGAGCTGAAGCAACGTGGATGGAAAAAATTAATATTTAACTTTTTAGCCACAAAAATGATCTTTTACAAACTTTTTTTTATTTTCACAAGGGTAAAAGGAGAAAATGGGCAGATAAAGTTGTTGTGCAATTTCTCCTGAGTACGCCAATGCCCCATATGTGGGGGAAAACCACTGTTTGGGCACACGGCAGAGCTCGTAAGGGAAGGAGCGCCGTTTGACTTTTTCAAACTAAAATTGGCTGGAGTTGAGATTGGACGCCATGTCGTGTTTGGAGAGCCCCTGATACGCCTAAACAGTGGAAACCCCCCACAAGTGACACCATTTTGGAAACTAGACCCCCTAAGGAACTTATCTAGATCTGTTGTGAGCACTTTGAACCCCAAAGTGTTTCACAAAGTTATAATGCCTGGTTGGAAAAAAAAAAAAACATTTTCCACAAAAATGATTTTTTATCCCAAATTTTTTATTTTTCCCAAGAAAATTGGACCCCAAAACTTGTTGTCCAATTTGTCCTGAGTACGCTGATACCCCATATGTGGGGGGGGGAAACTGTTTGGGCCACGGCAGGGCTTGGAAAGGAAGCAGTAACGTTTTGGAATGCAAACATTGATGGGGGTCCATGTCCGTTTGAGTGCCCCAGATGAGCCTAAACAGTGGAAACCCCCCACAAGTGACCCCATTTTGGAACTAGACCCCCTAAGGAACTTATCTAGATCTTTGGTGAGCACTTTGAACCCCAAGTGTTTTCACACAAGTTTATAATGCCCTGGGCATGAAAATAAAAAAATCCTATTTTTTCCCACAAAAATTATCTCTTAGTCACTAATTTTTATTTTCCCATAGGTAACAGAGAAATTGGACCACAAAATTTGTTGTCCAATTTGTCCTGAGTACGCTGATACCCCATATGTGAGGGGGGGAACCACTGTTTGGGCGCATGGCAGAGCTCGGAATGGAAGGAGCACCATTTGACTTTTTCAAACCAAAATTGGCTGGAATTGAGATTGACCTATGTTGCATTTGGAGAGCCCCTGATGTGTCCTAAACAGTGGAAACCCCCCACAAGTGACCCAATTTTGGAAACTAGACCCCCTAAGGAACTTATCTAGATCTTTGGTGAGCAATTTGAACCCCCAAGTGCTTCACACAAGTTTATAATCGTAAGCGCAAAATTAAAAAATCATATTATTTCCACAAAATTGATCTTTTCACCCCAATTTTTATTTTCCCAAGGAAACAAGACTCCAAAATTATGTGTCAATATGTCCTGAGTGCGCTGATACCCCATATGTGGGGGTAAACCACTGTTTGGGTGCATGGCAGAGTTTGGAAGGAAGGAGCCCGTTTGACTTTTTCAAACGCAGAATTGGATGGATGCCATGTCGTGTTTGGAGAGCTCCTGATCTGCCTAAACAGTGGAAACCCCCCACAAATGACACCAATTTTGGAAACTAGACCCCTCAAGGAACTTATCTAGATGTTGGTGAGCATTTGAACCCCAAAGTGCTTCACAGAAGTTTATAACGTACAGCCGAAAATAAAAATCTCTTATTTTTTTACCAAAAATGATTTTTTCGCCCCCAATATTTTATTTTCACAAGGTAACAGGAGAAATGGACCCAAAAGTTGTTGTCCAATTTCTCCTGAGTATGCTGATACCCAATATGTGGGAGTAAACTACTGTATGGGCGCACTGGGGCTCGGAAGGGAAGTAGTGACGTTTTGATTGCAGACTTTGATGGAATGGTTGGGGAGTCCATGTCGCATTTGGAGAGCCCTGATGCGCCTAAACAGTGGCAACCCCCCACAAGTGACCCCATTTTGGAAATAGACCCCCAAGGAACTTATCTAGATGTGTGGTGAGTACTTTGAACCCCGAAGTGCTTCACAGAAGTTTATAACGTACAGCCGTAAAAATAAAAAATCCTTTTTTTTTTTTACAAAAATGATTTTTTCGCCTCCAATATTTTATTTTCACAAGGGTAACAGGAGAAATTGGACCCCAAAAGTTGTTGTCCAATTTGTCCTGAGTACGCAGATACCCAATATGTGGGAGTAAACTACTGTATGGGCACACGTCGGGGCTCGGAAGGGAAGTAGTGACGTTTTGGATTGCAGACTTTGATGGAATGGTCTGGGGGCTTCATGTCGCATTTGGAGAGCCCCTGATGCGCCTAAACAGTGGAAACCCCCCACAAGTGACCCCATTTTGGAAAATAGACCCCACAAGGAACTTATCTAGATGTGTGGTGAGCACTTTGAACCCCAAAGTGCTTCACAGAAGTTTATAACGTACAGCCGTAAAAATAAAAAATCCTTTTTTTTATTTACAAAAATGATTTTTTCGCCCCCAATATTTTATTTTCACAAGGGTAACAGGAGAAATTGGACCCCAAAATTGTTGTCCAATTTGTCCTGAGTACGCTGATACCCAATATGTGGGAGAAAACAACTGTATGGGCACGTCTGGGCTCGGAAGGGAAGTAGTGATGTTTTGGATTGCAGACTTTGATGGAATGGTCTGGGGGCGTCATGTCGCATTTGGAGAGCCCCTGATGCGCCTAAACAGTGGAAACCCCCCACAAGTGACCCCATTTTGGAAATAGACCCCACAAGGAACTTATCTAGAAGTGTGGTGAGCGCTATGAAGCCCCAAGTACTTCACAGAAGTTTTATAACATACAGCCGTAAAAACAAAAAAATCATTTTATTTTTACAAAAATGATTTTGTCGCCCCCATTTTTATTTTCCCAAGGGTAACAGGAGAAATAGGCCAAATTTGCACAATAACTCTTGTGGTCCAGAGTACGCTGATACCCCATATGGGGGTAAACTACTGTTTGGGGCACTGGCAGAGCTCAGAAGTGAAGGAGCACCATTTACTTTTCAAGCAGAATTGGCTGGAATTGAGATCAGACGCCATGTCACATTTGGAGAGCCCCTGATGGACTAAACAGTGGAAACCCCCCACAAGTGACCCCATTTTGGAAAATAGACCCCACAAGGAACTTATCTAGAAGTGTGGTGAGCGCTATGAAGCCCCAAGTACTTCACAGAAGTTTTATAACATACAGCCGTAAAAACAAAAAAATCATTTTATTTTTACAAAAATGATTTTGTCGCCCCCAGTTTTTTATTTTCCCAAGGGTAACAGGAGAAATAGGCCAAATTGCACAATAACTCTTGTGGTCCAGAG
The DNA here is from genome assembly GCA_033576555.1 of Oophaga sylvatica. NCBI lineage: Eukaryota > Metazoa > Chordata > Amphibia > Anura > Dendrobatidae > Oophaga > Oophaga sylvatica. The sequence continues at coordinate 163,230,903 of JARQOD010000003.1, forward strand.
TACGCTGATACCCCATATGCGGGGTAAACTACTGTTTGGGCGCATGGCAGAGCTCAGAAGTGAAGGAGCACCATTTGACTTTTTCAACGCAGAATTGGCTGGAATTGAGATCAGACGCCATGTCACATTTGGAGAGCCCCTGATGTGACTAAACAGCAGAAACCCCCCAATTCTAACTCCAACCCTAACCCCAACACACCCCTAACCCTAGTCCCAACCCTAACCACAAACCTAACCCTAACACACCCCTAACCGTAATCCAACCCTAATCCTAACTTTAGCGCCAACCCTAACCCTAACGGAAAAATGGAAATAAATACATTTTTTTTAATTTTATTATTTTTCCCTAACTAAGGGGGTGATAAAGGGGGGTTTGATTTACTATTTATAGCGGGTTTTTATGATTGGCAGCTGTCACGCTAAAAGACGCTTTTTATTGCAAAAAAAAATTTTTTGCATCACCACATTTTGAGAGCTATAATTTTTCATATTTTGGCCCACAGAGTCATGTGAGGTCTTATTTTTTGCGGTACGAGTTGACGTTTTTATTGGTACATTTTTGAGCACGTGACATTTTTTGATCGCTTTTTATTTCGATTTTTGGGAGGTTAGAATGAACAAAAATCAGCAATTCATACGATACGATACGATACACTTTATTGATCCCGGGGGGAAATTACAGAAATTCATGAATTTATTTTGGGGGAGGCGTTTATACCGTTCCGCGTGTGGTAAAATTGATAAAGCAGTTTTATTCTTCGGGTCAGTACGATTACGGCGATACCTCATTTATATCATTTTTTTTATGTTTTGGCGCTTTTATAGAATAAAAGCAATTTTATATAAAAAATTATTATTTTTGCATCGCTTTATTCTGAGAGCTATAACTTTTTTATTTTTTCACTGATGATGCTGTATGATGGCTCGTTTTTTGCAGGACAAGATGACGTTTTCAGCGGTACCATGTTTATTTATATCGGTCTTTTTGATCGCGTGTTATTCCACTTTTTGTTCGGCGGTATGATGATAAAGCATTGATTTTTTGCTTCGTTTTTTTTTTTTTTTTTTAAGGGGTTCACTAAAGGGGTTAACTAGTGGGACAGTTTTATAGGGGGGGTCGTTACGGACACGGCGATACTAAATATGTGTACTTTTATTGTCTTGTTTTTTTTATTTACAGAAAAAAATGAATTTATTGGGGAATATTTTTTTTTTTTTATGATTTTTTTTTACCACTTTTTATTTTTATTTTTTTTACTTTGTCCCAGGGTGGGACATCACAGTATTTTTGCAGATCGCTGGTGTGACAGTGTGCACAGCACTCTGTCACACCAGCGATCGCTCTGGCATCGCTGCAGGCTTCCCCAGCGCCTGCTCTCAGCAGGCACTGAGGAAGCCGCCTCCCTGCAGGACCCCGGCGCCATCTTGGATCCGGGGACCTGGAGGGAGGACGGACCCTCGGAACAGCGCGACACATCGCGCTGCTCTGAGGGTCTCAGGGGAGCGCGCAGGGAGCCCCCTGTCTGCGCGATCCTCCCCTGTGCCCCGGGTACAGCGCGATCATGTTTGATCGCGGTGTGCCAGGGGTTAATGTGCCGGGAGCGGTCCGTGACCGCTCCTGACACACAGTCACGGGTGTCAGCTGTGATAACCAGCTGACACCCGGCGGCGATCAGCTGTGCTCCCCCCGGGAGCGCAGCTGATCGCCCATGACGTACTATTCCGTCCATGGGAATTAGGTCCAGGGTCACATGGACGGAATAGTACGTCTGATGGAATAAAGGGGTTAAAGTTTGGGCATCCCTGGTCAAAATTACTGTTATTGTGAACAGTTCAGCAAGTTGAAAATGAAATGATCTTAAAAGGCCTAAAGTTAGATGACACACTTGTCCTTTGTATTTTAGGCAAAAATATATATATTTTCTCATCTTTTATATTTTAAATATTATAGAAAGGAAAATTGGCTGATGCAAAAGTTTGGGCATCCTGCATGGTTATTACCTAGCAGCCCTCATTTTGAAAGCATCAGAGATTATAAACGCTTTTTTTTGCCATCCAATTCTTGTTTGAGGGATTTTCATCCATTCTTCCTTGGAAAATTCTTCCAGTTCTGTGAGATTCCTGGGTCGTCTTGCATGCACTGCTATTTTGAGGTCTAGCCACAGATTTTCAATGATGTTTAGATCAGGTGACTGTGAGGGCCATTGTAAAAACCTTCAGGATAGGATCCTTATCCATTTGAAGCCATCCTCATTTCAACCCCAGCTATTTTACAGATGGTGTTATGTTTACATCAATAATTTGTTGAAATTTCCTTGAATCCATTCTTCCCTCTACCTTTGAAATGTTTCCCGTGCCATTGGCTGCAAGACACAGGGCCACTATCAGGGCATTACTGCCCTTACTGGTGTATGGGGCCTGGCGAGCAGTAGGGGCCCGGAGCGGGCCCCCTTTTCTCTGCTCACCGGGTCACAGCCTGCTGCTTCAGTAACTGATCATGCATCCTCAGATGCACGATCAGTTAAAATTTGTTGCCCTGCACTATACCAACATGGGAGTGCATTATACCGCTAAGGGGCTGCATTATACTGCTATGGGGTTGCATTATACTATGGGGCTGCATTATAATACTAAGGGGGTGCATTATAATACTATGGGGGTGCATTATACTATGGGGTGCATTATTCTGGTATGGGGCTGCATTATACTATACATGACTGGGGGTGCAATATACTATATATGACTATGGGGTACATTATACTACTATGGGGTGCATAATACTGCTATATATAACTATTGGGTACATTAAACTATTGTGGATGACTATGGGGGCAATATGGAGACATAGGGGAAGTATGGAAAGACATGAGGCAGAATGTGACGACACATGGGGTCTAGAATAAAATGTGGGATATTATTACTGTAGGAGCTAATTAAAGGGTATTATTTTTGAGGATACTGTTTCCAGTGTGGGGGAGGAGAGGTCCTGTTACTGTGCAGGGCGGCACGGTCACTTTTTATCTTCATTTGGCGTAGTGTAGAGCTTGGGGAAAAATTGGAGAATGTGCTCTAGATAACCGTTTTATTAGTGTACACTTACACTATACACTGTGTACTATATACAAAGCTCCGGCGTATAATGGCGCTTATGGTAAAATTAGTATTTTTTTTTATTAATGATCAGTATTGTAGTATTCTGTCACTACGTGGTGGTAATATGGGGTCCGACCATGGTGTGACGGTATTTGTGCCTTGTATGTGGTATTATTTGGTCACTATGTGGTGGTAATATGTGGTCTGGTTATGGTGTGATGGTATTTGTCCCTTGAATCTGGGATTATTGTTCATTTTAAAAATTGTATGTGACACAAAGGACAACATCTGCAAGGAGTTTGTATGTTCTCCCCGTGTTTGCGTGGGTTTCCTCCGGGTTCTCCGGTTTCCTCCCACACTCCAAAAACATACTGATAGGGAATCTAGATTGTGAGCCCCATCGGGGACAGCAACGATAATGTGTGCAAACTGTAAAGCGCTGCGGAATATGGTAGCGCTATATAAAAATAAAGATTATTATTATTCCCTTAAAGAAACATAAATGAAAATATACCTAAAAAGAGTAATGGATATTTTAACAAATATTTAATACCGTATATACTCATGTATAAGCCGACCCATGTATAAGCCGACCCCCTAATTTTGCCACAAAAAACTGGGAAAACGTATTGACTCGCGTATAAGCCTAGGGTGAAAAATGATTATGCCCCCATATGATGCTCCACAGATTATGCCCCATATGCTGCACTGATTATGCCCA
>JARQOD010000003.1:163234816-163272873 GCA_033576555.1 Oophaga sylvatica
ACTGCCTGTTCTATCCAGCGCCAACTCAGAACGGTCACTGACTGCTCCTGCCAGATATTCAGCTGCTCCATGTCAACAGAGCAGCTCTTCTTCCGGGCTTCTCTGTCTGCAGAGCGTGATTGCTGATGTCATGCTGATTGACATCCGGCTGCCCGCAATTAGATAGCAGGGAGCTGGTTGTCAATCATCATGAAAAGGGCTGGGCAGTCACGCCCACTAGCAGCATAGAAGAGAAGTCGCTGCTCTGTCGACGTGACGTCATCAGAAGACGCAGAATTTCTGGCAGAAGCAGCTATTTGCTAGCAGAGCTCTGCACCGGGCATAACAGGCAGGTAGGTAGCAAATGGCTGCCTGTTTGGTCTTGGGCCATGGTAAAAAATGAGTATAGTCCTGTAGACTCCATTTTGTACAGGAAAGATGTATATCTTTGTACCATGTTAGCCAGTAGATAGAAAAATATTTAGACTTTAGAGTCCTCAGTGGTTGATACCTTTTAATGGCTAACTGAAATAATGGAAACAAATTGCAAGCTTTCGAGACTACCCAGGTCTCTTCATCAGGCGAAGACTAATACAAAATCTGAAGATATAAGTTCTTGTAAAGATAAATAATGGATACCTTGGCCATATTGTGTATCAGTCTCGAGGATTTTTTGCTTATTCTTGAAGCAAACAGCTTAAGGAAATCCTGTTAGGGACATTTGTGTTGACTTCCATTCTCCACTAAAAGTCACATGAGGGGTGGATCCTGATCAAAAGGCAGGAATTCACAGTGGGGGAGGCTCCTGCTGCAGTCAGCTGTCCAACAAGGAGTAGGAAAATGAATAGGGAAAGCATCCTGGGACAGACAGAAAGGCGGAGATTAACCCCTTAACGACCAAGCCATTTTGTAGGTTAAAGACCAGGCCAATTTTTACAATTCTGACCACTGTCTCTTTATGAGGTTATAACTCTGGAACGCTTCAACGGATCTTGGCGATTCTGAGATTGTTTTCTCGTGACATATTGTACTTCATGATAGTGGTAAAAATTCTTCAATATAACTTGCGTTTATTTATGAAAAAAACGGAATATGGCAAAAATTTTGAAAATTTTGCAATTTTCAAATTTTTAATTTTTATGCCATTAAATCAGAGAGATATGTCACAAAAATTAGTTAATAAATAACATTTCCCACATGTCTACTTTACATCAGCATAATTTTGGAACCAAAATTTTTTTTTGTTAGGAAGTTATAAGTGTTATAAGTTGACCAGCAATTTCTCATTTTTCCAACAAAATTTACAAAACCATTTTTTTAGGGGCCACCTCACATTTGAAGTGAATTTGAGGGGTCAATATAACAGAAAATACCCAAAAGTGACACCATTCTAAAAACTGCACCCCTCAACGTGTTCAAAGCCACATTCAAGAAGTTTATTAACCCTTTAGGTACTTCACAAGAATTGAAGCAATGTGGAAGGAAAAAATGAACATTTAACTTTTTTTCCCAAAATTTTTCTTTCGACACAATTTTTTTAAATTTTGTCAAGGGTATCAGTAGAAAATTAACCACAATATTTGTTGTACAATTTCTCCTGAGTACACCGATACCCCATGTGTGGGGTAAACCACTATTTGGGCACATGGCAGAGCTCGGAAGGGAAGCAGCGCCATTTGACTTTTTTGGCTGGAATTGAGATTGGACGCCATGTCGCATTTGGAGAGTCCCTGTGTGCCTAAACAGTGGAAACCCACCACAAGTGACCCCATTTTGGAAACTAGACCCACCCAAGGAACTTATCCAAATGTGTTGTGAGAGCTTTTAACCCACAAGGGCTTCACAGAAGGCTATAACGTAGAGCCGTAAAATTAAAAAATCATATTTTTTCCACAAAAATGATCTTTTCATCCCAATTTTTATTTTGCAAAGGATAAAAGGACCCCAAAAGTTATTGTGCAATTAGTCCTGAGTACGCTGATACCCCATATGTGGGGGTAAACCACTATTTGGGCGCATGGCAGAGCTCGGAAGGGAAGCAGCGCCATTTGACTTTTTTGGCTGGAATTGAGATTGGACGCCATGTCGCATTTGGAGAGCCCCTGTGTGCCTAAACAGTGGAAACCCCCCACAAGTGACCCCATTTTGGAAACTAGACCCCCCAATGAACTTATCTAGATGTGTGGTGAGAGCTTTGAACCCCCAAGGGCTTCACAGAAGGTTATAACGTAGAGCTGTAAAATTAAAAAATCATATCTTTTCCACAAAAATGATCTTTCCACCCCCAATTTTTATTTTCCAAAGGGTAACAGGACCCCAAAAGTTATTGTGCAATTTGTCCTGAGTACGCTGATACCCCATATGTGGGGGTAAACCACTATTTGGGCGCATGGCAGAGCTTGGAAGGGAAGCAGCGCCATTTGACTTTTTTGGCTGGAATTGAGATTGGACGCCATGTCGCATTTGGAGAGTCCCTGTGTGCCTAAACAGTGGAAACCCCCACAAGTGACCCCATTTTGGAAACTAGACCCACCAAGGAACTTATCTAGATGTGTGGTGAGAACTTTGAACCCCCAAGGGCTTCACAGAAGGTTATAACGTAGAGCAGTAAAATTAAAAAATCATATCTTTTCCACAAAAATGATCTTTCCACCCCCAATTGTTATTTTCCAAAGGGTAACAGGACCCCAAAAGTGCAATTTGTCCTGAGTACGCTGATACCCCATATGTGGGGGTAAACCACTATTTTGACGCATGGCAGAGCTCGAAAGGGAAAGAGCGCCTTTTTCAAATGCAGACTTTGATGGAATGGTCTGCGGGTGTCATGTCACGTTTGGAGAGCCCCTGATGTACCTAAACAGTAGAAACCCCCCCACAAGTGACTCCATTTTGGAAACTAGACCCCCCCAAGGAACTTATCTAGATGTGTGGTCAGCACTTTGAACCCCCAAGTGCTTCACAGAAGTTTATAACGTAGAGCCGTGAAAATAAAAAAAATCATATTTTTTTCCACAAAAATAATCTTTTTGCCCCCAAATTTTTATTTTTATAAGGGTAACAGGAGAAATAGGACCCCAAAAGCTATTGTGCAATTTGTCCTCAGTACGCTGATATCCCATATGTGGGGGGAACCACTATTTTGACGCATGTCAGAGCTCGGAAGGGAAGGAGCACCGTTTTTAAATGCAGACTTTGATGGAATGGTCTGCGGGTGTCATGTCGCGCTTGGAGAGCCCCTGATGTGCCTAAACAGTAGAAACCCCCACAAATGACCCCATTTTGCAAACTAGACCCCCCCAAGGAACTTATCTAGATGTGTGGTCAGCACTTTGAACCCCCAAGGGCTTCACAGAAGTTTATAACGTAGAGCCGTGAAAATAAAAAAATCATATTTTTTTCCACAAAAATGACCTTTTTGCCCCCAAATTTTTATTTTATAAGGGTAACAGGAGAAATAGGGCCCCAAAAGTTGATGTGCATTTTGTCCTGAGTACGCTGATATCCCATATGTGGGGGGGAACCACTGTGATCGCCTTACTGCGATCTTTGGGAGGCACAATGAACAAATCCACAAAAGGTGAAGAATTGGTTTTCTTTTTTACGCCGTTCCTCGTTCGGTATTAGTGATTAGGCGACTTTATTCCTCGGGTCTGTGCGATTACAGCGATACCAGATTTATACCCTTTTTTCATGTTTAGCTTCTGTCACACACTAAAAGATGCTTTTTTTTGGAATAATTTTTTGTAAGAAATTTTTGCATCGCCGTATTTTGAGAGCTATAATTTTTCCATATTTCGGCCGACAGAGTTATCTGTGGGCTTATTTTTTGTGGGACGAGCTGACGTTTTTATTGGTACCATATAAGGGCACATAACGTTTTTTGATCGCTTCCTATTCCGATTTTTGTGGAAGCAGAATGAACAAAAAACAGTAATTCAGGAATTGTTTTTTTTTTTTTTTTTTTTCTCCGTTCCGTGTGTGGTAAAATTGATAAAGCAGTTTTATTCTTCGGGTCACTGCGATTACAGCGATACCTCATTTATATATTTTTTTATGTTTTGGCGTTTTTTACACAATAAAATTTTATAGAAAAAATAATTATTTTTGCATCAGTTTATTCCGCGAGCTATAACTTTTTTATTTATTCGCTGATGATGCTGTATAGTGGCTTGTTTTTTGCAGGACAAGATGACGTTTTCAGCGGTACCATGATTATTTATATCTGACTTTTTGATCGCGTGTTATTGCACTTTTTCCAAGCGGTATGATGATACCGCTTGGAAAAAGTATAATTTACTACTTTTTTGGGGGTTTTTTTTTACGGCTTTCACTGAAGGGGTTAACTAGGGTTACGCTTTTATAGATGAGATTTTTACGGACGTGGCGATACCAAACATGTGTATTTTTTTGTTTTTTATTTTTTTTATTACATAAAAATGTGTATTTTTTAGGGATTTTTTTAAATTATTTTTTCATATTTTTTTATAATTTTTTTTAAAAAATGATTTTTTTTAACTTGTCCCTTTATGAGACTTTCACTTTTTTTACTTTTTAATGCATTGTACCTATGATGAAAGCTGCTGTGACCATGATCACAGCAGCTTTCCGTAGCTAGATGACCCGGAGGTTGTCATGACAACCCCCGGGTCATCAAGGCAGAGATCGGGCCCTGCAAATACATTGCAGGGCGCCGATCTGAGGCAGAGGGAGCTCCCGACCCTCTGCCTCCACCCCTGAGCGCTGCGATCGCGCTCGATCACAGCAGTCAGGGGGTTAACAGCCAGGGGCGGTGGGGGCGCCGCTCCTGGCTGTCAGTGCAGGAAGCCTGGCCACTGCAGCGCCGGCTCCTGCACTGATCACGCTGGAGAAGCTGAAATTTCAGCTTCTCCTGCACGATCGCTGCTGTGTTTGGTCAGTCAGATTGACTGACCAAGCACAGCGCTGTAGGTGCGGGGACCGACGGCAGAGGTCCCCGCACCGCTTGCCGTGCCTGTCAGCTGTCTGTGACAGCTGTCGGCACTGATCTACCACTGCGTGTTTACACGCAGTGGTAGATCAAAGGGATGACGTGCACAGGGTGCCGGAACTGACACGTCATTGGATATTAAGGGGTTAAAGGAGGAAGGTCTGGGATTTGTTGTAAAAAATATTATTGCTTTTTTTTACTTGATAGGTGATCCTTTTGCAAATAGACACACTGTTGAAATCCTCAAGTGATCCAAATTATCCTCATATCTGCCATATAAATTAACCCCTTGACGACCAGGGTGGTCAAGGGTTTGAATTTCCATTTTTTGCTCCCCTTCTTCCCAGAGCCATAACTTTTTTTTATTTTTCGGTCAATATGGCTATGTGAGGGTTTGTAGTATTGAACAACACCATTGGTTTTAATATATCGTATACTGGACAACGGGAAGTAAATTTCAAGTGCAGTGAAATTGCAGAAAAAGCTCAATTACATACATAGTTGTTTTTTGTTTTGTTTTTTTTACCACGTTTACTAAATGCTAAAACTGACCTGCCTTTATGATTCTCCAGGTCATTATGAGTTCACAGACACCAAACATGTCTAGGTTCTTTTTTATTTAAGTGGTGAAAAAATTCTAAAATTTGTTAAACAAAAAAAAAAATGGTGCCATTTTCCGAGACCTGTAGAGAATCCAGTTTTTATGATCTGGAGCTGGGTGAGGGCTTATTTTTTGTACGCCGAGCTGATGTTTTTATTGAAACCATTTTGGTGCAGATTTGATCTTTTGATCGCCACTTACTGCATTTTATTGCAATGTTGCAGTGACCAAGAAAACGAAATTCTGGCATTTTGAATTTTTTTCTTGTTAAGCCACTTAGCAATCGGATTAATTATTTTTTAAAATAATAGATTGGGCGATCCTGCATGCGGCGATACCAAATATGTGTATGTTTGATTTTTTTTTTTTTTTTTATTTTGAATGGGGAGAAAAGGGGGTGATTTGAACTTTTATTTTTTTGTTATATTTTTATAAACATTTTTTTTTATTTTTGCATGCTTCAATAGTCTCCATGGGAGACTAGAAGCTGTAGTACTTTGAATACCTGTGCTACACACAGGCGATGATCAGATCTCCTGTGTGTAGCAGAAATGCTCACTTGCTATGAGTGCCGACCATGGGGGGGGGCGCTCCTAACAATCGGGCAATGATAACCATAGAGGTCTGTTGCAGACCTCTGGTTGTCATGCCGACCCATCGGTGACCCGCGATCGTGTGAAGGGGTCACCGATGGGCATAATTAGTGATGTGCATCCGGTAAGTGTGAGTTAAATGCTGCTGTCAGAGATTGACAGCGGCATTTACCAATGTTAATAACCGCAGGTGGATAGCGGTTACACCGGCGGCTGTTGCGGGCACATCTCAGCTGTATAGATCAGCTATCATGAGCTCGGAAAGGCGCAGGCTCAGTGCCGGAGCCCGCACCAAATATGGGGAATCCGACATGCGTGTACTACACACGTGGTCAAAATTGTTGGTACCCCTTGTTTAATGACAGAAAAACCCACAATGGTCACAGAAATAACTTGAATCTAACAAAAGTAATAATAAATCAAAAATCTATGAAAATGAACAAATGAAAGTCAGACTTTGCTTTTCAACCATGCTTCCACAGAATTTAAAAAAATTGGAAAGGGGTTAAGATCTATGTGGCTTTCCCTACTTCTTACAGTGGAAATGTTGGTTCTACATATGTAAATGAATACATTGACTACTTGTTACCCCTTGTAATTTGGGTTGTACCTATATGGAATGATACTGTCAGTTTTTTATTGGAGAACTTGTGTAGGGACTAGAACCATTAACAAGAAAATGATAATGAGAAAGCAACAAGACAACACAGACTTGTAAAAAAAAAATAATGCTCCGGATTTGGTATTTTATGGAGAATCCAAATGTTCAGTAAAATAGATACGTCAGGACACCAGACAGGTCCTATATAAAGAGGTTGCATGAGATTAGAAAGAAAACGTCTTCTCTTTCTTCAGAAACAGTGCCACTCTTTATTTAAAGTTGAGTTTTTGCAATAGTTCTACAAAGTAAAAGATCCAGTTATATCCTAACCAAAGAAAAACTGGTTAGAGGATGTTCTATTTATATATACAAGCTTTTCATATACAACGGGACCAAGAGGAGGAGTATGATTACACTTTTCCTTGCTTTAGTTAAAGGGAACCGGTCACTAGATTCATGCTGCTCGAACCATGAGCATAATGCATAGTAAAAATAGCGAGTGTCCTACTTTTCTCAAGTTATTAGTCCCCTTTATATTTCTGAAAAATGGCCACTTTCTCATACTACTCTATTCACACTGTAATTTTGTAGTTTGAGATATTCCCCTGACCCCTGTTCTTGGATGAACAATCTATCCTCAATGCTACAGCCAGGTTGGTATTTCTGTCCAGCTGCTAAACCGATGCCTCCACCTTGTGGTAATCATTGCACTGGTTGTCTATCCACAGTTCTGAGCCTTCCTACATCTCCTCCCTCATCGTTGTTTACCACCTTTCCCGTGCTTTCCATTCTACAACTGATCTAAGATCAATATCCTCTTTAATACAAAACCCCAACTTCTCTCGTACTGCACCAACTCTCTGGAATGCAATACCTTGTACAATCAGGTAAATAAATACCTAGTCCACACATTTTTAAGTTTGTTCTAAAAACAAATCTCATTAGATAGGCCTATCCACTCACTTCACTAATATAACGCTTCCCTGTTCCACCTTCCTGAAGTTTCCTCAGAATCTGGTCCATCTTATTCAACTGTCTTCACATCCTCCATAGCACTTGGTAACTGCACTTAGACAGATACAGGCTGATGACCAGTTTATGCCGCTTTACTTGAAAACTTTTCTTTATTATAATGATGGCTGGACCATACATGATAAGCACTTTTTACCTATTGTGCCCCTCTATTTCCTTATAGATTCTAAGCTCACGAGCAGGACCCTCACTCCTCCTGTAACTGTTGAATTATAAGTTACGCTGTAATGTCTTTATTGTCTATACTTGTCCCCGCTTAATTGTAAAGTGCTGCGGATTATATTGGTGCTATATAAATAAAATTATTGTAATTAGCCAGCAGAGAACTAGGAATTTCCCAGACGACTAAAGCGTCGTGTGTAGAGCAGTCTTAAAAGTTGGCACTAATTTTACAGAAATTAAGATGGGACTGGGATTCAGACAAACTGTACCAGAAAAAGAGGAAGGCATCAGATGTTATACTATGTATTATACATTTATTGTGACATTCTTGTGAATCTGATGACACTTTAAATGGTTCTATGTTTCAAATGATCGAACAAGATTAAACAAAATATTTTGTATAAAGGCATATGTATCTTATTGAAGAAATATGCATACATTGAGTAACTGCAGATTTGTTCCCCTAGCCTGGACAACCCTTTTAACTTATAGGCAAAAGTGTAATTTGATACATCACTGCAGACATATTTGTAGACAGATAAGTGCAGTTTTTGAAATTGATCAGTTCAGGAGTCAAGGAGTTACAGATAAGTGGGGGAAATAGGCGTATTTCTTCAATAAGATATATAAGGTAGTCACGCAAAGTGACTGCAGACTTGTGCCCAAAGACTGGACAACCCTTTAATGGAGACGAGATGGTGGAGAATCCGTTGGGAGAAAGAGGTAGAGCATAAAGAGAAAAAGCAGCTGGAGCTTCTAGAGCCTGCAGAGGGGTAAACAGCAGGGAAAACAAGTCATATAATTGCCAGAAATAATGTACTGGTTATCCTTAATTCTGAGGTCACCTGAAAAGTCAGGTACACTTTAGGTCAATTGGGTCAAAAGAAGAGTCAAAATCCGTTTTTATGTCATTTTTTACCATTTTGCACCAGCACAAGGTAATAAATTGTGTCCAGTGTTGAACATTCAAGAGGTGGTACTCGTTGTTGCGGGGGGGGGGGGGCTCCGGCGACATTATGTGAAAGCCCGAAGCCCCCCCGCAGTTCTATTGCCTCAATGCTGTGGCCTACGAGAAAATGGCCACCGGAGGCTGCACATGTGCAAATTGAGATCTCGCCTCCGAGATCTCGTCTCTCGAGATCTTGGGACGAGATCTTGTTGCCGAGATCTCAATCTGCGCCTGGAGAATCAATCTGGCCTCCGGGAAAATGGCCACTAGAGGCGGCACATGCGCAGGTTGAGATCTCGGCTAACACCTTTATTGCCGAATACCACAGGTGGCATCACAAACTTTCATAAACTTTATTTCCCCTTAATCATCACATTTTCATTGGACGCCCAGAGCCATGGACCGGATCACTGCTGCCGTGACACATCCCCTTAAAGAACCGGCCCGGTACCGAGTACTCCCCCGGCCCTGGCGGGCGTTCCAATGCAGCCCCTTTAATGGCCGGACAACCCCTTTAACAAAGAAGATGATCTAACGTAAACTTGCCGTCACATTAGAGGCGCAAGCTTCTGCTCTGTGCATCCCCCATGCTTTATAGTGAAGCTCTATATTCTTATTTGCACATGGAAACCCGAGAAGCAATGGAATGACACTGTAAGGGAGAAGATACAGATTAGATATTAGAAAAAACTTTTTGACAGTGAGGGTGATCAATGAGTGGAACAGGCTGCCACGAGAGGTGGCAAGTTTTCCTTCAATGGAAGTCTTCAAACAGAGGCTGGACAGACATCTGTCTGGGATGATTTAGTGAATCCTGCTTTGAGCAGAGGGTTGAACACGATGACCCTGGAGGTCCCTTCCAACCAGGGTCGGACTGGCCCACCGGGACACAGGTGAAATGTCCGGTGGGCTCCAGAGAGGAGAAAGAAGAAAAAAAAAATTTTAGGGACGCGGTCCCTTTAAAACTGAAGGAGGCCCAGACACACGGCGCGCGAGTGGACAGGACACGCGCAGTCCCAGTGCACCACCAGGACCAGGGCCAGCGGCACCACCACCTGGCTTACCCAGGTAAGCGCTGAGGGCCCTGGGCAAACGGGGGATGGGGCACAGCACGGGTCCGTAAGTCGGGGGAGCCCGATGCTAGCGCTGGCATCGGAGCCCCCCTCTAATACTCACCTCTCCTCGTTCCGGCAGCTGCTGTCTCTAGCGCCCTCTGACTGCGATGTCTCAGGGCAGAGGGAGCTATGACATCATCACTTCGCGCTCAGCCTCTCTGTCCTGAGCATTGCAGAGTTGGGAGAGACGCTGATTGTACCGGACCTGCTGCGGAACGGGAGAGGTGAGGATTTGATTTTTTTTTTCTTTATGTATGCAGCATTACATGGGCCCCATGATGTGCTGCATGGAGGAACTGGGGGGCCCATAATGCTGCATGGAGGAGCAGGGGGGCCCATAATGCTGCATGGAGGAGCTGGGGGGGCACATAATGCTGTATGGAGGAGCAGGAGGGCCCATAATGCTGTATGGAGGAGCAGGGGGGCCCATAATGCTGTATGGAGGAGCAGGGGGCCCGATAATGCTGTATGGAGGAGCATGGGGCCCATAATGCTGTATGGAAGAGCAGGGGGGCCTGTGATGTGCTGTATGTTAGAGCAGGGGGGCCCATAATGCTGTATGGAGGAGCAGGGGGCCCCATAATGCTGTATGGAGGAGCAGGGGGCCCCATAATGCTGTATGGAGGAGCACGGAGCCCCATAATGCTGTATGGAGGAGCAGGGAGCCCCATAATGCTGTATGGAAGAGCAGGGGGCCCCATAATGCTGTATGGAAGAGCAGGGGGGCCTGTGATGTGCTGTACGGGGGAGCAGGAGCCCGTGATGTGCTGTATGGGGGAGCAGGGGGGCCCGTGATGTGCTGTATGGAGGAGCAGGGGGGCCCGTGATGTGCTGTATGGAGGAGCAGTATATGCGGCCCGTGATGTGCTGTATGGAGGACCAGTATATGGGGCCCGTGATGTGCTGTATGGAGGACCAGTATATGGGGCCCGTGATGTGCTGTATGGAGGACCAGTATATGGGGCCCGTGATGTGTTGTATGGAGGAGCAGTATATGCGGCCCGTGATGTGCTCTATGGAGGAGCAGTATATGCGGCCCGTGATGTGCTCTATGGAGAAGCAGTGTATGCGGCCAGTGATGTGCTGTATGGAGGACCAGTATATGGGGCCCGTGATGTGCTGTATGGAGGACCAGTATATGGGCCCGTGATGTGCTGTATGGAGGAGCAGTATATGGGGCCCGTGATGTGCTGTATGGAGGAGCAGTATATGGGGCCCGTGATGTGTTGTATTGAGGAGCAGTATATGTGGCCTGTGATGTGCCGTATGGAGGAGCAGTCTATGCGGCCTGTGATGTGCTGTATGGAGGAGCAGTATATGTGGACCATTTTACTGTATGGCGGATTATGTGGTTGCCCATAATACTGTATGGCGGACTATGTGGTTGCCCATAATGCTGTATGGCGGACTATGTGGTTGGCCATAATGCCGTATGATGGACTATGTGGTTGCCCATAATGCTGTATGGCGGACTATGTGGTTGCCCATAATAGTGTATGGCAGACTATGTAATGTATGTAGTACAGTTCATATAGCGTCTTGTGCTTGGGTGCGATGAAAACACAGGAGTCACAGGTTTGATATAGAAAAGTCCTGTATTACTTCATACAAGTTGGCAGAAATAGTCACACAGTTTGCAGACACAGAAACAGGAGACACAGCAGGCCACAGTAATCCAAGCTCAGCAATCACTCTCCAATACAGATTCAGGATCTTCTCTCTGTTACCGTAAGTCCATGCAAACGTGGGTCTTTCAAAGAGCAGGGTTCAGAGTCCACAAGTGCTTCAGAGTTCCTCAGTAGGAATAGCTGGAGTACAAGGTCCAAGGCTTACAGGAGTCAAGTCACAGGTTCACTGCAGGCTAGATTCTGAAGCACTGATTGCTCAGCTGTGGCTGCTTAAGAAGCAAAGGAGAGAATCAGGGCGGGAACATGCAAGCTGGAAACTCCATTTTGACTGAGGGCAAGATAGCTGCAGCAAGACAGAAAGTAAAATGGCTGACGAACAAACTGAGTTTCAGGAATATATACATAGAACCTTACATTACTCCCCCTTAAGGACAACCTCGGATGACCTCAGACCAGGCTTGTGTGGGTACCTCTGATGAAACTGACGGAGCAAGCGAGGAGCATTAACGTTATTGACCGGTTCCCATGAGTTGTCCTCCACTGGGTAGCCCTGCCATTTAATCAGATATTGTAACTGATTTCTATACAACCTGGAATCTAAAATCCTTTCCACCACAAATTCTTCCTGACCATCAACTAGCACTGGGTCAGGGCAAGGAGAGGAACGTCCAGGAAACGTATTGGGTGTCGCAGCCTTTAGTAGGGATACATGAAAGACAGGGTGGATTCTCATAGTTCTGGGCAGTTGAAGACGACAAGCAACGGCACTTATAATTTTACTGATTTTATAGGGTCCAATGTACTTATGTCCCAACTTAGACGATGGAATCCTTAACTTAAGATTTCTGGTTGACAGCCAGACCAAGTCTCCTACCTTGAAAGCTGGTGCAGGTTTACGAAATTTATCTGCTGCTTTCTTGTACCTTTCTTGAGCCGATTCCAGATTTTCCTTTAGAAGATCCATATTCTTCTGTAAAGACGTGATTCTTTCAGCCACTGCTGGTAAAGGCGTTTCTATGGGAAATCGTGGTAGAATGTTAGGATGATAACCTAGATTAGAGTAAAAAGGAGACTGTTTAGTGGAGGCACTCTGAGAGTTGTTATACGAGAACTCAGCTAATGGAAGTAGATCCACCCAATCATCCTGTAGGTGGCAGATAAAGCAGCGGAGATACTGCTCCAGGGTTTGATTGGTTCGTTCGGTCTGTCCATTAGTCTGGGGATGAAAAGCAGAAGAAAGGTTTACTTTAATGTCCAATGCTGCACAGAAATTTTGCCAAAACCTAGAAGTGAATTGCACCCCTCGATCCGAAATAACCTCATCCGGTACTCCATGTAAGCGAAACACATCTTTAATCATCAAATCTGATGTCTGTTTTGCAGTGGGTAAGCCGACACAAGGGATAAAATGAGCTGCCTTTGTTAGACGGTCAACCACCACTAGAATGGTGTTCTTCCCCTGAGAGGTTGGTAACTCCACAATGAAGTCCATAGAAATGGATCCCCACGGGTGGGACGGGGTGGGAAGAGGCTGTAACAGACCAGTTGGTGAGGAGCGAGGTGTTTTGCATCTTGCACAGACCTCACATGAAGTGACATAATTCAAAACATCCTTCCTGCAAATGGGCCACCAAAAGAAACGAGAAAGAAATTCCTGTGTCTTTAGAATTCCTCTATGCCCAGCTATCTTGGAATCGTGAATGAGTTGCAATACTCTTAATCTGACTGTTTCAGGAATATACAGACGTTGTCCCTGAATCCACACACCATTCTTAAAGACAAGACTTACGTCCCTTGGGGGTTGTGCCAAAAAGGAATCCGCATGGTATGCTTCCTTGATGTCCTTAAGTAGGTCTTGATTATGAATTACTCCTAGGAATCTAGAGTCAGGAAGAATAGTCTTAGGAGGAGTAATTGGACGTGTCTCTGCTGAGTAAATCCTAGAGAGTGCATCAGCCTTTCCATTGCGCGATCCTGGTCTATAAGAGATGATAAAATTAAATTGGTTTTAAGAAAAGATTCCAGCGAGCCTGGCGAGGAGTCAGGCACTTAGCCGACCTGATAAACTCAAGGTTACGATGGTCTGTCAGGACGACTATTTGCTGTGCAGCTCCCTGAAGAAGGTGTCTGCGTTCTTTGAAGGCGGCAATAATGGCCAAAACTCTCTATTGCCCACATCGTAGTTCCTCTCAGCCGAAGACAACTGCTGGGAAAAGAAGGCACAGGGATGCAAGACATTCTTCTCACCTGTTCTCTGAGAGAGTATAGCTCCAACGGCACAGTCTGAAGCATCCACCTCTATTATGAAGGCAAGCTCGGGGTTGGGATGTACTAGGATAGGTGCAGTGGTAAATTTATCTTTTAGACGGGAAAATGCTTCCTGGGCTTGGGGAGTCCAGGAAAACCTAGACTCTTTCCGGGTAAGTTGAGTGATAGGTGACACTACCTCAGAGAAATTTCTAATGAAACGTCTATAGAAGTTGGCAAACCCGATGAAGCGCTGTACCTCCTTCACATTTCTAGGACTTGGCCAATCCTTGATGGCTTGGGTTTTGCTTCCATCCATACTAATTCCTTGTGTAGACAGTACATACCCCAGAAATTGAATTTCGGTCCTATGGAATTCACACTTTTCAAGTTTGATGTAAAGATGATTTTGTCTTAGACGTTCCAAGACCATTCTCACATGTCCATGATGTTCCTCTGTGGAGTTAGAAAAAATTAGAATATCATCCAAATAAATTACCACGAATGTATCTAGGAGATCCCTGAAGATGTCATTCACCAAGTGTTGGAAAGTGGCTGGGGCGGTACTCAGACCAAAAGGCATAACTAGATATTCAAAGTGTCCATAGCGTGACCTGAATGCAGTCTTCCATTCATCCCCAGGTCTAATACGGACTAAGTTATAGGCCCCACGAAGATCTAGTTTAGAAAAAATTTTGGCATGTCGCACTCTCTCCAATAACTCAGGGATTAAAGGCAATGGATAACGGTTTCTAATAGTAACCTTATTGAGTTCCCTATAGTCTACGCATGGTCTCAGAGATCCATCTTTCTTCTTTACAAAGAAGATGGTGCACCTGCAGGAGATGAAGAGGGGCGTATGAAGCCCTTGGCTAGATTTTCATCTATGTAATCCTTTAAAGCCTTTAGCTCGGGCCCCGCCAGGGGGTAGATCTTACCAAAAGGTATCTCTGCTCCAGGCAATAATTCAATTGGACAATCATATGGACGGTGAGGAGGAAGCTGGTCAGCGTTCTTCTTGTCACATAAATCCACATAGTCCTGGTATACAGCTGGTAGTTCAGGGACTGACATGATTCCTTTAGGAACAGAGCAAGCTGAAACTTTTGGACTCATCTGTTTCTCTGGAAAGTGTAATTCCTTGGTCTCCCAGTTAATGGTAGGATTCTGAGCCTGCAGCCATGGTAGCCCTAGAATAATGGGAAAGTGGGGAGAAGAGATAAGCATAAAGGACAGTTTCTCTTGATGATCTTTACCCATAAGAACCCTCAAAGGCTCTGTTTCCTGATCCACTGGTCCAGAGGTCAGCAGGGAGCCATCCACAGTTTCCATCTGTACTGGAGTAGCCTTCTTCACTGAACGTATTCCCTGTTTCAGAGCAAAGGAGACATCCATAAAATTTCCACTTGCCCCTGAGTCGATCATAGCAGAGCTAGACACCCAAGCTGAGTCAACCCAGAGTTTGATGGAAAGAAAGCAATGAGAATTGTTTTTCTTACAACTCAGCTGGGACACCGCTGAGGAAACTTGAAAAATGGCAGCGTTTACACAGTCAACGTCCTCAGAGGTAATGGAGTTTAAGTCCGAGAAATCAAGATCTGTTGCTGCAGATCTCTCTGGAGCCTGAGGCTCGGACCTGACAGATCCCCTCTTGCAACACTCACAATGAATGAGTGCTGCAGTAGTCTTACGAGAACGGCTGGGGCAGTTTATAATGAAGTGCCCTGACTTACCACAATAGAAACATAGATTCTCCTTAAAACGATGTTCCTTGCGTGCATCACTAACCCGTCGTTGTAAAGAGTCTACCTGCATGGGTTCAGGTTCAGGTTCCCATGTAATCCTACTCAAAGGTTCCTTAGCTGGAGAGGAAGGTAGGAAAAGGTTAGTACGATTGCTTTCGAACCATCTCTCTTGCCTGCGTTCAGTCAGACGAGTATCAATACGGATGCAGTAGTTAATAAAGTCACCTAACGCAGTGGGAGGGTCGGCACGAGCAAGTTCATCCTTAATCAGTGGAGATAACCCCTTTCGAAAATAGATTTTTTGGCGGAACTGTCCCAGGTGGTATCAAGGGCCCATCTCCTGAAATCCAAGGCATATTCAGCTACCGAGTGCTTACCTTGGCGCAAAGCTAACATGGCTGCTTCAGCTGTTGCACCTCGATTGGGGTCATCAAACACCTGCCCCATGGCTGAAATAAAATCATCAAGGTGATTCAAACAATCATCCTCAGTCTCAATCAGAGGGTTTGCCCACATTAAAGCCTTGTTGGTAAGCAACATAATTATAGTAAGCACCTTAGATCGTTCAGTGGGAAATTGTGAAGCATGTGCAGAAAAAAAAAGATTGCATTGATTAATAAATCCCCTGAATTTCTCACGTTCACCGCCAAAACGAAAAGGGGCAACTTGGGAATCCCAGCACTCGGGGCTACGGCAGGAGCCTGGACTCGCCCCTCTAGAACCTCAATCCTGGCTCGCAAATCCTGGGTAGTCTGTCCAACCACTTGCAAATTGTGATTATTGAGGTCCTGTAGATTTGTAAAACGGGTCTTTATATTCTGCAAATCTGCAAGGATATTATCAGTCACTCCGCAAAGTTCCTTTATGCGGGCCTCCATTTTCCAGATCTTTTAAGACAGGATTACTGGAATGGTTGTGAGAAGTCACAACCACTATCATCACAGAAAGTTTCAACCAGACATCTGATATCCAGAGTTACAGCAGACAAAAAAGAGAAAAGAAAGGAAAAAAAAAAAAAAAACAAAGTGTTTACCTGTGGTAACACTGCAAAAAGAAAAAACTTAAGGGAATTGCTCACCTGGAATGGTTGTGAGAAGTCACAACCACTGTCATCACAGAAAGTACAACCGGACGTCTGATATCCACAGTACAGCAGACACAGCCTTCCAGACCCAGCAGACACTAACGTTTTGGCTTCAGAATCTTGTAATGTATGTAGTACAGTTCATATAGCGTCTTGTGCTTGGGTGCGATGAAAACACAGGAGTCACAGGTTTGATATAGAAAAGTCCTGTATTACTTCATACAAGTTGGCAGAAATAGTCACACAGTTTGCAGACACAGAAACAGGAGACACAGCAGGCCAGAGTAATCCAAGCTCAGCAATCACTCTCCAATACAGATTCAGGATCTTCTTCTCTGTTACCGTAAGTCCATGCAAACGTGGGTCTTTCAAAGAGCAGGGTTCAGAGTCCACAAGTGCTTCAGAGTTCCTCAGTAGGAATAGCTGGAGTACAAGGTCCAAGGCTTACAGGAGTCAAGTCACAGGTTCACTGCAGGCTAGATTCTGAAGCACTGATTGCTCAGCTGTGGCTGCTTAAGAAGCAAAGGAGAGAATCAGGGCGGGAACATGCAAGCTGGAAACTCCATTTTGACTGAGGGCAAGATAGCTGCAGCAAGACAGAAAGTAAAATGGCTGACGAACAAACTGAGTTTCAGGAATATATACATAGAACCTTACAGACTATGTGGTTGCCCATAATACTGTATGGCGGACTATGTGGTGCCCATAATACTGTATGGCGGACTATATGGTGCCCATAATAGTGTATTAAGGACTATGTGGTTAGCCATAATAGTGTATGGCGGACTATGTGGTTGCCCATAATAGTGTATGGCGGATTATGTGGTGCCCATAATACTGTATGGCGGACTATGTGGTGCTCATATATTGTACTATACCTGTATTTTTTTATCTGTGCATCAGTAATCATGGCATGTGTTAAAGGGGCCCACTTATACTCTTTTGCCCAAGGCCCACGAAAACCTGGAGCTGACCGTCGCGACAACGCACATCAAGATGAATGCCGGCTGCAGCTATGACAGGGCACTCTGCTCTGTAACAGGCCATGCGTCGATGTCACATAGCAGTTATGTTAAATGACTCCTGCAGCCTTTGATAGGCTGGAGTCCTTTCAATGTTCCTGCTATGTGACGTCAGTACGCGGCCTGTCACAGAGCAGAGTGCCCTGTCATAGCTGCAGCCGGAAGCTATTTTAACGACTATGCCAAATATGAAGCCACAAGATGACGCCGGGGAACGCAACAAGGTGAGGGGAATCCCCCCTTCTGTGATTGGGCAAGATAGTGGCCATAGGGGCCCAGGGAAGTTACATTAAATAACGGGGCCCAGGATGGGGACATTATTACTGGAAGGGGCCCAGGATGGGGACCTTATTAAAGTGGACATTGGGGTCCAGGATGGGGACATTAAATAAAGGGGCCAAGGATCTAAATAAAGGGGTGACATAATTACTGTATGGAGGTCAGGATGAGGAACATACATTATTGGTTTATGGTGGCAAGTGGAGATATAATTAATGTAAGGGCCAATCAGGGGACATTACTACTGCTGTAATTTAATTTGCTTTTGAGGTTACTGTCTTCCATGGGGGAGAACAAAAGGGGGGGTCCTGCTACTGTGCAGGGCGGCACTATGTATTTTTTTTTCATCTGACATAAAGTAGTAGTCGGGGAAAATAGTGGGGAATGTGCTCTGGATCAGCTATAAATAACTATGTTATTTTCTGCAGAGATGAGTCCTTGCTGGAACAAGTGATGACAGCACTTGATGAAGATGAAAGATTTCAACTACAGACATCACCGGTGAGTCAGTGTGTTACTTGTACACTTACACTATATACTGTATACTGTGTACAGCGCTCCTCTCTATAATGTCACTGGTGATCACTGTATTACCTGTACACTGACACTATATACAGAGCTCCTGTGTTTAATGTCACTGGTGATAACTCTAATACCTGTACACTATATACAAAGGTCCTGTGTATAATGTCACTGTTGATCACTGGATTACCTGTAAACTGACACTATATACAGAGCTCCGGTGTATAATGTCACTGGTGATCACTGTACAGTCATGGACAAAAGTTTTGAGAATGACACAAATATTAATTTTTACAAAGTCTACTGCTTCACTTTTTCTAACAGCAATTTGCATATACTCCAGAATGTTATAAAGAGTGATCAGCTTAACAGCAATTACTTGCAAAGTCAATATTTGGCTAGAAAATGAACTTTATCCCCCAAAACACATTTCAACATCATTGCAGCCCTGCCTTAAAAGGACCAGCTAACCTCTTTTCAGTGATTGCTCCATTAACACAGGTGTGGGTGTTGATGAGGACATGGCTGGAGATCAATCTGTCATGATTAAGAATGACACCACTGGACACTTTAAAAGGAGGCTGATGCTTGGCATCATTGTTTCTCTTCTGTTAACCATGGTTATCTCTAAAGAAACACGTGCAGTCATCATTGCAATGCACAAAAATGGCCTAACAGGGAAGAGTATCGCAGCTAGAAAGATTGCACCTCAGTCAACAATCTATCGCATCATCAAGAACTTCAAGGAGAGAGGTTCCATTGTTGCCAAAAAGGCTCCAGGGCGCCCAAGAAAGACCAGCAAGCGCCAGGACCGTCTCTTAAAAGTGTTTCAGCTGTGGGATCGGGCTACCAGCAGTGCAGAGCTTGCTCAGGAATGGCAGCAGGCAGGTGTGAGTGCATTTGCACGCACTGTGAGGCGGAGACTCTTGGAGCAAGGCCTGGTCTCAAGGACGGCAGCAAAGAAGCCACTTCTCTCCAGAAAAAACATCATGGACAGACTGATATTCTGCAAAAGGTACAGGCAGTGGACTGCTGAGGACTGGGGTAAAGTTATTTTCTCTGATGAATCCCCTTTTTGATTGTTTGGGACATCAGGAAAACGCCTCATTCGGAGAACACAAGGTGAGCGCTACCAACAGTCTTGTCTCATGCCAACTGTTAAGCATCCTGAAACCATTCATGTGTGGGGTTGCTTCTCAGCCAAGGGAATTGGCTCTCTCACAGTCTTGCCTAAAAACACAGCCATGAATAAAGAATGGTACCAGAATGTCCTCCAAGAGCAACTTCTCCCAACCCTCCAAGAGCAGTTTGGCGATCAACAATGCCTTTTCCAGCATGATGGAGCACCTTGCCATAAAGCAAAGGTGATAACTAAATGGCTCAGGGAACAAAACATAGAGATTTTGGGTCCATGGCCTGGAAACTCCCCAGATCTTAATCCCATTGAGAACTTGTGGTCAATCATCAAGAGACGGGTGGATAAACAAAAACCTAAAAATTCTGACAAAATGAAAGCATTGATTGTGCAAGAATGGACTGCTATCAGTCAGGATTTGGTCCAGAAGTTGATTGAGAGCATGCCTGGGAGAATTGCAGAGGTCCTGAAGAAGAAAGGTCAACACTGCAAATATTGACTTGCTGCATTAACTCATTCTAACTGTCAATATAAGCTTTTGTTACTCATATGTTTGCAATTATATTTCTGTCTGTGATAAAAACATCTGTCAAACACACATAAAAACCAGAGGGCAGCAGATCATGTGAAAATATAATATTTGTGTCATTCTCAAAACTTTTGGCCATGAGTGTATTTCCTGTACACTATGTACAGAGGTAGTGTGTATAATTTCACTGGTGATCACTGTATTACCTGTACACTGACACTATATATACAGCACTCCTGTGTGTAATGTCACTGGTAATCACTGCATTACCTGTACACTGACACCATATACAGATCTCCTGTGTATAATGTCACTGGTGGTAATAACAGTGTTAGTATTGTGGTTTGTATTCATGATCAGTATTGTAGTATTCGGTCACTATGTGGTGGTAACTTGTGGTCTGGTCACAGCGTGGCAGTATTTCTCCTTGTATGTGGTATTATTTCATCCCTATATTCTGGTAATATGTCATATTATTCGTCAATATATGGTCTGATCATGGTGTGGCGTATTTGTCCCTTGTATTTGATATTATGCGGTCACTATGTGGTGCAAATGTGTGATCTAGTCATGGTGTGGCTGTATTTGTCCCTTGTATGTGGTATTATTTGATCACTATGTGGTCTGGTCATGGTGTGGTGGTATTTGTCCCTTGTATGCAGTATTATTTGGTCACTATGTGTTTTGGCATAGTGTGGCGGTATTTCTTCTCTGTATGTGGTATTATTCGGTCACTATTTGGTCTGGTCATAGTGTGGTGGTATTTCTTCTCTGTATGTGGTATTATTCGGTCACCATGTGGTGGAATATGTACTCTAGTTATAGTGTGGTGGTATTTCTCCTTGTATGTGGTATGTTTTGGTTGCTATATTCTGGTAATATGTGGTATTATTCGGTCACTATGTGGTCTGGTCATGGTGTGGTGAAATTTCCTCCCTGTATGTGGTATTATTGGTCTTGGTATAGTGGATTGTGTCGTGTATGGCGGTCATTTGTTCTCTTTGATTAATAAGGAGAAGATTCTTTATTTCCAGTAGAGATTAAATACTTCGATCACAGCGGCAGAGATGCACTTACAGGGTTTTCCTGTGAAAAAAAGTAATCATCTCTCCACAAGATAAGTGATAACGTATTGATTGGTGGGGGTCTGACTACTTGCACTCAATCAGCAAAATGTGGAATTTTTTATCCCCATTAGACTGGAGTGGCATGTACAACTCGATCACTGATCCATTCATTCCCTCAGTGTAGCATTTGTTTCTTTATAGAAGCCACAAAGAGACTGAATGGAGCTGTGGTCAGATATCCCACCTGCCACTCCATTATAAAATGGAGATAAGTTTCCTATCAACGATAAAACTTCCTCATTTTTCCGATCAGTGCAGTTTCTAATGGTCGGACCTAAGCGATCACCTATCCTGCAGAGCTCATGGATCGGTGATAACTTATTTTAACCAAAGAACCCCATTAATGTAAACTACCGTAATTATACATCCCAGTTATGGGGGCGCACAGTAGATGTGCAGGAGCTGCCTGTGTTTTACAGTCGATGGTCCGTTATAATCAGGGTAACGCCTGACAGATATTTGCATATAGCTGTAGGGTGGGCCCCTAGAGTCCATTTTCCTGGTGGGCCCCAGACACCCCAGTCCGACCCTGCTAGCAACTCTACCATTCTATGATTCTATGATTCAATTTGATGGCTTAGTAAAAGAATTGATTTGTTTTCCAGCCAGGACAGAATGAATGATGCAATATAAGGGATTCCCAGTAGAAAAAAAAATCTGCTTATAAAGGAGTTGTGGGACTCTACAGGGCAATGTATTTCCTTTGAATAGTGAATTAGTGGTGGTATAATTTAATGGACTCCTCTAAATCATATGTCAGTAAGTATTTTAAGTATTTTAAGACAGTCCCCTTTAATAATGTATATATCACATATGCTACATTTAATTCAAAAATAATATTTATGCTGTAACCATTCATAAATATTTTATAACTTAATAAAAACTCTACTTTTCAGGGGCAGCCATAGAAACGCACGTTCTCTGTGAGAGTTTGGAGATTTATGGACCTAGAGCACCTCTACTGGGAAGTTATTTCTACCAGTGAGTAAAGTCTCCCAGCCTGCCACCTTCCAGCACACGGGCAATGCATCTTCTCCTCCTTCTCTGCTCTCCCTGATATACACTTTCCCGGTGTAATTATTAGTCTGCAATGCAAGAGCTACCTGAAGCTGGCAATAAAGTGGCACGACTAAATGCATCAGAAAAAATAAATGCAAAACAGTGAAATGATCTTATTCCTGAGTGACTGCCAGGATGCATTACTCACATGAGCGGAGCCTTCAGACAGAGGACGGGCTGTATTCTGACTGCTTACCTAAATGACGGGTAATTCATTCTATCCAGAAGAAAGAGCCTGGAGCTGTAATTTGTCCAAGTATGTAATGGATCGCCTGAATTAAGGGTGCATATTTTGTATGGGTGTAAAATATGACCTAACAACGGGAATCATAAATGTTTGGTCTTGAGGGACCATATGAAAACGAGAGCTTCCATCAAGGGTGGTGGTGCCCTGCTTGCACCAGGCACATTCGCTTTTTGAAGTGACAAAGGCTAATTCATGAATGAATGTCAAAAGGACTTGTTGTAGTTTAGAAAGTTCTCTCCATTCATGAATTTTCTATGAGTCTGAGACACGGTCACATGCACCATTAGGCGTACACTAAAGGCACTTATACAAACATAAAGGGGCGCATTTACTAAACCAACCGTGCCACATTTACGAAATAGGTGCGCCACTTTTACCCTTGTTCTATTATATGGGCAACAGATTTAAAAAATAAAAAAAAAAAATATATATATATATATATATATATATATTTATATACAGTACAGACCAAAAGTTTGGACACACCTTCATATTCAAAGATTTTTCTGTATTTTCATGGCTATGAAAATTGTAGAATCACACTGAAGGCATCAAAACTATGAATTAACACATGTGGAATTATACATTACACTTTACAAAAAAGTGTGAAACAACTGAAAATATGTCTTATATTCTAGGATCTTCAAAGTAGCCACCTTTTGCTTTGATTACTGCTTTGCACGCAGAAAAGGTGAACGGTTGTACTCTACATGCCTGGTTCCCACCGTGAAGCATGGAGGAGGTGGTGTGATGGTGTGGGGGTGCTTTGCTGGTGACACTGTTGGGGATTTATTCAAAATTGAAGGCATAGTGAACCAGAATGGCTACTATAGCATCTTGCAGCAGCATGCTATTCCATCCGGTTTGCGTTTAGTTGGACCATCATTTATTTTTCAACAGGACAATGACCCCAAACACACCTCCAGGCTGTGTAAGAGCTATTTGACCAAGAAGGAGAGTGTTGGGGTGCTACGCCAGATGACCTGGCTCCACAGTCACAAGACCTGAACCTAATCGAGATGGTTTGGGGTGAGCTGGACCGCTCACCGCTTCAATTTTGAATTAAATCCCCAACAGTGTCACCAGCAAAGCACCCCCACACCATCACACCACCTCCTCCATGCTTCACGGTGGGAACTAGGCATGTAGAGTCCAGCCGTTCACCTTTTCTGCGAGCAAAGTCGTAATCAAAGCAAAAGGTGGCTACTTTGAAGAACCTAGAATATAAGACATATTTTCAGTTGTTTCACACTTTTTTGTAAAGTGTAATGTATAATTCCACATGTGTTAATTCATAGTTTTGATGCCTTCAGTGTGATTCTACAATTTTCATAGTCATGAAAATACAGAAAAATCTTTGAATGAGGTGTGTCCAAACTTTTGGTCTGTACTGTATATATATATATATATATATATATATGTATATATATATATATATATATATATACATATATATATATATGTGTGTGTGTGGCGGACCTGACTAAATGACTCACAATGATCATTATAGACTAAAGTCTTCACTTGTATTTTAGTTTTAACTTTTTATTTATTACTTTTGTTTCAGAAACTTTCCTGGCAACCTGTCAAGAAGCATATGGAAAAAGAAGCACCACAATAAAAACATTATACAAAAAACTTGCTGCATTTTGAGGGGAAAAAAAACACTGATTGAAAAAAAAAAAATACTAAACCCACACAAGTGACTTTAAGGGGTTGTCCACTACTTGACAAACCCTTTCTTAACAGCTCCACTTTGCTGCACAAATTCAAAGTAATTTATACTTATTTCCCGGACCGGCGTAGTTCCTCCAATCTCTGTTCTGTGTTACTTGGTGGTCACGTAAAATAAACAATGTCAAGTGACCACTTCAGCTGGTCAGAGGCCGCTGATCGGTTGCAGTGGTCTTGTGACATCGTTTATGTCACGTGACGGCCGGGAGACACAAAATTGAGGCTGGAGGAATTCTGCCAGACTAGGAGGTAAGTATACACTTGCTTTTACTTTGTGCTGCAAAGTGGAGCTATTAAGAAGGTGTGTTGACCAGTAGTGGAAAACCCCTTTAAGACGACATCTATGCACAGCGTTTTTGAGCTAGGTAAAAAAACACAGGATAAAACACTTAGTTAACTTTTGTGTGTGCTCCCCACATCGTAAGAAATATGTGCCTCCTCTCCCCGACCGGTTCATACCTCCAGAAAACAATTTTGGTGGCAACCAAATGTACATTGAGGGGCATGGAAGAGGCACATAGGGGATATGAAAGGTCTATGAAGCAGGAAGCACTGGGAAGAAAAAATTGCATAGACTTAAAGGCAAGCAAGAGTCAATGTGGCTGATTATGTTATAAGCACTGCCACCATCTTTATAAATGGCTGACATCTGCTGTAATTTCTAACATTACTTCGTTCCTTCGTTATATATAACACCTACATACATCAGAGCGCAGTACAAAAGATTCAGAAAATATATTTTATATATAAGATGGATAAAATGGAAGATTCAGCACTTTTATAAAAAATAAAAACATTGTATGATATTCGGGGCCTCATTTATCAGAATTGACAAGAAACCGTGCCTTGTTTCTTATACCAACCAAACAGAGCCCAGCTTTCATTTCTTAAACCTTACTGTAAAAATGAAAGCTGCATTGTGATTGGTTACTTTGTGAAACTGACCAGTTTTTATAAGCTGGGCCTAAACAAACATAAATTGGATTGATCAAAACTTGTTTCCCATAGCAACCAATCACAGTGTAGCTTTCATTTTTCCAACGGAGTTTAAGAAATGAATGCTGAGCGCTGATTGGTTGCTATGGGCAACAGGCCAGTTTTGATAAACGAGGCCTGTAAGAGGTTGAACACATATTTATGGATGAATTACACAATTTTCTTCAAGTTATTTGTCGATAATGACATCACTTTTTTATTATCAGATAGTAGTTTGAGTTATGATTGTCATTTCAATAAAATGGCAGCCAAAGATAACTGACTAAACCAATTATTGATGCTTGTCACACACAGACACAGAATAAGAATCGCTCGTCCTACTTTACGAATGTCACATGGAGGAATACGCCCAATAGTAACAGTACATCAACGACTCCAAATGATAATGATGTCGGACAATACTGTAGATTGACAAAATGTTTTTTATGTTATATATTACCTCTTCAGTGAGGAAGAGGACTAGAACTCTATAGCGCCCCCTTGTTAGAAGCAGCAATCCTACAAGTCACTATTGACCCTTTAACGAGCCTTGCTTTTATCCTAAGTCACATTGCAAGGCTTGTCTAGTCCTCTTTCTCTCTAAAGAAGCAATTTGCATATTAAATTTCCCAGAGGAACATTGCACGGCGAATAAGCCTCCTTAGCTTGGCATGCCAGGGCCGGCATGGCACTCTCCACAAGGAGAAACGTTACCCTTACACTGCATTATGCAGTTATATACTACATAGAAAGCATATACTATAGAGTTACAGTCATGGTCGAAAGTCTTGGCACCCTTTAATTTTTTCAAGAAAATGATGTTTTTCTCCCACAAAATTATTGCAATTACATGTTCTGTTACACACGTTTATTTCCTTTGTGTGCACTGGAACAACACAAAAAAAACTGAAAAAAAGGCAAATTGGACATAATTGCACACAAAACCCCCAAAATTGGCCAGACAAAATTGTTGCCACCTTTCCAAAATTGTAGGTAAACAACTTTGTTTCAAGCATGTGGTGCTCATTCGAACTCACCTGTGCCAAGTAACAGATGTGGTTAATATGAAAATCACACCTGAAACCAGATAAAAAGGGGAGAAGTTGACTCAATCTTTGCATTGTGTTTCTGTGTGTCACACTAAGCATTGAGAACAAAAAGAGGAGAACTGTCTGCGGACTTGAGTACAAAATGGTAGAACAATATGAACAATCTCAAGGTTACAAGTCCATCTCCAGAGATCTTGATCTTCCTTTGTCCAGGTGCACAACATAATCAAGAAATTTACAACCCATGACACTGTAGCTAATCTCCCTAGACATGGACAGCAGAGAAAAATTGATGAAAGGTTGCAATGCAGGATAATCCGGATGGTGGAGAAGCAGCCCCAGTCAAGTTCCAAAGAAATTCAACCTGTCCTGCAGGCTCAGGGAGCATCAGTGTCAGCTTGAACAATCTGTCGACATTTGAATGAATTGAAACGCTTTGACAGGAGATGCAGGAGGACCCCACTGCTAACACAGAGACATAAAAAAGCTAGACTGCAGTTTGCCAAAATGTACATGAAGAAGCCAAAATTCTTCTAGGAAAGTGTCTTGGGGACAGATGAGACCAAGACAGAGCTTTTTGGTAAAGCACATCATTCTACTGTTTACCGATAAAGGAATGAGAAAATAACACTGTACCTATAGTCAAATATGGGAGGTTCAAAGATGTTTTGGGATTGCTTTGCTGCATCTGGAACTGGGTTCCTCGACTGTGTGCAAAGCATCCTAAAATCTGAAGATTAGCAAAGGAATTTGGGCCGCAATGTAATGCCCAGGGTCAGAAAGCCGGGTTTTTGTCCTAGGCCATGGGTCTTCCAGCAGGAAAGTGACACCAATCATACATCAAAAAGCACGCAGATATGGATTAAAGAATACATTTACGTTAAAACCAAGCACACTATTGTTTTTTTTGTGAAATTCGCAATACGTTTGATGTGCCACATGACCCCCTTCCCATTGGAAAAAATAAAGTTGGATCCAAAATGGCCGCCATATTCACCACCCATCTTGAAAAGTTTTCCCCTCCCATAAACTAATGTGCCACAAACAGGAAGTTGATATCACCAACTATTCCCATTTTATTTAGGTGTATCCATATAAATGGCCCACCCTGTAGTTATATACTATACAGAAAACACACTCCATAGTTTCAGTACAGCATATAGTAGGTTTTCTTTGCGTACATAAATGTATAATACATTGTATGTTCTCTATATAGTATATAGTGTATGATTTCTATATAGTATATTTTCTATATAGTGTATAATTATATCTCTTGCCTCACCTTAGGAAGTAAGGTAGGTAGTGGTGCTTAGATACCTACTTAGATGAATAAATCCCCATTATCTTGTACATGTCACCTCTGACATCTCTCGTGGAACGACTGTATAATATAAAACATATGATCACTGTGTCCATTTTATAAACATAGGTGCTTAGATACATCCTTCAATACATGCCATCCTGTTGCATTATATAGTACCCAACCATACAGGATATAATAGGTGTGTAAGATAAGGCAAACAATGATTCTATGAGTTTGATATACACACTTAGATACGATACATACTTAGATACCTACATCACTGACTAGTTAATCTCACTTCTGACCTACGTACTTAGTTTATATTGTGTGTAACATAAAGCTTATAATGAATGCATTCATTCACTGCCGTGGCAAAGTGCTATAAATATTGATCTTTAGATACTTGCTAAGATACACTGTATGCACCTTCTTATGTAATGCACTTACCCACACTATGAGATATGTGAAAATACTGAATCATAAAATGACTCCATTCATTCATTTGATCCCAGCAAGTCAGTAATATTAACTTGATGTTTACATTTACTGCTTGTAATTACCTAACAACGTTCTATAAGATATAGATATAGGCTTAGATACACAAACCGTAATGTGCTCACAAACTGGTCCGGACATTATATGTGGATATCATGAAGCTTATAGTAACGCCATTCATTCATTGATTTTACTCCTACAACATATTCTCTTAGATACCTGCACTTATTTAGTGTAGTTTATGCTATTGTGTATCACATATGATAGCATTCACTTGCTGATAATGATCTGACAACATGCTGGAACTCAAAGGGATTGGATACACCTTTAGATACACACGCACCCTGCTTTGGAAGATCCTCACTGAACAGTAGGACAAAAGGACAGGGGCAGAACTATCGTGGAAGCAGGGGAAGCAGCTGCCATAGGGCCCGGGCTAGCAGGGGGCCCGTCCCTGCTGCAGCTGTCTCCCCTGCGGCTGTGTTCCGCCGCCCATGGCCTGAGAGTCGGCGGTTCCCTGTGCTGGCTGTCATGCTGACAGCCGGCGCAGAGAAGCTGCTGCGTGCCGTCTCCCAGGAATCAATTGCACTGGTGTCTATACAGACGCCAGTACAATTGAAGCTCTGACCGCCGGGTCAGAGCGACGTCTGCAGCGTGATCATGTCATGTGATCACGCTGCTGACGTCACTCGTCGGCGGCGCCCAGAAGGGTGAAGACTGGTGGTGAGTGTGCTCCACTGTGGAGCTGAAGATACCACCGAAGATTAACGGGGGCACATACTGTGTGAGTGATAACTCTGCATTCTTGGCTGCATTACTACTTGAGGGGCACATTACTACTGATGGGAGAATAAGAGGGCTTATTACTAGTTATGGGGGCATAATGTGCCTGCATTAATAGTTATGCGGGACATGGTTACTAGTAATGGTAGCATAAGGGGGCTGCATTGCTACCAGTCCATTATATTATATTGTGTTTCCATAATGTCTGCTTTAAATACAGCTCTGATTTGGGCAAAAAGCTGGCCGTTATGAGACTGAAGAGTATTTTTTGGGCCTAGAGAATTGCTGTGATTTGCTCCGCCCACTGCTATTGGCTCCGCCCACTATCAGAACCCCGCCGCCCGTTTGGGAGAGGGGGCCCCGTTCAAAATTTTGCTGTGGGGCCCCGCCATTTCTAGTTACGCCACTGCATAAGGACATGTGGGTACCAACATATAATGACTCCATTCTCTGATCTGACTCTTTGCTCAGATACCTGCACAGTTCTGTAATGTATCCCCTCTGTGGAATTGTTTCTGCACAACATGAAGCATATTCTGAATCTCTCTATACATACTTTTCCTGTCTTAGATACCTGCTTAGATACATGCACCCTGTTATTTAGTGCATCTCCCCTGTTGGATGGGTTATGATTGCTGTGTATCATATGAAACATATAATCACTGCATTCACTGATCTGAATCTATACATACATCTCCATTCTTAGATACCTGATTAGATACATGCATCCTCTCTTATGCATAGACTGTGCGCTGTGTATAACAAGAAACATATAATGGCAGCATTCACTGATCTGAGTCTCTCCATACATATATTAGCATTCTTAGATACCTGCTTAGATACATGCATCCTCTCTTATGCATAGACTGTGCGCTGTGTATAACAAGAAACATATAATGGCAGCATTCACTGATCTGAGTCTCTCCATACATATATTAGCATTCTTAGATACCTGCTTAGATACATGCTCCCTGCCATGTGTATTCTCCCTGCTGAACGGGTTATGTTCCCTGGGTACCATATGAAGCACGTGACTTCATTCACCAATCTGAGTATCTATCCTATACATATGTTTAGATACCTGCACTCTGCTAAGTAGTGTATCCCCTCTGATGAATGGGAAGTGCATATGAGCAGTCACTGACCTGACTCTCTACATATAGAGAGTATACAGAATATTATATGTGTGGGATGCAATGTGTGCACTGACCGGTGACAGGACCTGCACACTGGCGCCACTCACCTGCAGCCTCTGCTCTGCTGCCTCCCCGCCGTCCTCTGCTGCCTCCCCGCCGTCCTCTGCTGCCTCCCCGCCGTCCTCTGCTCCGCCGTCCGTACACCCAACTTGCCGTCCACCTGGCAAGTGACGGCCGCCCGGACTCTCCGCTCTCAGCACTGACGCCTCACACACGGCCGGTGCAGCGCAGCTGGACAGGGGGCCGGCCCGGAGGGAGGAGACCTGTAGGGGGCGCTACTGTAGCCACTACCTGGGACACACCAGCTCCAGACAGGCTCAAGTTACCTTCTCGTCCTCCCTGCCGCTGCTGCTGGGATTCCTGTGAAGTGCGGCATGTGTGAATGTGGCACATTTACCAGTGGGGATGGCTGCCTCTCCTGCAGCCAAGGGAGGGTCTCACCTAGCCCATCATAGGAGGCTGAAGTTGGTTTCTTATTCGGCAATTTTTTTTCTGTTTTTATAGGTTTAACAACAAAAACTAAGCATCACAATAATAAAAAAGCAGCGAGGAGCCCTGATGTGGATACACTTAAAAACAGCTAAAAAAATTGTAAAACTGGCACAAAAATGGGCATCAAAGTGGGCACCGAAGGGCGTTAATGAAAGGGTTAAATGACTTTGGGCCACTGATATCACAGTGCAGACATATAGAACAAGGAGCCCCACATCAAACCTTGGTCCCTCTAGCCTGGCCCAAATGCATTCTGGGCATCAGAATTGGCATCAAAGTGGGCACACAGGTTTGAATAAGTAACTGATGTTTTTAAGGGGTTAAACGACTTTGGGCCACTGATGTCACACTATAAATACACAGACAGTGATGCCCCGCATCAAACCCATGTCCCTTTAGCCTGGCCCAAGTGGGTTCTGGGCATCAGAATTGGCATCAAAGTGGGCAAACAGCCCATTTTCACATATTTGAATAAGTAACAGATGCTTTTAAGGGGTTAAACGACTTTGGGCCACTGATGTCACACTATAAATACACGGACAGTGATGCCTCGCATCAAACCCATGTCCCTTTAGCCTGGCCCAAGTGGGTTCTGGGCATCAGAATTGGCATCAAAGTGGGCAAACAGCCCATTTTCACAGATTTGAATAAGTAACAGATGCTTTTAAGGGGTTAAATGACTTTGGGCCACTGATCTCACACTAAGTATACACAGGTAGTGATGCCCTGAATCAAACCCAGGTCCATATAGCCAGGCCCAAATGGGTTCTGGGCATCAGAATGGCATCAAAGTGGGCAAACAGCCAATTTTCACAGATTTGAATAAGTAACAGATGTTTTTAAGCGGTTAAACAACTTTGGGCCACTGATCTCACAATATGAGTACACAGATAGTGATGTCCTGCATCTAACTCAGGTCCCTCCTGCCTGGCCCAAACGGGTTCTGAGCATCAGAATTGGCATCAAAGTGGGCAAACAGCCGATTTTCACAGATTTGAATAAGTAACAGATGTTTTTAAGGGGTTAAATGACTTTGGCCACTGATCTCACACTAAGAATATACAGATAGTGATGCCCTGCATCAAACCCAGGCCCCTCCTGCCTGGCCCAAATGGGTTCTGGGCTTCAGAATTGGCATCAAAGTGGGAAAACAGACAATTTTCACAGATTTGAATAAGTAACTGATGTTTTTTAAGGGGTTAAATGACTTTGGGCCACTGATCTCACACTAAGAATAGACAGATAGTGATGCCCTGCATCAAACCCAGGCCCCTCCTGCCTGGCCCAAATGGGTTCAGGGCATCAGAATTGGCATCAAAGTGGGCAAACAGCCGATTTTCACAGATTTGAATAAGTAACTGATGTTTTTAAGGGCCCTTCGGTGCCCACTTTGATGCCCATTTTTGTGCCAGTTTTACAAATCTTTTTTAGCTGTTGTTAAGTGTATTCACATCAGGGCACCTCGCTGCATTTCTTTTATTATTGTGATGCTTATTTTTTGTTGTTAAACCTATAAAAACAGAAAATAAAAAATTGCAGAATAAGAAACTGACGAATTAGAAACCAACTTGAAAAAGAAACCAACTACAGGAGTAGATGTATTTCTGCACTCCATGCCATTGGTAGTCAGGGAAAGCTGGGTAACAAGTGAGGGAACTGACGGCCATATGGGTGTTACTCAGCTTTCCAAAGACAGATACAGCTAAGGCCATGGTCACATCTCTCCTCCGAGACAATCAAGTCCATTATGCTAATGACACTCCGATCTGGTCTGTTAGAGTGTGATCACAGTGTGATCCCATTTGGATGAGAAGATGGAGAAAAAATGTATCCATTCTGGCAGTGTGCGCAAATTGGACTGCACGGCACTCAAATGTCATCCCGGTGCAGTCCGATTTTTTCCACCACACATACACTTAAATGGCTGAGAGAAATCCAATTTGCTTCGCAAGTCACTGCATGCTGCGATTTTTTTCCTCATTTTGAATTGGCACACAGGTCCAAATGACATCCGATAAAACATCAGATAGCACTCGGCCAATGTATGCGCTCGTTTGAGTCCTAAGGCCGAGTTCAGACAACCATATTGAAATATAGGTCAGTCTTGTCTGTAAATTGCGGACGTGATTGGACGTATGCAGCTCTGTGTCCTTGTATGCCTCGAGGACAGATGCTGAAGCTGCCTTTACATTGCAAGCGATATTCTGACCTTTAAAGTCCCCACACTGAGAGCCCCTCTGCCCTGTGCCCGCACTGAGAGCCCCACTGTCCTGTGCCAGCACTGAGAGCCCCACTGCCCTGGGTCTGCACTGAGAGCCCCACTGTCTTGTGCCAGCACTGAGAGCCCCACTGCCCTGTGTCTGCACTGAGGCCGGGATCACACATGCGACGAAAACGTCCGATGGTCGCATGTGAAATCCCAGCTCTGGCGCCGGCACTTGGGAGTGGAGTGCGCGGCTGCATGCATTTATATGCAGCCACTCACTCCACCCCAGAGTGCTGGCGCCAGAGATGGGATTTCACATGCGAGTATCGAACGTTTTCGTCGCATGTGTGATCCCGGCCTGAGAGCCCCACTGTCCTGTGCCCACACTGAGAGCACCACTGCCCTGTGCCCGCACTGAGAGCCCCCGCCTGCCCCTGGACCCCACACTGAGAGCCCCACTGCCCTGTGCCCGCACTGAGAGCCCCGCTGCCCTGTGCCCACACTGAGAGCCCCACTGCCCTGTGCCCGCACTGAGACCCCACTGCCCTGTGCCCACACTGATAGCCCCACTGCCCTGTGCCCGCACTGAGAGCCCCACTGCCCTGTGCCCGCACTGAGAGCCCCACGCCGTGCCGCACTAGAGCCCCTGCTTGCCGCACTGAGAGCCCCGCTGCCCTGTTCCCACACTGAGAGCCCTGGTGCCAGGGGGAAATTAACTTTTCTCCTCTCAGCAGCCTTCAGGTTTCAGTCATGGGGGTGAGCCAGCGTGACTTCAAACTGCTGAGTACATAGTGAGTGGCGGCTGTAACAGCATCCCTGACACTGACTGACGGCAGCCTTTAATGCTGATGTTTCCAGTCAGTCTGCGTGGAACATCAGCCTTGTGCATCGGCACATTGGCTATATAATGGGTCCATGTGCCTCCATGAGAGGTACTTGACGGACACAGATCAAATAAACACTCATCTGAATGAGCCCTAGGGCTCAATTCAAAATTCTGTGAAACACAATTTTGTACAGACTGTGACGTCCTGACCGGCTGAGGGACTCCTGACCTGAACTCAGTCTCAAATATGCCTATGAGTCTGTTGAGTTCAGAAGACCCACGGCCGGTCCAGGCATCACTGTTAGCACCCGGACAATGTTTCACAGACTTCTGAATTAGGCCTAAGGCTCTGTTCACATTTGCACCTCAAAATTATGGAGTGTGCCAAATTTGAAGGACAATGGACACCAGATTCAACCCCGGAACCTCACTGACTTATAATGGGGTCTCCTAGGTTCAGTTTTGACTGGGAAAATAGTGTTGCATGGGTTGCGGATAAGGTTATGGATAAGGGTATGTCCCAGAAGTTCTCTGTGCTGCAGTGCAAGAAGGAATGTATATTTAACCCTTTCCTGTTCATTAACTTCAATGGTGAACACTAAGCATGTGTGCAAACTGCTGTGGCCCTAAAATCGACGTGGAAGAACATCAGAGAATGAGAAATTTCCAAACCCATTTAACTCCAAGACACTGTGATCATTATTGATTATTGCTTTCAAGACCGGGTTCTTTTGATAAAGGACTGTAAACCATGGGGACACAAAACACTGAGGCTCACCTTTTATATTAAAGGACGCCAAAGCTGCTCTGTGGAAATGTTCATTGGGTATGCCCTAACTAACATCTACCGATATACTGTTTATATACAGTATAAAAGTATACATAGATGAACACCTTACAGTGTTCACAGTCCTATCTGTGGACAGCAGGATATGAAGTTGGAGGACCTGAACAGATTGATATAAAGTTTGATGGGAAAAGATTCAGTATAACTTCTATTTTATTCATTTATTTCCCTGTTTTTTTCTTCTTTGGAGTCCAGTAGGCGGTCCTACCCAATGACTGACAGCCTCCCCTGTATGAAAGTGCATACAGAAATAGCAGCCTGTCTCTAAGAACTGGACTCCTAAGCATTGGAACAAAACAGGGATATCTAATATATAAAGCTGAATGTATGTATGTGTGTATGTATGTGGGTATGTTTGTCCGGGATTGGAATCCGCACCGTCGCACTTACGGGCATGAAATTTTGCACGCCCGCACGTCTCGACCCCGAAAGCGTCCTAGGCTATGTTTTGAATCGAAATTTTAACCCCGCGCGTTCCAAATCGCCAAACAATTTTGGCCCTATCTACATAATGGGGAGAAAGCTGAATGCTTGTGTGTATGTCCGGCATAGGAATCTGCATTTACGGGCATGAAATTTTGCACACCCGCACGTCTCGACCCCGGGAGCGTCATAGGCTAGGTTTTGAGTCGAAATTTTAACCCCGCGCATTCCAAATCGGCAAATAATTTTGGCCCGGGATAGGAATCTGCACCGTTGTACTTACGGGCATGAAATTTTGCATGCCCGCACATCTCAACCCCAGGAGCATCATAGGCTATGTGTTGAATGGAAATTTTAACCCCCGCATGTTCCAAATCGCCAAACAATTTTGGCCCTATCTACATAATGGGGAGAAAGCTGAATGCTTGTGTGTATGTCCGGCATAGGAATCTGCATTTACGGGCATGAAATTTTGTACACCCGCACGTCTCGACCCCGGGAGCGTCATAGGCTAGGTTTTGAGTCGAAATTTTAACCCCGCGCATTCCAAATCGGCAAATAATTTTGGGCCGGGATAGGAATCTGCACCGTTGTACTTACGGGCATGAAATTTTGCATGCCTGCACATCTCAACCCCAGGAG
The DNA here is from genome assembly GCA_033576555.1 of Oophaga sylvatica. Taxonomy (NCBI): domain Eukaryota; kingdom Metazoa; phylum Chordata; class Amphibia; order Anura; family Dendrobatidae; genus Oophaga; species Oophaga sylvatica. Next base: position 163,270,410 of record JARQOD010000003.1, read on the forward strand.
CATCATAGGCTATGTGTTGAATGGAAATTTTAACCCCCGCACGTTTTGGTGTGTGATTTTTATGTGCAGAATAAATTTTTGTTAACATAGTCTATTTTGTTACAGCTAACAGCAGTTATTAATTAACCCGGGCGAAGCCGGGTACTACAGCTAGTAAATTATATAAATGATTAAAGCTTTCTTTTGGAGACATACTGTATAAAGCCATGAATTCTAATACCAAAGACTAAAACTAGACCCTTCCTAGTATATACAGTATATCACTCATCCTAGTATACATGTCTCTCAAACTGGGCCCCTGCAAGGTTTGTATGTCCCCCATCCTGGGGTCTTTCCTTTTGGAGATGAGTCATCCGCCAGGGCCGTGGGGTACTCGGCACCGAGCCCGTTGATTTCTATGGGGAATGTCACGGGTAGTACAGCTCGATCCGTTGCCCTGGGCGCTCACTGAAAATGGGGGATATTTACAGGTGAATTGTACATTGATATGGGGATTCGTGACGCCACTTGTGGTATCTGGTCAGGATGACCAGCGCTGCTATGCAGATCCACTGAAGGGTTAATATTGTGCAGCTAGATGTTAAGCCTTCCACAAGTAAGGCTGATTCCTCCAGGGCAGATAGATGTATAGGAATGCAGGACAGACGGGGACCCGGCAGTCAGGGGCAATAAGGGAGACACACACATAAGTCACTTTGGTACCTTTACTGAAGATGTTGCAGGCGCTTCCCGGAGCACTGTAGGGTGAAGGGTGCACATCCAGATTCCTCCACTGAGTAGGTGTGTGGCCTCCTGTTCTCTGCCTTTTTGTAATGAAGTCTTGGCCTGCGTGTAGCTGGGCCTAACTTAGTCTCCGTCTTGTACCTGGCTGACCTTGTGGTTGGACCTCTTCTTGAAGTACACAGTCTCTATTTGCAGTGCACTGCTAGACTCCGTCCTCCTGATCCTGCTACGTATCAGCTCTGTGGTACTCCTGGGACTTGTAGTCCTCCAGGAACTCCGGTGTTCTCCTAATGGGTCGTGGAGATCCCTATAGGCTCGGACCCCAGTGTCCGGTGAATACTTGCTGAGGTAAGCTGTAAAAGCTTTTTTTACCCCTGTTACTGCTCTTCCCACTCGCCTTCGGCCTACCCGGATCCTCACACGATCACACACTGGCAGTTGGTGGGCTGCCTCTTCACCGCTCTCCAAGCGTCGGCACGCTTCTCAGTAAGCTGCACTCCTAGATTCAGCTCTGACTAGGCTGGAGTGATTGCTGTTTCACTCTTCACTAGACTCCACTTGCTTGTGAACTGAATAGCTCTGCAGCCTCTCAATCTCAGCTCTGCACTTCACCTTCCTGCAGACTGACTGACTGAGCCCTCTAAGATGGCTGCACTGAACTAAACTAGATGTTTCCTGTGTAACTGTCTTTTATATGTCTAAAACAGCTCCCTCTGGTGGTCTTTGGGATAAGTGAACGTGTGTGCATGTGTATAATGACCTCTAGTGGGATATTCTTTCAGTGCACCCTTCTGGGAAATATGGATTCAGACGCAGCTGGGCTCCACATATAGGTCCCCCATCTTGGTATATATGCACTCCATCCTGAGTACCTTCATTTTATAAGTTCCCCACCTTGGGCCCCTTCCTGACATATATTTTTCACATTCTGGGCCTCTTCCTGGTATATATGTACCCCATCCAAGTAAAACTGCCCCCCATTCTGTGTTCCTTCCTGGTATATATGTCCCCCATCCTAAAATATATATCCCCCATCCTCGGCCCCTTCCTGGTATATATGTCACCCATCGTAGTATATATGTCCCCCATCACGGGCCCCTTCCTGGTATATATGTCCCCCATCCTTGGCCCCTCCCTGGTATATATGCACCCCATCCTGGGCCCCTTCCTGGCATATATGTCCCGCATCCTCGGCCCCTTCCAGGCATATACATTATGTCCCGTATCCTCGGCCCCTTCCTGGTATATATGCCCCCCCATCCTGGGCCCCTTCCTGGCATATATGCCTCCCATCTTGGGCCCCTTCCTGGTATATATGTACCCCATCCTAGTATATATGCCCCCATCCTAGGTTCTTTCCTGGTATATGTGTCCCTCATTATGCCGCTGTTCTCTAACGCATAAAAAGCACATATTCTCACCTTCCGCCACTCCCACGAGTTGCGGCGTCCTCTTTTATAGCTGGCACGGAGGCTAGCAGGTGAAATCGGCGTGTCTGCTATGGGCGATGTATGACGTCACTGCCATGCACTGCCTGCCAACATCAGCTGCTTGTCACGGGCGCACATTCAGCTGAAATAGTTGCTGGCGTCGAAAAGATCTCCTACCACACAAGCAGAGTCGCTCTCGCTACAATCGGGATCGTTATGCCCTGGCTTCATCAATTTATATCTCTACTGGTCCAGTTGTATTTTTAACATCTGAATTTATTGTGAAAACTCCATGTATTTGCTGTGGAATT
>JARQOD010000003.1:163272973-163356250 GCA_033576555.1 Oophaga sylvatica
CCTCTTCAACCGCTGTTCTCAACCGAGGGTGGTAGACAAAACGCTGTAGCCATTGGAAGGTTTTCACAACACCGAAGTGTGCTCCTTTTTCGTGAGCTTCAGCGGCGAATTTGGATAACACCGTCTCTGGAATCACTACCTGCCAGTATCCGGCAGTTCTTTCTGTAGCTGGATCTTCCGATACAACAGCCCATTTCACATGTGGAGTCGCTCCCACTGTCGGAGTATTTTCAGCGCTTCAGGGTAAGAGTACGTCTTTGTTCTTGTTTGGGCAACTGTTTTATGGCTACCCATTGGCGGAACAGAGCGAGTTCACCGTCTTCCTGCTGTAAGTGAACCCACTCATCCCTGGATATTCCCAACACACCTTCATGTGGGCCGGTCCAAATTTGTTCCAGCGTAGCTGCTGCCGTCCCAGCAGTCTTCCAAAATCGGGGAACTTCCTCATCCTCCAGCATCTCATCCTCGCTCTTCCCAGGGGTTGCTTGTCTTGCTCTGGACAAAGCGTCGGTGTGGGTGTTTTCGCCCCCCTCCTGTAGGCAATCTTATACTGAAACTTTGCCATCCGGTCAACCCAACGCTGTTCAAGAGCCCCTAACTTCGCTTTCTCCAGGTGCGCCAACGGATTGTTGTCAGTTCGCACTAACACTTCTGAGCCAGACAGATATTCCATGAACCGCTCCGTCATAGCCCACACCAACGCCAGCAACTTCAGCTTGAAGGAACTGTAGTTGTCCAGGTTGCGTTCGGAATTATGAAGGGACCGAATAGCGTAAGCGATCACCCTCTCTTTCCCATCCTGCACCTGTGACAACACAGCCCCCAACCCGTGTAAGCTTCCGTCAGTGTGGAGAATGAACCGTAGAGCAAAGTCCACATAGACCTGCACCGGGGCTTCAGTCAGCGTTTTCTTCAGGTCCTGAAAAGCTTTTTCCTGTTTTTCTTCCCAGCAGATGGGGCGGCCTTTTGCGTTCGGTGGTACCCCTTTTAAAAATCTCTAGCAGGGGCTGCACCACACGGGCGAAGTTCTTTACAAAGCGATGATACTACCCCGTCAATCCCAGGAACGCCTGGACGTCTTTTACAGACTCAAGTGTTGGCCAGTCCTGAATCACTCTGATCTTCTCCTGGGACAGTTCCACTCCATCCGCTGAGACGACATGACCCAAATATTCAATCTGAGTCCGGAACAAGTGGCACTTCTGGGGTTTCACCTTCAGTCTGTACTTCTGCAGGTGGCTCAGCACTTGCTCCAGTCTCCGCAGGTGATCTTCAAACGAGGAGGCATACACTATGATGTCGTCTAAGTATATGAGCATAGCCTCGAAGTTCAGGTCACCTAAGCACCTCTCCATCAGTTGTTGGAACGTCCCAGGAGCGTTGGCCAGGCCGAAGGGCATCCTGTTGAATTCGAAGAGTCCCACCCGGTCCTTCTCCGACATGGGCACTTGCCAGTATCCGCTAGCGAGATCCAACGTTGAGAAGAATTTGGCCTTCCCCAGAGCAGACAGGGACTCTTCAATCCGAGGCAAAGGATAGGAGTCCCGCACGGTGCAGGCGTTAAGTTTACGATAGTCTACGCAGAATCTCAATGTTCCATCTTTCTTCCTTACTAGTATGATGGGAGCCGCCCACGGACTTTGGTTCTCCCTGATGACACCCGCCTGTAGCATCTGACCGAGCATCTCTCGGGGGAATCTGCCGGTAACGTTATCTGATCGGCGCTGTGTTCCCTGTTGGTATTTCGTGAATAATGGCCGTGGTACAGCCAAAATCGTCTTCATGACTTGCAAACACTGACCGGTATTTCCCCAACACTGCCTCCACCTGTTGTACCTGGGCAGGCGTGAGCTTAGACAGTTCGACACGCATCTGATCTAATATACTCTGCCCCTCGTTGATGTACTGGGGCTCCGGTGTTGAGGAAGTAGCGACCGTCACTGAGCATGGGTCTTCCTGTTTAACGGACAACTGTACGACCTGGGGCAGGACAATTTCCTCAGGCATTCCTACTATCCGTGCTACTTCGCTCCTGGGTGACATTACTACTTCTTGATCTGTCAAATTAATGCAGCGCACAAGCACCGTTCCATCTTGTACAACGTCCAGAGGTCGCGCCACCAACAGTCCTGCGGGCAGTGGTTCAGTCAGGAGGGGTTCTAGCTGTACTTCCACCCCCTTCAATGGGGTGTGGGCTTGGACAGGCAGGGTCAGCACTGTTTGTCCCGGTGGTAGGGTAAGCTTAGCGGAGTTTGGCACTATCACCTTTCGCAACGTTTCTCCATTACTCGAAGGCTCCTGATCTTGTGCGGCACAAAGCAAATGCTGGAATATTTGTCACTGGGGGTATACGTACTCCACTGTTTCAGAGACAAATGGGCAGGTTCCTCCAGAAGCAGTCTCCCGAACTCTTTCAAAATGTTCATCCCCAGAGTGACAGTATGACTGAGGCCGGCCTCGCCCTTTGTCAACACTATGCCTTTCCGTCCAAGGTCGTGGCCGCACAGAGAAGCCTGCATCCACACCACCCCTGCTACCGGGATGGGCAGGTGGTTTTGCTGCTGTCAGCTTTACTACTGGGCCCCACTCGAGCCTAAGAGTCTCCGGGAAGTGTTGGTGGAAATAAGCTTCAAGCAGCATGGTCACCTGAGATCCAGTATCGACCAAACAACGCACCGCCCATCTGTCAAATTCAGCCCAGACCATAGGGCACGTGGACCCCAGGTTTGTGGGACTTTCACTACCTCTTCCTTTCCATTCTGTCTCCAGGCGACGTCCCCTAGGCTTGGAGCCCTCTAGTTTAACGACCGGCGTGGGCGAGGTTCGCCCCGCCGCGGGCACTCCCAAGCTATATGCCCCATCTCTCCGCAGTTGAAGCAGGTGAGAGACCGCGGTCGGCAAGACCTTCTGGCGTCATTACTGGCCACACCACTTCGGCCCCCCGCTGCATTTGGGCCAGTTTCAGCTTTTTCCTTCATCTGAGCCAATTCTCCTTGGATATTCAGCAGCTCTTTCCTCATCTCTTCAACCCAGGGGGGTTCAGTGACTGTATTTACTGCTGCTTCTCCACTCTGGACCTTCCCTACCGGGACAGTCACCCTCTGCTCTTGTTCATGCAAGCGGTCCTCACTTCCTATGTCGGCGGGTCTACCCATACCCGCTCCTCAGAGTCTGTTTGGTCAGGACGTCCCTTAGCTCAGTCACCAACAAGTCACGTAACACAACATCTGCTGGCCCTATTCCCACTCTGTCCTTTCTGACGATGGTGGTATGTAACTCTTGTAGGGCATTCATATATTGTGTCACCCTCTCCCCCTCCCTTTGCATACAGCTAAATAGGAGAATCCTAAGTTCCCCTAAGTCAGTGGGGTCCACCTGGGTTGCTTCCAAGATCTGAAGTACTTTGGTAAATGTGTCACGGTCTTGGGCGGGCATGTAGCATCACGGAGTCTCTAGCATCTCCGTCCAGGGCCATAATGGCCACCTCAGCCTCTAGCGCGGGAGTCATGGGGTGCATTCTCAACATACCCCTCATGCGCTCTGTCCAGCTCCACAACATGGTGTTAGACCCCTTGAATTTAGGCAAATTACTTAACATGGCCCCCAAGAAGATACTGGTCCTGGGCACAGCTGCCTGTTCTGCTGACTCCATGCTGCTAGACTGTATCCTGCCGACTATGCCAAAATGTAAAGGTTCGCCGGATGCAGTAAACAGCAGGAGACACAGAAGGGGTTAACAGAGATTTACTTAGGAAATTTAGGAATAAGTATTCAAGGGCAGGGAAGTGATTATGCAAAATAGTGAACTACACAATAAACATAACAAGAAGGGGAAAAGTGAAAGGAATGACTTATCAATTGAAGTTCTGGTTGGGAGGTGGTTGGACAGCTCCCGATGGCGTCGCAATCTGTGAACAAAGTCTCTGGCACTGCTGTGTAGGAACGAGATGCACTGACTCCTGACCGTGCCGAAGTATCCGGATCCGTGTGTTTTGAGTCCGTTGTTCTTGGGTCCGTTGGGGCATTGATACAGTTCCTTCTCTTGGTTCCTTAAGGAGGGCGCGGTGCGCCGGGAGCACAACATCGTACAGGCCGCAGGGGGAACAAGGCGTGATGGGACACTCGGTAGAGGAATTGAGAGTCGGGAAGTCTGCAAAGGGCTGGAGTCAGTGGCGGTGGTTAAGGAGAGGGAGTCAACCTTCTTCCTGCTCTGTGGTCGCCTTCCCGCCAAATCTCGCCCTTTCCCGCGCTCAGCTCCCTTTATGTCGCCCATGCCCCCTGTCATCAGGTGCTCAGGCTTCCCCCGCCCAGACAAGTCGTCCCCCTGCAACAGTGATGACGGCCCGATAGTTCCAGCCCCAGAGAGTTTCTCGAACCGTCAATACTGCTCCTGTTCATCTTCTTACATCACAGCAGAAAACGCAGCCAAATAGCTCCTTCAGAAGTCAGTGATTTTTCTCAGACAAAAAAGTTAGAGATTCAACTGTGTTTTGATCAACAGATTTTGGTCAGTGTATCATTTTTTTTTATCATCAAAGTTTGGTCAATGTTTCATCAGTTTTTCTTAGATGAAGAAACAGAACTGATGGGTGTTTCTTAGACTTCAATCAAACAGTCGGCAAAAAATGAATCAAACACAGAAGGCATCTTCGTGCTGTCCGATTTTTTTTCTGGATTCATAGACTTGCATTGGTGAGTTTGATCCAACACTCGGATGAATATCAGACAAGAATCCATGTGAGGACCTCTAGGTCCAAGGAAAAGATCAGACATGTGGACTACTCCATACCTTATCATAGTTACAGGTGCTATCAAATGAAAAAACTCAGTGGTGGTCCAACTCATCCTGTGGCTGACTGACTAAACTTTTCTGGCCATTTCCAAAAACACAAAAGGGTATTGGGTAAGTGTTGGAGTGGGGGTTCTGAGGAAGTATTCTTTTATTTGTTTCTCAAAAGTCTGAGCCATTTAAAAAAATTTTTTTATTCCTTGGAAAACTCCTTTAAAATGGTAAAGCTACAGTTAATACATAAAAGCAGCTGGTGAACTGTGTATACCTGAAATGCAGTTTTATTCTCATTATTTTTATAACGCAGATCACAGTTACAATGTCCATAGAAGCAGAGGTCTATTGTAGAACATACATACATAATAAAAAACAGTTTCAGTAAGTTTTATTGATGGTTTATAAACTCTTGGGGTATACTGAACATAATATATATGTCTATTGATTACATGTCGTATTTTCACTTTATGCCAGAGTCCGTTTTCCACTGTGGATTCCTATCTTCACTGGAGAAGACTACTATCAATAACGTGACTTAAATACTTTATCTGGGCTCCATTCTGTCTGCTTAAATATATTGTAGTTTTCACTTCCTGCAGTAACTGACCACTTCTTTCTTTGACCATGAACAGTCAAGTTGAGTCAACATTTGCAGGTGTCCTTTAGGTCAACATAAAAAATATTATTTTTTTGGATATTATTAAGTTTTGTATGGTAGAGTGTCCATATTATCAGAAAATTACAATTTAAATCAGTTTTTTGTGTTAAATGTATTTTTTTATTTCACATTTTTTTCATATTACAAGTATACTCGTTGGTCAGGTTTTCCCGAGCATGCTCGGGTGTCCTCCAAGTATTTTGGCGTGCGCGGAAATTTAGTTTCTGTCAACGCAGCTGCATGATTTGCAACTGCTAGGCAGCCTGAGTACTGTACATGTGGGGATTCCCTAACAAACAGTCATTCCTCACATGTATTCAGGCTGTCCAGCAGCCACAAATCATGCAGCTGCGTCGACAGACACTAAATCTCTGAGCACACCAAAATACTCGGAGGACACCGGAGCATGCTCGGGAAAACCTAAGCAACAAGTATACTCACTCAACACTAATTACAATCTGTGTTATAAATAAATAAATTTAGCAATTTTCATTCAGGCAGCCTAGGCTATTTTACACTTATACTTGCTGTTCTTTAAGAAAAACTTTTCAGCAGACTCATCATCGCAAGCAAGATTACAATGAGAGGTAACACCTCTATACACAACCGATAACACAGAATTCAATCAATCATACTAGGTGATGTCACAGGTGACTCTGCTCCCCATCCCTGTATAATGGCCTTTGTACAGGAGTTGTGGGATGTGCCAACCATGTTCCTGCAGGGTCAGACACAGCCATTACACAGTACATGGTATGGATACATTTATAAGATTATCTGTTGGCAGCGGATTATTCAGGAAACTCTCCAGGCGTGTGACAACGGCGCTTCTTTATTCAGGAACAATCAGGAACAATATGTGACAGATTAGGAATAAATCATTTGTGTGTCTCTATCTGTGCAGAATCTACAGTAGGATGCTTCTCTCATAGACTGACACAGGAAAAACAGGAAATACAGTTACATGCTCTCCCTATGTGAGTCTCTGGGAGTTTTTTTTTAACTTTATAAACAGCATACAAATCTAGCAACTGAACACTCATAGACAGGAATAGAGTTGTTGCATCAAACATATTCCAACACCCCCAATCAACAACTACTTATCCTGTTAGTTCCATTACAGTTCTGAAGTCCACAAACTTGGCTCTTGATAATGGCTTTGTCATACCATCAGTTATCATCTTGTTAGACTCACAATAAAGAAACTCGAGTACCTCACATTCCACTAAGTCACGTAAGTGGTGTGTTTTACATCAATGTGCTTAGTCCTTGCACTAATCTTCTCACTGCTGGCAAGTTTAATGAATCATTGGTTGTCCTCATAGATAACTGTTGGTTGGGCTACTCGCTTGCCAAAATCTTCCAAAAGTTGTTTCAACCAAATTACTTCTTGACTTGCATAAGCAGCAGACATACATTCGCTTCTGTAGAAGATAATGCAACTGACACTTGTTTTGTGCTGGACCAAGAAATTGAATTTTCTCCTAACTTGAACAAGTAACCGCTTGTTGATTTCTGATCACTTGAATCTCCAGCCCAATCTACATCCACATTACCTCTGAGAGTGAGATCTCCTGATGCAGATATCTTAAGATTTAGCCTCTGAGTTTTTTTAAGATATTGAAGAATTTTCTTAATTGCAGTCCAGTCTCTTTGGCGTGTTTTGCTTACACGTCGGCAGAGAATTCCGACTGTGGCTGTGATATCCAGACGAGTTGTGGTTGCTATGTACAGAAGCGCCCCCACTGCTTGTCTGTAACTCTCAGTGCTGGGTAGCAGATCTTCTTCTCCAACCAACTTTAAGTAGGATGGGCCCATTGGTGATGATGCACCTTTGGCTTCTGACATTCCAAACTGGTTTAGTATTGCAGAAATTTTAGAACTTTGGTTGAGAAGAAAACTCCCATCTTCCTCTCTCTGGATTTAGATTCCCAAATAATATGTCACATTTCCAAGTTCCTTAGTTTCAAAGTGCTGGTTGAGAATTTCACCTAGATTTGCAATTTCTTTTTTATTGTGGTAGCTCAGTAAGCTCCCATGTCTGGAGTTGGTGAAGGGACTCCATCTCTTCATTAGCAGCATTTATCCACTTCTGCTTCTCGTGGACAGGCAATTTTGCATCTCTTGCCATGACTGTGGCTCTGGTTCAGGAAGTGTTCTGACTATATAAGAAAAGCGTCTAGCTGGGATACCTTTGTTTGTCCTTTCTGATCTCCTGACTGGAGGTTGACTTGGTTCTTCTGTGTCTTCCTTGGTGGCTTCAGACCTTATCCACATTTCAGTGTTTTCCTTTTCGGTGTCTGGGTTTGATGATTGGGATTCTTGTTCTTGCTTCTTAGGTTGAATAACTGGTATAACTTCATGGAATTTGAGCGATACAGAGTATTCATCAATCACTACATCTCTGCTGATTGTTACTGTGTTGGTCTCTGGGTGCAGGATTCTGTATCCCTTTTGAGTTTCGTTATAGCCCACCATGACTCCTTGCTTTGAGTCTCATTCCCACTTAGAACGTTTCTCTTTGGGACCATACACAAACGTTTTGCTTCCAAATATCCTGAGGTGCTTCAGGTTAGGCTTCTCGCAGTTCCATAGCTCATATGGAGTTTTATTTGTAGCTTTACCTGACAGTGTTTTGAAGATAGCAAGCTGTCATGATGGCTTCTCCCCAATATGTTGTAGGTAGATTCGCATCAAACAACATACTTCTACTTTCACAGAGAGCACAGTTCTTTCTCTCTGCAATGCCATTTTGTTCTGGGTTGTATGGAATGGTAGTCTGGAACACGATTCCATTCTTTTTCAAAATGACTTGCACCTTACTAGTGATGAGCGAGTATACTCATTGCTTGGGTTTTCCCAAGCATATTCGGGTGTCCTCCGAGTATTTGGGCGTGCTCAGAGATTTAGTTTTTGTTGCCACAGCTGCATGATTTGCGGCTGCTAGACAACCTGAATACATGTGGGGACTTCTTAACAAACAGGCAACAGGAAAACCCGAGCAACGAGTATACTCACTCATGACTACACCTTACCACTTGTATATTCGGTTCCATTATATGCATGCAGGGCTTTTGGCATTCTTCCAAATTTGTGAAACACTACTGCAAGATATTCTTTAAGTTTCTGTGGAACTTCATCCTTACGGTGAAGCAGGTAGACGACTGTTTATCTGGAGTAGTATTCAATAAATGTGAGAAAATATCTCTTCTTGCTAGGAGTTTGAACACTCATTGGACCATATACATCTGTATGTATCAGATCCAGAGGCTGTACAGATCTAGTGGTGCTTATTTTGAGAAAGGATTTTCTGGACATTTTCCTATTAGGACAGCTAGTCCACTTCATTTGACTACACTGGTTGATTTCAATACCATGTGCCATACATGGATACAGTTCTTATGCAGATTTTATCTAACACTGTACACTCTTTCTTTGCATTTTAGCTGATAAAGTTCTTGGATTTTTCCTTCTGCAAGAGTGTGACTCTTCTTTGAGATGATGCAGCTATTATCTTTAAAAGTAACTACATTCCCTTTTGCGTGAGCTTCTTTACTGACAGAAGATTACTATTAAGGCTGGGAACATAGAGAACATCCTTTATTGGGATCTTTCTGCTTTGTGCTGAAGAAACTGGACAGTTGAGGTAGCTGTCTCCTACTCCTTCTGAAGTGACCTTTAGCTAAGATGACCTTTTCTGACTTGCTTTCATTAAGGTCAGTGAAGGAATCCTTGTCATTTGTCATATGACTGCTTGCACCAGAATCTATACACCATATATGCTTTGCAGGTGGGCTTGTACTGGCATTAAATGCAGCTTCAACACATTACATGTAAGGTTCTATGTATATATTCCTGAAACTCAGTTTGTTCGTCAGCCATTTTACTTTCTGTCTTGCTGCAGCTATCTTGCCCTCAGTCAAAATGGAGTTTCCAGCTTGCATGTTCCCGCCCTGATTCTCTCCTTTGCTTCTTAAGCAGCCACAGCTGAGCAATCAGTGCTTCAGAATCTAGCCTGCAGTGAACCTGTGACTTGACTCCTGTAAGCCTTGGACCTTGTACTCCAGCTATTCCTACTGAGGAACTCTGAAGCACTTGTGGACTCTGAACCCTGCTCTTTGAAAGACCCACGTTTGCATGGACTTACGGTAACAGAGAAGAAGATCCTGAATCTGTATTGGAGAGTGATTGCTGAGCTTGGATTACTCCGGCCTGCTGTGTCTCCTGTTTCTGTGTCTGCAAACTGTGTGACTATTTCTGCCAACTTGTATGAAGTAATACAGGACTTTTCTATATCAAACCTGTGACTCCTGTGTTTTCATCGCACCCAAGCACAAGACGCTATATGAACTGTACTACATACATTACAAGATTCTGAAGCCAAAACGTTAGTGTCTGCTGGGTCTGGAAGGCTGTGTCTGCTGTACTGTGGATATCAGACGTCCGGTTGTACTTTCTGTGATGACAGTGGTTGTGACTTCTCACAACCATTCCAGGTGAGCAATTCCCTTAAGTTTTTTCTTTTTGCAGTGTTACCACAGGTAAACACTATTGTTTTTTTTTTTTTTTCCTTTCTTTTCTCTTTTTTGTCTGCTGTAACTCTGGATATCAGATGTCTGGTTGAAACTTTCTGTGATGATAGTGGTTGTGACTTCTCACAACCATTCCAGGTGAGCAGTTCCCTTAATTTTTTTTCTCTCTGCAGTGTTGCCACAGGTGAACACTATTGTTTTTTTTTCTCTCTCCTCTTCTTCCAGTAATCCTGTCTTAAAAGATCTGGAAAATGGAGGCCCGCATAAAGGAACTTTGCGGAGTGACTGATAATATCCTTGCAGATTTGCAGAATATAAAGACCCGTTTTACAAATCTACAGGACCTCAATAATCACAATTTGCAAGTGGTTGGACAGACTACCCAGGATTTGCGAGCCAGGATTGAGGTTCTAGAGGGGCGAGTCCAGGCTCCTGCCGTAGCCCCGAGTGCTGGGATTCCCAAGTTGCCCCCTTTTCGTTTTGGCGGTGAACGTGAGAAATTCAGGGGATTTATTAATCAATGCAATCTTTTTTTTTTCTGCACATGCTTCACAATTTCCCACTGAACGATCTAAGGTGCTTACTATAATTATGTTGCTTACCAACAAGGCTTTAATGTGGGCAAACCCTCTGATTGAGACTGAGGATGATTGTTTGAATCACCTTGATGATTTTATTTCAGCCATGGGGCAGGTGTTTGATGACCCCAATCGAGGTGCAACAGCTGAAGCAGCCATGTTAGCTTTGCGCCAAGGTAAGCACTCGGTAGCTGAATATGCCTTGGATTTCAGGAGATGGGCCCTTGATACCACCTGGGACAGTTCCGCCAAAAAATCTATTTTTCGAAAGGGGTTATCTCCACTGATTAAGGATGAACTTGCTCGTGCCGACCCTCCCACTGCGTTAGGTGACTTTATTAACTACTGCATCCGTATTGATACTCGTCTGACTGAACGCAGGCAAGAGAGATGGTTCGAAAGCAATCGTACTAACCTTTTCCTACCTTCCTCTCCAGCTAAGGAACCTTTGAGTAGGATTACACGGGAACCTGAACCTGAACCCATGCAGGTAGACTCTTTACAACGACGGGTTAGTGATGCACGCAAGGAACATCGTTTTAAGGAGAATCTATGTTTCTATTGTGGTAAGTCAGGGCACTTCATTATAAACTGCCCCAGCCGTTCTCGTAAGACTACTGCAGCACTCATTCATTGTGAGTGTTGCGAGAGGGGATCTGTCAGGTCCGAGCCTCAGGCTCCAGAGAGATCTGCAGCAACAGATCTTGATTTCTCGGACTTAAACTCCGTTACCTCTGAGGACGTTGACTGTGTAAACGCTGCCATTTTTCAAGTTTCCTCAGCGGTGTCCCAGCTGAGTTGTAAGAAAAACAATTCTCATTGCTTTCTTTCCATCAAACTCTGGGTTGACTCAGCTTGGGTGTCTAGCTCTGCTATGATCGACTCAGGGGCAAGTGGAAATTTTATGGATGTCTCCTTTGCTCTGAAACAGGGAATACGTTCAGTGAAGAAGGCTACTCCAGTACAGATGGAAACTGTGGATGGCTCCCTGCTGACCTCTGGACCAGTGGATCAGGAAACAGAGCCTTTGAGGGTTCTTATGGGTAAAAATCATCAAGAGAAACTGTCCTTTATGCTTATCTCTTCTCCCCACTTTCCCATTATTCTAGGGCTACCATGGCTGCAGGCTCAGAATCCTACCATTAACTGGGAGACCAAGGAATTACACTTTCCAGAGAAACAGATGAGTCCAAAAGTTTCAGCTTGCTCTGTTCCTAAAGGAATCATGTCAGTCCCTGAACTACCAGCTGTATACCAGGACTATGTGGATTTATGTGACAAGAAGAACGCTGACCAGCTTCCTCCTCACCGTCCATATGATTGTCCAATTGAATTATTGCCTGGAGCAGAGATACCTTTTGGTAAGATCTACCCCCTGGCGGGGCCCGAGCTAAAGGCTTTAAAGGATTACATAGATGAAAATCTAGCCAAGGGCTTCATACGCCCCTCTTCATCTCCTGCAGGTGCACCCATCTTCTTTGTAAAGAAGAAAGATGGATCTCTGAGACCATGCGTAGACTATAGGGAACTCAATAAGGTTACTATTAGAAACCGTTATCCATTGCCTTTAATCCCTGAGTTATTGGAGAGAGTGCGACATGCCAAAATTTTTTCTAAACTAGATCTTCGTGGGGCCTATAACTTAGTCCGTATTAGACCTGGGGATGAATGGAAGACTGCATTCAGGTCACGCTATGGACACTTTGAATATCTAGTTATGCCTTTTGGTCTGAGTACCGCCCAGTGTCATGGGTGCATCGCCACGAAGATCGTCGCGATTGCACATTCTGACTTCTCACAGCTGAGCTGCTGTTTCTTTGTGTTTGGTAATGAGAGAGTTAATTTTACCTAGCTCTTTGCTAAGACTAGGTCCAGCCTCGCCTGGCTGTTTTTGATTATGTTCTAATTAGTTTCCTTTATATTCCTGCCAGTCTGGGTGTTAGACGCCGGTGAAAGCATTCATGTAGTCTAGCAGACTGGAGCGGTTCTGAGAATACTTAAGCTAAGAGCTCCTTAGTTGTTTTTACTCTTACAGCTTATAGTTTATCTCTGAGACCTTAGGTGTTCCTACTGTGTGTGAGTGTTGTATGTAAGACTTTATTTACTTTATTTCTTGTCTTTCTTGTATGTCTTTCTGTTCATTAACCGTTACCTGTTCATTCCCTTTGGTGGTAATCAGGGTCCTTCTTAGGACTAGATTACAGTTGGCAGGGATTGATAGGAGACAGGGTTTACGCTGGTGGCCTGGACCTCTGTACCTTTAACAGTACCTCCAGGTAGAGGGATTAGTCAGGACCCCAGTTTAGGGTCAGCATAGACCCGGTCACCCTCTAGCCGGAGACAGCGTATAACGGATTCAGTATTGACCCACTGGACATTCTGTCAGGTAATTCTATGTTATCATATATCTATGCGCATGTTATATAGTATGTTGCCCTTTTGATATAGATTACTGACATCACATATATATATCTGCTATACAGCGTGACATTTTCACCGGCCCAACTAAAGATTCTCCTCAGCTGTCATGGATCCAGTAGCCCAGCTGGCCCGGCAGTTGCAGGGGTTGTCCATGGAATTTGCAGACATTAAGTCCAAGGTTTTGTTCCCCCCGGAGCAAACCAGATCTGAACCTAAGGTTGCTCTCCCGGACAGGTTCACTGGTGGGCGGGACAAATTTTTTACTTTCCGGGAGGCATGTAAATTGTACTTTCGGCTGCGGCCTCGGTCATCTGGGAGTGAAGAGCAGAGGGTGGGAATTGTTATCTCGCTCTTACAAGGGGACCCTCAATCTTGGGCGTTCTCTATTCCTCCAGGCTCCCCAGATCTCCAGTCAGTGGATCGATTTTTTACTGCCCTGGGTCTGGTATATGATGATCCGGATCGAGTCTCCCTTGCTGAAACAAGGTTACGTAAAATACGGCAAGGAAATCGTCCAGCGGAGGAATATTCTTCTGAGTTCCGTAGATGGGCAACAGATACTCAGTGGAATGACCCAGCTCTTAGGAGCCAGTTTTGTCAAGGGTTGTCTGACAAATTAAAAGATGTGTTGGCTCAGTATGATTCTCCTCCATCACTGGAGGCTGCTATGGCCCTCGCTATTCGCATTGATAGACGTCTTCGGGGAAGATGCGAGGTAACTCCGCCCCCCGTGATGACTCCACCTACTACTAAAGTCCCTTATACTGAGGTTCCCCTGGTCTGTTCTGAGGAACCCATGCAGTTGGGAGGGACATCATTTTGTAGGAGGGAATCGGCGGTGCGCCGCAAGACTAGAAGGTGTTTCTTTTGCGGGAGAGAGGGACATTTTGTTGGGGGGTGTCCATCCCGGACCTCTTTGAGCCAAGGAGTTAACCTGGGAGTGTGTATTTCGTCCCCAAATCCCTCTCAGTTTCTCGTGCCTGCGGAGGTGGTGATTGGTACTAGAACTGAGAGGATTTCTGTTTTTCTTGATAGTGGGTCCGGGGCTAATCTGGTGGACGCTCGGTTTGCCCAGGTGCATGGTATGCAACTGAGTGTATTGGCCAAACCGGTCCCTATAGTCTCTATTGATTCTAGACCTCTCGGTCAAGGTAGCTTGGTACAAGCTGTTCATAACATAGATCTTCGAGTAGGGGCAATACATAAAGAGCAATTGTCTTGTTATGTGTTGGAGGGTCTACCTACTCCTATTGTGTTGGGACTTCCTTGGTTGGCTAAACATAACCCAGTGATTGATTGGCAATCCAGAAAGATAAGCCAGTGGGGTGAATTTTGCAGGAATAACTGCATGAGCACGGTCATCGGTGCGGTGGTGCCTAGGACTTTGCCTCCTTTTCTGGAGGACTTTGGGGAGATGTTCTCAGAGGAGGGGTGTAAAGAGTTACCTCCTCATCGCGCATATGACTGCTCAATAAAGTTGCTTCCTGATGCCTTATCTCGTACTTTCCCAGGGGCCAGGAAGACGGATGATCCGGTTCCTATTCCTCAGGAGGGAGTTGTAGTGTCAGCTGTATGCTCTGAGCTTGAGGGGGAGTATTGGGGGCTCAGGGGGACGCCCTGTGGGACTTCCAGGGAGACTGATAGTTCCAGATCGCTTAAGACTGAAGGTTACGGGGAACCGTTACAAACGGATGGCTGATGGGAGGAGAGTTTCTGGTCTAGATCTGAAGGTGAACGATCTGGTTTGGTTGTCTACCAGGAATATAAAACTTAAAGTTTCCTCCTGGAGGTTGGGTCCCAGATTCATCGGGCCGTACAGGATCAGTTCCATAATTAATCCTGTGGCATTTCGTCTGGACCTCCCTCCTACGTTTAAAATTCATAATGTGTTTCACAAGTCATTACTTAAAAAGTATGTGGCACCAGTCATACCGTCACCTCTACCTCCTCCTTCAGTGGTAGTCAATGATAACGTGGAATTTCATGGGTCGAAAATCATTGACTCACGTCTCAGTCGCCGATCCCCTCAGTACTTAGTTCATTGGAGGGGGTATGGTCCTGAGGAGAGGACGTGGGTCCCTGCGTCTGATGCTAACGCAGATCGATTGGTTCGGACCTTTCACACAACTTACCCGGACAGACCTGGTCATGAGGGTCCGGAGGCCCCTCGTAGAAGGGGGGTACTGTCATGGGTGCATCGCCACGAAGATCGTCGCGATTGCACATTCTGACTTCTCACAGCTGAGCTGCTGTTTCTTTGTGTTTGGTAATGAGAGAGTTAATTTTACCTAGCTCTTTGCTAAGACTAGGTCCAGCCTCGCCTGGCTGTTTTTGATTATGTTCTAATTAGTTTCCTTTATATTCCTGCCAGTCTGGGTGTTAGACGCCGGTGAAAGCATTCATGTAGTCTAGCAGACTGGAGCGGTTCTGAGAATACTTAAGCTAAGAGCTCCTTAGTTGTTTTTACTCTTACAGCTTATAGTTTATCTCTGAGACCTTAGGTGTTCCTACTGTGTGTGAGTGTTGTATGTAAGACTTTATTTACTTTATTTCTTGTCTTTCTTGTATGTTCATTAACCGTTACCTGTTCATTCCCTTTGGTGGTAATCAGGGTCCTTCTTAGGACTAGATTACAGTTGGCAGGGATTGATAGGAGACAGGGTTTACGCTGGTGGCCTGGACCTCTGTACCTTTAACAGTACCTCCAGGTAGAGGGATTAGTCAGGACCCCAGTTTAGGGTCAGCATAGACCCCGGTCACCCTCTAGCCGGAGACAGCGTATAACGGATTCAGTATTGACCCACTGGACATTCTGTCAGGTAATTCTATGTTATCATATATCTATGCGCATGTTATATAGTATGTTGCCCTTTTGATATAGATTACTGACATCACATATATATATCTGCTATACAGCGTGACACCCAGCCACTTTCCAACACTTGGTGAATGACATCTTCAGGGATCTCCTAGATACATTCGTGGTAATTTATTTGGATGATATTCTAATTTTTTCTAACTCCACAGAGGAACATCATGGACATGTGAGAATGGTCTTGGAACGTCTAAGACAAAATCATCTTTACATCAAACTTGAAAAGTGTGAATTCCATAGGACCGAAATTCAATTTCTGGGGTATGTACTGTCTACACAAGGAATTAGTATGGATGGAAGCAAAACCCAAGCCATCAAGGATTGGCCAAGTCCTAGAAATGTGAAGGAGGTACAGCGCTTCATCGGGTTTGCCAACTTCTATAGACGTTTCATTAGAAATTTCTCTGAGGTAGTGTCACCTATCACTCAACTTACCCGGAAAGAGTCTAGGTTCTCCCGGACTCCCCAAGCCCAGGAAGCATTTTCCCGTCTAAAAGATAAATTTACCACTGCACCTATCCTAGTACATCCCAACCCCGAGCTTGCCTTCATAATAGAGGTGGATGCTTCAGACTGTGCCGTTGGAGCTATACTCTCTCAGAGAACAGGTGAGAAGAATGTCTTGCATCCCTGTGCCTTCTTTTCCCAGCAGTTGTCTTCGGCTGAGAGGAACTACGATGTGGGCAATAGAGAGTTGTTGGCCATTATTGCCGCCTTCAAAGAATGGAGACACCTTCTTCAGGGAGCTGCACAGCAAATAGTCGTCCTGACAGACCATCGTAACCTTGAGTTTATCAGGTCGGCTAAGTGCCTGACTCCTCGCCAGGCTCGCTGGAATCTTTTCTTAAACCAATTTAATTTTATCATCTCTTATAGACCAGGATCGCGCAATGGAAAGGCTGATGCACTCTCTAGGATTTACTCAGCAGAGACACGTCCAATTACTCCTCCTAAGACTATTCTTCCTGACTCTAGATTCCTAGGAGTAATTCATAATCAAGACCTACTTAAGGACATCAAGGAAGCATACCATGCGGATTCCTTTTTGGCACAACCCCCAAGGGACGTAAGTCTTGTCTTTAAGAATGGTGTGTGGATTCAGGGACAACGTCTGTATATTCCTGAAACAGTCAGATTAAGAGTATTGCAACTCATTCACGATTCCAAGATAGCTGGGCATAGAGGAATTCTAAAGACACAGGAATTTCTTTCTCGTTTCTTTTGGTGGCCCACTTGCAGGAAGGATGTTTTGAATTATGTCACTTCATGTGAGGTCTGTGCAAGATGCAAAACACCTCGCTCCTCACCAACTGGTCTGTTACAGCCTCTTCCCACCCCGTCCCGCCCGTGGGGATCCATTTCTATGGACTTCATTGTGGAGTTACCAACCTCTCAGGGGAAGAACACCATTCTAGTGGTGGTTGACCGTCTAACAAAGGCAGCTCATTTTATCCCTTGTGTCGGCTTACCCACTGCAAAACAGACATCAGATTTGATGATTAAAGATGTGTTTCGCTTACATGGAGTACCGGATGAGGTTATTTCGGATCGAGGGGTGCAATTCACTTCTAGGTTTTGGCAAAATTTCTGTGCAGCATTGGACATTAAAGTAAACCTTTCTTCTGCTTTTCATCCCCAGACTAATGGACAGACCGAACGAACCAATCAAACCCTGGAGCAGTATCTCAGCTGCTTTATCTGCCACCTACAGGATGATTGGGTGGATCTACTTCCATTAGCTGAGTTCTCGTATAACAACTCTCAGAGTGCCTCCACTAAACAGTCTCCTTTTTACTCTAATCTAGGTTATCATCCTAACATTCTACCACGATTTCCCATAGAAACGCCTTTACCAGCAGTGGCTGAAAGAATCACGTCTTTACAGAAGAATATGGATCTTCTAAAGGAAAATCTGGAATCGGCTCAAGAAAGGTACAAGAAAGCAGCAGATAAATTTCGTAAACCTGCACCAGCTTTCAAGGTAGGAGACTTGGTCTGGCTGTCAACCAGAAATCTTAAGTTAAGGATTCCATCGTCTAAGTTGGGACATAAGTACATTGGACCCTATAAAATCAGTAAAATTATAAGTGCCGTTGCTTGTCGTCTTCAACTGCCCAGAAATATGAGAATCCACCCTGTCTTTCATGTATCCCTACTAAAGGCTGCGACACCCAATACGTTTCCTGGACGTTCCTCTCCTTGCCCTGACCCAGTGCTAGTCGATGGTCAGGAAGAATTTGTGGTGGAAAGGATTTTAGATTCCAGGTTGTATAGAAATCAGTTACAATATCTGATTAAATGGCAGGGCTACCCAGTGGAGGACAACTCATGGGAACCGGTCAATAACGTTAATGCTCCTCGCTTGCTCCGTCAGTTTCATCAGAGGTACCCACACAAGCCTGGTCTGAGGTCATCCGGAGGTTGTCCTTAAGGGGGGAGTAATGTAAGGTTCTATGTATATATTCCTGAAACTCAGTTTGTTCGTCAGCCATTTTACTTTCTGTCTTGCTGCAGCTATCTTGCCCTCAGTCAAAATGGAGTTTCCAGCTTGCATGTTCCCGCCCTGATTCTCTCCTTTGCTTCTTAAGCAGCCACAGCTGAGCAATCAGTGCTTCAGAATCTAGCCTGCAGTGAACCTGTGACTTGACTCCTGTAAGCCTTGGACCTTGTACTCCAGCTATTCCTACTGAGGAACTCTGAAGCACTTGTGGACTCTGAACCCTGCTCTTTGAAAGACCCACGTTTGCATGGACTTACGGTAACAGAGAAGAAGATCCTGAATCTGTATTGGAGAGTGATTGCTGAGCTTGGATTACTCCGGCCTGCTGTGTCTCCTGTTTCTGTGTCTGCAAACTGTGTGACTATTTCTGCCAACTTGTATGAAGTAATACAGGACTTTTCTATATCAAACCTGTGACTCCTGTGTTTTCATCGCACCCAAGCACAAGACGCTATATGAACTGTACTACATACATTACATTACAGCTATTTTAACCCTTTGATGACTGTTCTGCTTTTTAAGCTGACTCATTCTTGCTTTCCAAATTCTGCAGTCTGCTTTAAGGTGGCCGGGCTTTTTACAGACAAAACATTCACGAGTTTCTCTTAAATTGCTGTTATATTTAGGGAAATCCTGTGTCTTTAATGCTCTTTCTGCTCTGGATTCATTACTGCTGCTTACATGCTGCGTTTTTTTCTTGAATTCATCCAGAAGTTTTCCTTTAACATACTCTAGTGTCAGCTCATCATATGGTTGTGCATCTAGTGCAGTCACGAGTGTGTCATAACTCTCTGGAAGACCACTTAATAGAAGTTCAGCAACATGAAAATCTTTAATTTCTTCTCCAATACCTCTGAGACGCTCCACAATCTTTAGGGTGTTTCTTATATAGTCCTGCATATTCTGTCCATCACTTAGCTTAGACTGTTACAGCTTTCTCATGAGATAAAGCTTATTGCTGAGATTTGATCTTTCATGCACTTTCTGTAACTCATCACACATTATTATTATTATTACACATTTATATAGCGCCATTTATTCCATGGCGCTTTACATATGAAAAGGGAAAATATAGACAGGTACAATAAACGTGTTCTAGACAAGGGACACACAAGTACAGAAGGAGAGAGGACCCTGCCCGTGAGGGCTCACAGTCTACAGGGATGGGTGAGGATACACTCTGCAGTTGCACACTTGCATATATGCACAATTTGATTACCATCTACACTGATGGAGATCGTGCTTTGTGCTTTCTGATCCTTCTCTAGCCAATCATCAGGTAATGGATGAGGCACTTGTTCCTGAGTATATTTCCACATACCTTCTCTTATGAGCAGCATCTTCAGCTTGAATTTCCTGGACTGGCAGTTCTGGTTTGTGAGGCTTGGCACTGAGAACTTGACAGGATTGCTGCTAGTGGACATCTTCTCTGTTGCTCTGTGCTGCTTTTGCTCTGAACTTCTGTTGCTGTGTCACTCTGGGGTTCTGTGTTACTCTGGGCCCATAACCTGTTGGCAGCAGATTATTCAAGATACTATCCAAGGGTGTGACAACAGAGCTTCTTTATTCAGGAACAATATGTGACAGATCAGGAATAAATCATTTGTGTGTCTCTATCTGTGCACCATCTACAGCAGGCTGCTTCTCTAATACACAGACACAGTAAAAACAGGAAATTCAATCACATGCTCTTCCTGTGTGAGCTTCTGGGAGTTTTTTTTACTTTATAAACAGCATACAAATCTAGCAACTGAACGCTCATAGACAGGAATGGAGTTGTTGCACCAAACATATTCCAACATTATCTCAGCACAGGAACATTTTTTTTAACATATCCAATTATTACAAGATCTGTTGATTAAAATGTACTTTGTTTGCTGGATAACCCATTCAAAGGAGAATAAAGCCTGTAAATAACACATCAGGGCAGCTGCTGGAATAAACTGAGTTTATTAAGAGCTTTTACCTGGCTGCTGCAGTCAATGACATCTTCCTTAAACGATGTGTCATCCATCCTAATGCAAATGTGTCATGCTTTGATGGTCTTAAGTAAGGGAGAGTGGCTTCAAACTGTCCCTGAAACTGGGACCCTAATTATCCATGTCCCTGGGGTACTCTTGAAGGTAGAGAGGCCCGAGTCTCCGACCTTACTATGCTCCTGTTAAACCCTAATGTTTCTCCTCCACCACCCCTTGGGGCATGAGCCAAAAATGTAAGATAAATAAGTAGGAGGATAGGGACAGGGTGGAATTAACTAAATAGGAATAGGAACCAGAAAATAAACTCTCACATTGTCAAGATCCCGTCTGGGTTGGAGCCGATGTTACTGCAAACACTAGGGGAAGCAGAGGCAGGTAACGTGGTCAGAGGATAGCCGGGTTGGTACACTGGAAAGGCGTTATTAGTAGCACTGGATCAGGCAGAGAGCGTAGTCAGAAGGCAGGCCGAGGTCGGTTCACAGGAGAGCAGTGTTTGTAGCAATGGATCAGGCTGAGAGCGTAGTCAGAAGGCAGGCCGAGGTCGGTTCACAGGAGAGCAGTGTTTGTAGCAATGGATTAGGCGGAGAGCGTAGTCAGAAGGCAGGCCGAGGTCGGTTCACAGGAGAGCAGTGTTTGTAGCAATGGATCAGGCGGAGAGCGTAGTCAGATGGCAGGCCGAGGTCGGTTCACAGGAGAGCAGTGTTTGTAACAGCAGGAACAGCAGGAAACGCTTGACTAAAGACTAAGAGCACAATAATCTCGCAATGACACACCCACAGGGCCAGGTTTATATAGGGCGTGTAATTGGCAATCAGAGGCCAAACGAGAGAGCACTGGGTGAAGCCGATCAGGAAGAACAGTCAATGGTATCCGGGTTCAGCAAGGAACTTTGTAGCCAGTAGAATAGCTCAGATGGTAGAGCTGCTGGCCGGTGGACAAGAGACACTGGGTTTGATTCCTGACAGTACTCCCCTCCTTCCAGGATGGCCTCTGGACATCTCAGGAGCTGGCTTATCTGGGTACCTCTGATGGAAGGCTCTTGTAAGTCCAGGAGCATGGAAGTTGTCCTTTGGTTCCCATGAATTTTCCTCTGGTCCGTAACCTTCCCACTGCACCAGATACTGCAGTTTACCTCTGAATTTTCGGGAGTCCAGAATCTTATTCACAATGTATTCTTCTTCACCACGGATCCTTTCTGGTGGAGGAGGTGGCTGAATTCTTCCTGGAAACGGGTTTTCACAGAAGGGTTTGAGCAAGGATATGTGAAACACTGGATGAATCCTCAGATTGTTGGGAAGTTTTAAACGAAAAGCAACCTGGTTAATTTTTGCAGAAATTTGAAAAGGTCCAATGAATTTCTGACCCAATTTGGAGGATGGCACATGTGTCTTAAGGTTTTTAGTGGACAGCCAAACTTTGTCTCCAACCTGAAGAGCAGGGGGCACTCTCCGATGTTTATCTGCTGCTTCCTTATATTCTTCCTGGGTCTTGAGTAATATCTCTGATAATTCCTTCTGGGATTCCTGTAATTTTGCAAGCCTGTCATTAACAGCAGGAATGGGAGTGTTCACTGGCAGATTAGGGATAAATACTGGATGTACTCCATAATTAGCAAAAAATGGGGTTTGAGATGTAGCGCTATGTATGGAGTTGTTGTAGGCAAACTCTGCTGTTGGTAAATAGTCCACCCAGTCATCCTGAAGATAGGAAATGAAGCAACGGAGGTATTGCTCCAAAGTCTGGTTCGTTCTCTCCGTCTGGCCATTGGACTGAGGATGGAAAGCGGTAGAAAGATTCACCGTGACTCCCAAGGCTGTACAGAAACTCTTCCAAAATTTTGACGTAAATTGAACGCCTCTGTCAGACACCACGTTGTCAGGAATTCCATGTAACCTGAATACTTCTTTGATCATCAGTTCTGCAGTTTTTTTTAGCAGTAGGAATTCCTTCAGTTGGAATAAAGTGGGCCATTTTTGTGAGTCGGTCCACTATGACAAGGATGACGGTCATCTGTTTGGAAGGGGGTAGTTCCACAATAAAATCCATGGAAATAGATCCCCAAGGCCTGGATGGAACTGGAAGTGGTTGCAAGAGTCCTAGAGGAGACGATCGTGGGGTCTTGTTTCGTGCGCATGTTAAACAGGTTGAAACATATTTCCTCACGTCCTTCCTACAATTAGGCCACCAAAAGAAACGAAGTAGTAAGTCTTGTGTTTTTGCAACCCCAGGATGTCCTGCCAGTTTAGAATCATGGACACTTTTGAGGACTTCAAGGCGAGAAGATTCAGGTACATATATTTTGTGTTTCTGCATCCAAAACCCCTCTTTGAATGAAAGATCGACGTCTTCCGAAGGATGGTTAAGGAAAGAGTCCTCTTGATATCCATCTTTAATTCTATTACATAGTCCTCTAGAGTGCAATATTCCCAAAATATTTTTAGGGCCTAGAATTGTATCGTCATTACTAGACCTCTCCTGAGGTTCCAAACACATCCTGGACAGAGCGTCAGCCTTGCCATTTCTTGAACCAGGCCGGTAAGAGATTATAAAATTGAATCTTGAGAAAAATAAGGCCCATCGTGCTTGTCTTGCAGACAATCTTTTTGCTGTACGGAGGAATTCAAGATTCTTGTGGTCCGTGAGGACAGTCACAGGGTGATTGGCACCTTCCAGAAGATGTCTCCACTCGGAGAAGGCAACTTTAATGGCTAACAGTTCTTTATTACCGATGTCGTAGTTCTTTTCTGCAGATGACATGGTGTGGGAAAGAAACGCACATGGGTGAAGTTGCATCTTGTCCCCAACTCGCTGAGACAGAATGGCTCCCACTGCAGAGTCCGAGGAATCCACTTCGACAGTAAATGGCAATTCAGGATTTGGGTGTACTAACAATGGAGCAGACGTAAAAAGAGTTTTCAACTTGTCAAAAGCCTCCTGTGCCTCCGGAGACCAGAAAAATGCTTTGGTCTTTTTTGTTAGTGTAGTAATTGGTAGTATGATCCGTGA
Source organism: Oophaga sylvatica (assembly GCA_033576555.1). Taxonomy (NCBI): domain Eukaryota; kingdom Metazoa; phylum Chordata; class Amphibia; order Anura; family Dendrobatidae; genus Oophaga; species Oophaga sylvatica. Next base: position 163,296,309 of record JARQOD010000003.1, read on the forward strand.
AAAGTTCTTTATAAATTTTCGGTAAAAATTTGCAAATCCTATGAAACGCTGGACGTCTTTTAAATTTCTTGGAACAGGCCAGTCCACTACAGCATTGATTTTGCCGGGATCCATGCTCAGACCTTCTGGGGAGATGATATATCCCAGAAATTGGATACTGGTTTGTTCAAACTCACATTTTTCAAGTTTAATGTAAAGGTGGTTCTCCTGTAGTCGTTCCAAGACTAACTGGACGTGCCTGCGATGCTCTTCCAAGGTGTCTGAAAATATAAGAATGTCATCGAGATAAGCCACAACGAATTGGTCCAAGAACTCTCGAAATACATCATTAATAAAATGTTGAAAGGTGGCTGGGGCATTGCTAAGGCCAAAGGTCATAACCAGAGATTCAAAATGTCCATATCTCGTTCTGAAGGCGGTCTTCCACTCATCTCCTGGGAGAATCCATATGAGGTTGTAAGCCCCTCTAAGATCCAGCTTCGTAAAGATTTTCGCAGAACGGAGTCTCTCAAATAGTTCAGGAATCAAGGGTAGCGGGTAGCGATTCTTGACAGTGATATTATTCATCTCTCTGTTGTCAATACATGGCCGCAGAGTAGAGTCTTTCTTTTCAACAAAGAACAGGGGTGCCCCAGCTGGAGATGTGGAAGGTCGAATAAAGCCTTTCTCTAAATTTTCATCCAGGAACTTTCTTAATACCTTCAATTCAGGTTCGGAAAGATTGTAAATCCGTCCAAATGGAATGGTTGCTCCTGGCAGCAATTCAATGGGACAGTCGTAAGGACGGTGAGGAGGTAATTGATCTGCTTTCTTCTTACTGCAGACATCAGAGAACTGCTGATATTGAGGTGGTAGTTTCTCTTCCTTCTCATGCGAAATCTCAGAGATTTGGACTTGTTGGAGAACAGGGGGTTCCTTATGACAATTATTCTTACAGTAGTCAGATGGAAAGGTGATGGTTCTTGATGCCCAGTTGATAGAAGGGTTATGGACTGAAAACCAGGGGATCCCTAGAATAACCGGAAATTTCGGAGATGAAATAAGGTGGAAACTGACAGCTTCATGATGATCTGGGTCGATACAAATCTCCAGTTCGATTGTCTCATGCGTGACAGGTCCAGAAGACAAAGGTGATCCATCCACAGTTTCCATTTCAATTGGTGTGGATTTGGTCCTACTGGAAATATTATTATCACGTGTAAATTTTAAGTCCATAAAATTTCCTCCTGCTCCCGAATCCAACAGGGCAGAGCATTGTATTTTTTGGGTGCCCATTACAACCTGAATGGGGATTACAAAATGAGATGATGTAGTATGTATTTTATCTATTTCTGGTGTTACTGATGAGATAGTCTGCAAGATGGAATCCGACTGCTGAGAAAGGTCCATATTGCTGGCAGACCTGTTGTTGGTAAAGGCTATAGTCTTTTTGTTAGGACAGTTGATGGCATAGTGTCCAGGGTCCCCACAATAGAGGCAGAGATGTTCTGCACGTCGCCTCTCCTTCTCCTGTGCAGAGAGTGGTCTTCGGATGACGTCGATCTGCATCGGTTCAGACACGCCTTGCGTCTTTTCTTGGTGGTCTGATGCTGAAAATGAGAAGCCAGGGCTATTCCCAAGTGCTCGCAATCTCTCCTTTCTCCTTTCAGTAAGTCTCTGGTCAATCCGGATACACAGTTGAATAAAGTCCTCCAACTGGTCAGGGGTTTCAACCCTGGCAAGCTCGTCTTTCACTGGTTCTGATAACCCTCGTCGGAATTGACTTCTCTGGGCCGCTGGATTCCAGGTGGTGTCGGCCACCCAGCGACGGAACTCCGATGTATATTCCGCAACAGAGCGACGTCCTTGGCGCAAATTATGTAATTTGGTTTCTGCTATGGCACAGTGGTTTGGGTCATAAAAACTTGATTCATAGCTGCGATGAAAGCTTCCAGGTCATTAAGGAGGGCATAGTCCTTTTCTACATAAGGTGAAGCCCAAGCAAGAGCTTCATCCGTCAGGAGATTTATCATGAAAAAAACTTTCTTCCTCTCACTGGTAAAGGGAGCAGGTTGCATCTGGAAGTATATGCGGCATTGATTGAGGAATCCTCGGTACTGCTGGCGATCCCCACTGAACTTTGCAGGCAGCGGCAGCCGCGCGTTTGATTCGGACCCTGAATTGCGCACGTCCAGAAGTTGTTTTTGAAGCTCAATTACTTCCTGTTGTATCACCGTGAAATCAGTTTGTAACTTGGAATATTTTCCTTGAGAGTCAGTACAAAAACTTTGAAGCTCCGTAACTTGCCGCCTCAGGGTGTTCACAGCGGACTCCATTTTGGCGCGAGATTATTCTGTCAAGATCCCGTCTGGGTTGGAGTCGATGTTACTGCAAACACTAGGGGAAGCAGAGGCAGGTAACGTGGTCAGAGGATAGCCGGGTTGGTACACTGGAAAGGCGTTATTAGTAGCACTGGATCAGGCAGAGAGCGTAGTCAGAAGGCAGGCCGAGGTCGGTTCACAGGAGAGCAGTGTTTGTAGCAATGGATCAGGCGGAGAGCGTAGTCAGAAGGCAGGCCGAGGTCGGTTCACAGGAGAGCAGTGTTTGTAGCAATGGATCAGGCGGAGAGCGTAGTCAGAAGGCAGGCCGAGGTCGGTTCACAGGAGAGCAGTGTTTGTAGCAATGGATCAGGCGGAGAGCGTAGTCAGAAGGCAGGCCGAGGTCGGTTCACAGGAGAGCAGTATTTGTAGCAATGGATCAGGCGGAGAGCGTAGTCAGAAGGCAGGCCGAGGTCGTTTCACAGGAGAGCAGTGTTTGTAGCAGCAGGAACAGCAGGAAACGCTTGACTAAAGGCTAAGAGCACAATAATCTCGCAATGACACACCCACAGGGCCAGGTTTATATAGGGCGTGTAATTGGCAATCAGAGGCCAAACGAGAGAGCACTGGGTGAAGCCGATCAGGAAGAACAGTCAATGGTATCCGGGTTCAGCAAGGAACTTTGTAGCCAGCAGAATAGCTCAGATGGTAGAGCTGCTGGCCGGTGGACAAGAGACACTGGGTTCGATTCCTCACACACATACTACAGCAAACAACAGATTACTACAACTACAAGTCCTACTCCAGCTACTTATCAAAAAACTGACCGGCACATCCAAACTTAGATTCAGTGTGAACAGGTGCTAAACCTAGAGTCACCAACTCATATACATACAAGAAGAAAGGTAGCACACTGTAGCGCTATAGCTTGCAAACACGAAATATGAAAAATGAATTACATCATTACCTTAGAAATATGAAAAATTGAGAAGTCTTAGCGCATAAGATGGCCAAATTATGTGAGCCTGATAGCCACGTCAAGGCTCTTCTCGTATATCAGGTCCCTAACTAATGCCTATCCTCGCTTTAGAAAAGTCTGTCTGCATGGGAACCTATGAATCCTCTTTTCAGACTAAAATCTACATCTCTGTGGAGGGGTGATGAACCTGCTGTAATTAAAAGGCCTGTGACCACCAGGTGGAGTGCTCAGGCAGAAGGTAAATGAATACATATCAAAAAACTGACCGGCACATCCAAACTTAGATTCAGTGTGAACAGGTGCTAAACCTAGAGTCACCAACTCATATACATACAAGAAGAAAAGGTAGCACACTGTAGCGCTATAGCTTGCAAACACGAAATATGAAAAATATGAAATCCATCAGTTTTTTAAAATCAGCGCCGGATCCGTCCTATCAGGCATAAGACGGATCATGCCTGATTCAAAAAGCCTGATGTGTGAAAGTAGCCTAAGAGGTTTGACAATCGAAGTAATAGTTAGCAAACCCCAAAAAGCGTTGCAATGCTTTTAGATTTTCTGGCAGATCCTATTCCAGGGCTGAATGGACCTTATCAGGATCCATCTGGAAACCTGCAGCACAGACTAAAAAACCCAGGAACTGAATTTCTTTTACAACAAATGCACATTTTTCTAATTTAGTGTACTGTTTATTATTCTGTAGAACGTATACAACTGTTCTGCCATGTTCTGCCGGACATGTACCTGATGTGACTTGAGATCATCAAGTGAGTATACCAAAATATCATCAAGATGCGCCCCTACAAATCTACCCACAATGTGATGAAAAATGTTGTTAAAAAAATGTTGGAAAATAGTCAAACCAAATGACGAGGTTTTCATAATGCCCTTGAGGAGTGTTAAAAGCCATCTTCCACTCATCCCCCTTCTTGATCCTAATCAATCAGGTTCCCCTGAGATCCAACTTAGAGAACCATTTTGCCCCAATGTGTAGCCCTGGTATGTAAGGCACACAGGATCTGGAGAATGCACAGTAAGGTAACAGTTAAAGCTTGACACTCACTTACACTTCAGACACACCCACAGGGGTGTATAGGGGAGTGACGTGTAGCACAGGAGAGAGTCAGTCTAGCTTCCTGTCATCGTACAGAGCAGTCAGGGCTAGTTCTTCTCAGACAGTGAGGATTCCTGTCAGAGCTCTGGGTGAGCAGAAGATTAGTTCCTGCCAATTCAACGAAGTGGAGTCTAGTAACGGATGACTAGTTATCATCCCGAGTCTAGTCAGAGTTACCTTTTACTCAGTCTGAACTTTGAGGAAACTGAGAGTTACTCAGTGAGACCAAGGAAGAAAACTGACTTTCTATCTTCACGCTTCAGTGCTACATTGAAAGCAGAAGCAGGGCGAAGGGCATAGTGGGAAGGATTCAGAAGTGCCTTAAGGATCGGATTATCCTGCACATTGTCACCGGTCACTGGGACCGAAGCGTCACTATAGCTCCAGGCATAGTGATAGAAAAGCCAGAGTCTTACTGGACCTTAGGTTGCAGAAAGCCGCCCTTAGAGTGCCAGTACGTAACCGAGTCAGGAGAACAAGACTTCTGAGTCCGGCGCGCGGCAAAAGAAAGTACTTAGTTCACCACTTATAAGGCTCTATCACAAAACCGGCCGGGCAGTACAGCTAGTGGGAAAAGCTGAAAACTATAGAGTTAGCTTAGCTACAGGCAAGCTTGGACTCACTCATCATTTGGAAAGAGAAGGAGGCCTGTAACCTGCTCTACTGTTACCGCTACGTGCATTCATCCACCCCGAACAGCCTCCCTGGGACCTGCCTGAACAACTTGAAGTAAAAGGTATGGAAAGAAGCTTCTATGTGTGAGACTGAGTTATTTGATTGCATCCCTGCACAACCCCACCATAACTATCGACCTGAGGGAAGAGTCTCACCTGTAGGGGACCCGACAACTAGCTGCCACACCATCCCCTCAGAGATCTACAGCAGCGCTGGTCTTAGTGATCAGAGAACTACAGGTGGCGTCACGAACTGTATATATACCTATCCCCTGTAAATATTCCCCCAACATACGCCTGACCGCCAGGGCCACAGACCGAGCCACCGCTACCTGTGACAACCCCCATAGACTTCCATGGGCTCGGCTCTGGGTACCCCATTGCCCTGGTAACCCACAATTGTGGTGCGTGGTCGAGACAACTTGGCGTCACGAACAGGATCCGAAACTTGCAGAATTGCGAGCCCTGTGTGCCTGTGGAGTGTTTTGGTGAAAAAGACTGTTGCTATTGTTTGGCGCCAAATACCGCCATATTTGCCGCCATATTCGCGCCCTGAGGCGCTGGAGAAGAAGGTGGGCGTACCTGAAGGAGCGCGCAAAGTCTTGGACACGCCCCCGGCTCTGACTCAGCGGCAGGTCCTGCGACAGGAAGTGGACGCTCTGACATCAGAGCGCCTGCGACGAAGGTCCTGTTCCTACTGCTGTGCCTGGGAAATAGCAGCTTCTGAAACCGGTAGGCTCCGTTTAACCAAGGGGGCGCTAATATGTTGCAACAACCGGCCGACAGTGCGGCCCCAGCCAGAGGACCCGACTCCGCACCGCGTGGCGTTGTAGCGCCAGATGGGGGCGCAGGCCCAGCACTCAGTCCGGTGGTCCCGCTCATGCCACTAACGCTTCCATATATGCCTGGGGCGAAATGGCTTCCCCAGTACAGCGGCGAGCCAGGCACTTTAGCAGGATTCAAACGGAAGATATGCAGTGTCCTGGAAATGTACTCTATGTCTGAGAGGCAAAAAGCTGCAGTATTAATAGGGCAGCTAACTGGCGCTGCTGAGAGAGAAGTGGAGACTTGGGCTACCACGGACCAGGAGTTGGTGCCTGCAATCCTCTTAAAGTTACAGGCCATTTTTGAAGATCGCACCGAAACAGATCTCCGGATGGCATTCTATAACTGTTCACAGCAACCAAGTGACAGCATAAGGGACTATGCCTGCCGACTACAAGGGGCCCTGAGAGCCCTCAAGCAGGTTAATACCATAAGTGTCATTGATGAAAATAAGATGCTGAAAGAACAATTTGTGCAGGGACTGAGGTCCCAAGCGGAACGCAGAACTGTGAATTGGTGGTCTTTAGATCACCCTGATGCTACCTTTGATGCCCTAAAGGACATGGCAATAAAAGGGCTGCGGCCCCTGGGCAAACCTGAGGTGGCAACCCAACATCGTCAGGATGAAGTCACTCTGGAGCCGGCGGCAACCCCCTTTTCCTCGCTAGTGGCCGAAACCAAAACGCAGGTGACACCCCCTAGTGAATTGGACTGTCTGCGCTCAGAGGTGCGCCAGCTGACTAAAAATCTGGCTGCTGTGATGAGTGCCCTGCAGCTGCGGAAAGAGGAAGAAGGGAAGATCTTATTAGCGGACTGCCCAGAAGACGTTCCGTGGATGAACCGGAGAAGAAGGAAGACGTCGCCCCCCCGGAGGAGGACAACGCCACCCCCAGGAGCGACCTCTGATCAACACCCTCCTCGTCGGGAGATCACCTGTTACCGATGCAACCGGAAAGGTCATATGTCTCCACAGTGTCCTTTAAACGGGCAGAACCTGGGTCTGAGGGCCAACACCCAGGAGGAGACCCGTCAGGCCCCCTAGACTGGAACCGCAGGTATGTGGGTGGGCGACCCTACCTGTCTATCATTCTAGATGGTATTGCTGTTCCGGCATTGTTAGACACTGGGTCTCAGGTGACCCTAATACCTGATGCCCTATATACTAAGTTCTGGTCAATGGACAGTCTTAAACCCCCGAGCCCTGACTTTACCGTGTATGCTTCTAATGGTCTTCCTGTAGAAGTACTCGGGACAAAATGTGTAGATGTGAAAGTGGGCAGAGAGGAGTTGAAAGACCAGGGGCTTCTGGTAGTAAAGACTGTAAATGAGGAGAACGGTTTAAATATAATTTTGGGTACTAACATTATCAGTAATTGTTTGGGAGAAGTTGTGTTCTTACTCCAACAGCTCGCTGAGATTGCCCGACCAAGGCAGAAAGGAGTAATCCAAAGAGAGATCCGGGCCCTGGTGTGTCAGCAGCAAGCGAAGCTTACAGACGGCGAAATTGGTAATGTACGGGTCACTGACTCGAATCCCATTGTGATACCCCCAATGAGTGAAATGATAATCTGGTGCAGGGCAGCCATAGGTCTGAGAGGACAGAATTACCAAGCTGTAGTAGAACCCCACCCTTCAGAACATAGACCTACACTTATGACTGCTAGGGGGGTAGTAGAAGTGGTGAATGGAAGAGTACCGGTACGGCTTCTCAATTGGGGAGATGATGAGGTAAACTTACCCCGTTATGCAACCATTGCTAAACTACATGCTGTCGACAATAATTCTATTCTCCCGGCTGAGTCCTTAGACTCCTGTCAAATAGCGGAGGACAATGACCCAGCAACTCAGGTGGCGGAATGGTGTCAGCAACTCCATGTTGGGACGGACACCACTCCCGCTCACCAGAAGCAAGGGGTATTACGGGTGGTGCAAGAGTACGCCCAAGTATTTAGCAAGAATCCACTTGATTTTGGGATAATTAAGGGAGTACAACATCATATCCCTACAGGCAGTCATCCTCCCATCAAAGAGCGGTATAGGCCTATACCCCCAGCCCATTATCAGAAGGCTAAGGAAATGTTGCGAGATATGAAAGAAGCCGGAGTAATCAGGGATAGTTGTAGTCCCTGGGCAGCACCTCTAGTCCTGGTTAGAAAGAAAGATGGTAGCTTGAGAATGTGTGTGGATTACAGGCAGGTGAACCGCATAACACACAAGGATGCATACCCGTTACCACGTATAGAGGAGTCATTAGCTGCTCTGAAAACGGCTAACTACTTTTCTACCCTTGATCTGACTAGTGGATACTGGCAAGTGGCTGTGGCTGAGGAGGATCGTGAGAAAACGGCTTTCACCACCCCAATGGGGCTCTGTGAGTTCGACAGAATGCCGTTTGGGCTCAGCAGTGCCCCAGGAACCTTTCAGAGAGTGATGGAGAACTGCCTGGGACATCTCAATTTTGAAACCGTGCTGCTATACTTAGACAACGTCATCGTGTACTCCAAGACATATGAGGACCATCTGAAGCACCTGGCAGAAGTATTTGAGTCCCTGTCCAGGTACGGGATGAAGTTGAAACCCTCAAAATGCCATCTACTCAAACAGAAGGTACAATATTTGGGGCACATCGTCAGTTCGGAAGGAGTAGCGCCGGACCCAGAGAAAGTCACTGCCATCCAGAAGTGGCCGGAGCCGAAGAACCTCAAGGAAGTGCGACAGTTCCTGGGACTAACGGGTTACTACAGAAGGTTCGTGAAAGATTACACGAAGAAGGCAGCGCCTCTACAGGACCTCCTAGTAGGCCAATCCCTAAAGAGCAGAAATCCTCCCTTCAATTGGGGTAAGGAACAGGCTGAAGCATTCCAAAAGATGAAAGAGATCCTTACAGGCGATGAGATCTTGACGTATCCTGATTACAGCCAACCGTTCCTGCTGTACACCGATGCTAGTAATGAAGGTTTAGGAGCAGTTCTCAGTCAGAAGCAGAATGGCCAAGAAAAAGTCATCGCTTATGCCAGCAGAAAACTCAGGCCAACTGAGAGGAATCCGGAAAATTATAGCAGCTTCAAGCTGGAGTTTCTGGCGCTGGTCTGGGCCATTACTGAAAGATTTAAGCACTATCTGGCCTCCAACAAGTTCACGGCGTACACAGACAACAACCCGCTAACGCACCTGGAAACGGCCAAGTTGGGCGCCATGGAGCAGCGTTGGATGGCTCGGTTGTCCAATTACCAGTTTACTATCAAGTACCGGGCAGGCCGAAAGAATGCTAATGCTGACGCATTGTCCCGAATGCCGCATGACTCTGACACGGAGGAAGAATCGGACGACCTGGAAGAAATTGAGCTACCTGCGTTCCATCGAAATGGGGTAGTCCACGAGCATCGAGTCTACAGAAAGCAGTATGGTGCAACGTTAAATCCTTTACCCCATCACAGCTGGAAAGAGACTCAGGACAGCGATCCAGTGGTCAGCCGTATCAAGGAGTTGTTAAGACAGGAAGGTTCCTCCTTGGAAAAAGATGCACCTATGTCAGCAAAGCTCCTGTGGAACGAGAGAAGCAGGTTATTCCTATACCGTGAGAAGTTGTGCAGGAGATACGTCAATCCCAGGACCCACGAGATGGTCTGGCAAATAGTGGTCCCCAAGGCAGACGTCCAAATGGTGTTGGAAGCATACCATGATCAAGCAGGACACTTTGGCTGGAGAAAGCTGGAGACCCTGTTGAGGTGACGGTTCTACTGGGTAGGGATGCGCAGCTCCATCGAGAGGTGGTGTCGGAACTGTGGACCCTGTGGTCTCAGAAGAAAGGACTACGGTAGTCAGAGGGCACCCCTGCAGCCTATTCGGACGACTCGTCCCTTGGAGATTGTGGCCCTGGACCACGTCAAACTGTCGCCAAGTAGATCTGGATACTCATACGCCTTGACCATGGTGGACCATTACTCTAGATTTCTGGTGGTTGTACCAGTTAAGGATCAGACAGCAGTGACGGCAGCAAAAACCTTTCAAGCAAGCTTCTGCAGACCGCATGGGTATCCGGAGCAAGTATTAACCGATCAAGGACCTGCTTTCGAAGCTGATCTATTCAAGGAATTCTGTCACATGTATGGGTGTAAGAAAATTAGAACAACACCATACCATCCTCAAACCAACGGTCTTTGCAAGAAAATGAACCACATTGTCCTTGATTTGTTGAAATCCATACCGTTGGAAGACAGAAATCGATGGCCGGACTTACTACCTGATTTGGTTGACTTGTATAACCATATACCTGTAAGTTCCACTAACTGCACTCCAGCCTATCTTATGAGAGCAAGGCCCGGAAGACTACCAATGGATTTAGAACTTGGAGTGGTAGAACCAGAGGCAGATGACGCTATTGAAAACTGGGACATCAATCGGCAAGGGCAATACAGAAGAGTGCAAGTCTGTGTAGAAGAAAGTCTCCAACAAGGTACGGGAAAAACAGGAAGATATTTACAACAGGAATGCTCCTGCCAAGCCTTTGATGCCTGGAGAAGTGGTATTGAAAAGGAAAAGGAAAATGCACAAATTGGATAACCAGTGGGAGCAAGAACCCTACGTCGTACAAGATTCCAAATATGACAATAGAAAAGTTTGTATCATCAGTAAGGACGGAGGAAGAACAATATCCACTGTGTCCAGAGACCATTTGAAATTGTGTCCAGAACCCTTAAAGTTTCGTGAAGAGAACTCTGTCATCAATCAAGAAGAAAGAAAAGAAGAGGTCATACACACGGATCTGGGAGATTTCCCTGCAGATTGGCCGAGACTGGGAGATGCTGTAATAATTCCGGTGTTGCAATTTTATCAGCCACAAGAGGAAGTTCTACCTCCAGTTGTGCCCATGGTGCCAGTTGAGCCAGTTCAGGAGTTACCTACTCCAGCAGCACCCCAACCTGCGGAACCTCAAGAGGAAGAATCATCGGAAGCAGCGCCCCATGCTATGGGAACCCCTGGTGAAGCTGACTCACACCGCCCAGCCATCAGTACGCTTGCCAGATCCATAGAAAGATTGAGGCAGTTCTATAGTTTGCCGTTACGTAGAACAGTTGGGTTAGAGATTAATATACCTGAAGCTACTCCACGTAGATCAGAACGTACAACGAAAGGGAAGATACCTATTCGTTATCAAAAGTAGTCCTAGCAAACTAGTTTACTAAGTATGGATAATTGTATAAAGTATTGTTATGATATGTAAATTACTTGAAAATGTTTCATGATGGACTCTGAGGCTGAGGACTGAGCCAGCCCAAGAACTGATCTTGTATATAGTTGCACTTTGTGCATTCTCTACCAGCACACCTACCTCTGAACATAAAACCCGTATGGTGAGGCACTGAGTGAGGTCTGCATTCAGATGTCCTGCAGCCCACCCAGGACCCACGTTGAAGGTTTGGTGCGGGTCCTTCACAAGAATATTGTCATCTATTTATATGAAAATGTCTATTTAGTATTTTGTATTTTTCTATGCCTATTGTTATAATGCAACGTTCAAGAAATCCGTACCTCCCGGATGGGAAGAGTTTAAAATGTTACTTGTTTAAATGAAAAATAAAATGTCTTTCTTCTTATATTTCACAGCCCGGGAGTGCTGTATTTTACCAAGGGGGAATGTGTAGCCCTGGTATGTAAGGCACACAGGATCTGGAGAATGCACAGTAAGGTAACAGTTAAAGCTTGACACTCACTTACACTTCAGACACACCCACAGGGGTGTATAGGGGAGTGACGTGTAGCACAGGAGAGAGTCAGTCTAGCTTCCTGTCATCGTACAGAGCAGTCAGGGCTAGTTCTTCTCAGACAGTGAGGATTCCTGTCAGAGCTCTGGGTGAGCAGAAGATTAGTTCCTGCCAATTCAACGAAGTGGAGTCTAGTAACGGATGACTAGTTATCATCCCGAGTCTAGTCAGAGTTACCTTTTACTCAGTCTGAACTTTGAGGAAACTGAGAGTTACTCAGTGAGACCAAGGAAGAAAACTGACTTTCTATCTTCACGCTTCAGTGCTACATTGAAAGCAGAAGCAGGGCGAAGGGCATAGTGGGAAGGATTCAGAAGTGCCTTAAGGATCGGATTATCCTGCACATTGTCACCGGTCACTGGGGACCGAAGCGTCACTATAGCTCCAGGCATAGTGATAGAAAAGCCAGAGTCTTACTGGACCTTAGGTTGCAGAAAGCCGCCCTTAGAGTGCCAGTACGTAACCGAGTCAGGAGAACAAGACTTCTGAGTCCGGCGCGCGGCAAAAGAAAGTACTTAGTTCACCACTTATAAGGCTCTATCACAAAACCGGCCGGGCAGTACAGCTAGTGGGAAAAGCTGAAAACTATAGAGTTAGCTTAGCTACAGGCAAGCTTGGACTCACTCATCATTTGGAAAGAGAAGGAGGCCTGTAACCTGCTCTACTGTTACCGCTACGTGCATTCATCCACCCCGAACAGCCTCCCTGGGACCTGCCTGAACAACTTGAAGTAAAAGGTATGGAAAGAAGCTTCTATGTGTGAGACTGAGTTATTTGATTGCATCCCTGCACAACCCCACCATAACTATCGACCTGAGGGAAGAGTCCCACCTGTAGGGGACCCGACATCTAGCTGCCTCACCATCCCCTCAGAGATCTACAGCAGCGCTGGTCTTAGTGATCAGAGAACTACAGGTGGCGTCACGAACTGTATATATACCTATCCCCTGTAAATATTCCCCCCAACATACGCCTGACCGCCAGGGCCACAGACCGAGCCACCGCTACCTGTGACAACCCCCATAGACTTCCATGGGCTCGGCTCTGGGTACCCCATTGCCCTGGTAACCCACAATTGTGGTGCGTGGTCGAGACACCAACAATATGATTAACCCCTTTAATCCTTCCATTTGATGTGGGCTCTGGCGCTGAGCCCACATCTTTCCCGGCACATATCAGGTGTAATGTTTTATAGCCTGCCTTTCATGGTCACACAGATTGTATAATCTGGTCTTGGTTAATTTTGCTCCAGGGATCAATTTTACGGGCAATCATACACACAGTCACACAGTGGGAAGGCAGATCCTGGCACCCCTTTTCTGAGAACACATCCATAAAATCAGACAGAACAGAGGGTATGGTTTTAGTAGAAACAGAAATGATGGTACACAAGCAATTGCTTTTGGAGAAACCACACCACTTTCTTATTTGTCTGAACTGCCAGTCAATAACCGGATAATGCACAGTTAGCCAGGGAAGGCCTAACTCAGTAGGGTAGGGAGACCATACGCGATACAACAAGAAAGGAGCTCCTTGTGAAGAGTACCTATGCGCAAGTTCACATTATGAACTACCTGCGTAGAATTTCCTTGACCAAGAGGTACAAAGTTAATTCAAATATTGAGATGGACTTCGCCAGCGTACTACAGGAAAAACGATGGTCTTGTGTGAATTGAGCATCCACCATATTTGCTCCCGTGCCACTATCCAAGAGGATGGATATCTTAACCACTTCTGCAGGTAGGAAAAACTGCGATACACCTGCGAAGGAGAAATATACACTGAGGTTGTTATCCTCCTGCAAGTCGACGGCTCCCCGGAGAAATACACTTTCAGTACAGCGGCCGGACACCTTCATAATGCTATAAACCTGCCGAGTAACCCTATATCTACAAGCTAAAAGCGTTGTCGGATCTGACATGTTTCTTTTGATGTTTTCTTTACCATAATGCAGAGTTCCATCATCACATGCCCATTAAGCTGGCTGGAATATGGGTGTTGATGGAGCATGAACTGCCGGAAAAGAAGCATGGTTATGCAAGTAAAATTTTGGCTGCAGTGTGGAAACCTACCAACCTGAATATAGCATAGAACCGAGATCTCACATGTCTTTGTCCTGAAAACTTATGGCCTGATTCAATAATACCGAAGTTATTCATCCCGATCTTGATGAAGGGGCATGTTGTAGTTAGACACTCCTTATTTATGAAGGGGTGCACACCTCTTCATGGATCTGGGGCATCTGACTAGTGCTGTGCGCCTCCATTCGCTATGTCAGAAAGCTTACTCCAGTCACGGATTGGAGTGAGATTTCTGTCATAGGGAACGACACAGCTCATCATGAATTAGACAAGCTGTGGCATCATGCTCCCACGGCTCCTTGTCCCGCTCCAGCTCCACCAATTTTATCAGAGATGGGAGAAACTGGTGTGAAAATGCAAAGTTGCAAAATTTTGGAGCAACATCTAAATTTTGCAATTTTTCAAACCTTTTATGCATTGTTCTGGAGCCATATGTGCCTTTTTAAATTTAAAGGGGTATTCCCATCTGTAAGATCCTATCCCGATATGTAGTAGGTGAAATAATAATATTAGCAAATACCTCCAATTAGAAATGTATTATAGTTCTTCTGATAAGCTATGTCGCATACCTCATGCAGGACATTACAGTAGATTAGGTATCCATGGTTCTGAACATTGGTGTCACTATATGAGTGGTCGTAACCATGGATACCTAACCTACTGCAATGCCCTTCATATGGTAAGCAACATAGTGAATCAGAAGAACTGTACTACATTTCTAATTGGATGTATTCGCAAATATTATTATAATATTTCATATTATTATTACACCTACTACATATAGTATAGGGATAGGATCTTGAAGATGGTAATACCCCTTTAATGATAAAAAGATAAAACGATAAATGAGACCTGCAAAAGAAAACAAAAACTATTCATATAGCGGCATTAATGAAAAAAGTAAATAAGTATACTGTATCTACCTGAGTACTGAAAAAAGAAATATTTGTTGTGGTTATGAAGCCCCAATTCGACTTGGTCTTAAAGGGGATAACTGGATCGCTCCTTGTACAGAGAACTATTTATAACTTTTTTGGCCTTAGCACCAGTCTTGGTATTATTATGGGAATCACTGTATCCTCCACACGTCACATGAGAGATAAATCTGTCGGCTTGTATTTTTAGACTGTTGGCTGCTATGAACATTTATAAAAATAAATAATTGAATGAGTAAAAAAAAAAAAGTAAAATGAAAAAATAAAACCGCAAATCCGAGTGAGGTTGTAATTGCCACTTTAGCATCTGCTCGCTACTTTGAAGCCAAATAGAAGTCGATGCGCCAATATGATGCGGTTTATCAGTGCAATTCAAGGACGAATTTCCCCTGGACATCTCGCTGACGGTGTAGGTCTGGGTGCTACTGATAACCTATAAGTGTGTCCTTAGTTATTTAAATACTACAAGCTGGCGAATTCCATCTTCATACAGAGAGAGGAGAGATAAGACCTGCTACCTACTCCACCGCTCACCATCGCTGAGAATGTACATGTCCCCAGCCTGATAACACGCGGCGCTATATATCAAATCTCTTCTTCACAGTCACACTCAGTAAAGGCCCAAGACTGGGATTTATTTTATTGGCACTTTTAAACATTGATTTCTTTTTCTGTTAACCCTTTGCTTCTAGAGAATTAAGACTGTGCAGTGAAAAGTAGGGAACCAATGACGGAAATAAAAAATAAAAAATAGGGCCGATCCTGTTAACATTTAAAGCCCAGTCCTGATGTTTGGCAACCTGTCAATTGTTAAAGGAATTTATTTTGTACACTTCCATTTGAGATTCTGCGATGGTCCCCCAGACTCAGGACTCTGATGTTCCTGGCAGTCGAGACTTCCCATATTTGGTCCACTGTCACTTCCCCAAACAATGGATGAACCCCACTACTGACGAGATGCCAGATACAAACGGTATGTATGTTCAGATACATTATTCGTTACACCTATAGAATAAAGCCATAGTTTCACCCAGGGCCATAAAGGTAGCAGAGTCCTTTTCAATCACGGGTCCGATAAAGGGTTCTGCTACTGCTATGAACTAAATATTTCCTATTGTTCTACATAAAGCTTGTCATCTATTATGTGACCAATCACTGGCGATGACAATTTTCTTATTACCCTTGGCCCGAGCAGTCACATTAAATGATGTCAGTATGGATGACATCTCATTGCATCAAAACCAGAATTTTACACGAATGTATGCTCCAAAGTTTATTATTTGTTCATATCGGAGAGATTCAGGAGATTGTCCTATTCTTAGCAGATAACATTTTACTGTCCACTTTTTTCCATTCTATGCTATGGAGAAGTGTGACATAAGCATTACGATGATTATACCCTTTCTTTTTTTTGCTAACATTGTTTAAAACACCACTCCAGTGTTTGTTTTTTTTAAGCGCTGGAGTGGTGCTACTAATCTAAGGTCCCTGACCCTAGTCTTATACTTACCCGCTGTCATCTTCCTCTTTTATCGGCAGCACTCCGGTCCCATGGTGCCATCTTGTGACTGCAACTTCTTACTCACCGGATGTCAGAAGTTATGGTCACAAGCTCTTATTGTAAGTCTATGAGAGCCAGAATGAGGCCAGAATGAGGCCCTCATAGACTTACATTGAAAAATGACTTCCAACTCGTTCCAGCAAATATTGGAGCTACAGTGCCTATAAGTAGTATTCAACCCCCTGCAGATTTAGCTGGTTTGATAAGATGCAAATAAGTTAGAGCCTTCAAACTGCAAACGAGAGTAGGATTTATTAACAGAAGCATAAATCTTACAAAACAAAAAGTTATGTTGCTCAGTTGAATTTTAATAAATTTTAAACATAAAAGTGTGGGTCAATTATTATACAACCCCTATGTTTAATATTTCGTGGAATAACCCTTGTTTGCAATTACAGCTAATAATCGTCTTTTATAAGACCTGATCAGGCCGGCACAGGTCTGTGGAGTTATCTTGGCCCACTCCTCCATGCAGATCTTCTCCAAGTTATCTAGGTTCTTTGGGTGTCTCATGTGGACTTTAATCTTGAGCTCCTTCCACAAGTTTTCAATTGGGTCAGGAGACTGACTAGGCCACTCCAACACCTTGACTTTTTCCCTCTTGAACCAGGCCTTGGTTTTCTTGGCTGTGTGCTTTGGGTCGTTGTCTTGTTGGAAGATGAAATTACGACCCATCTTAAGATCCTTGATGGAGGAGCGGAGGTTCTTGGCCAAAATCTCCAGGTAGGACGTGCTATCCATCCTCCCATGGATGCGGACCAGATGGCCAGGCCCCTTGGCTGAGAAACAGCCCCACAGCATGATGCTGCCACCACCATGCTTGACTGTAGGGATGGTATTCTTGGGGTCGTATGCAGTGCCATCCAGTCTCCAAACGTCACGTGTGTGGTTGGCACCAAAGATCTCGATCTTGGTCTCATCAGACCATAGAACCTTGAACCAGTCTGTCTCAGAGTCCTCCAAGTGATCATGAGCAAACTGTAGATGAGCCTTGACATGACGCTTTGAAAGTAAAGGTACCTTACGGGCTTGTCTGGAACGGAGACCATTGCGATGGAGTACGTTACTTATGGTATTGACTGAAACCAATGTCCCCACTGCCATGAGCTCTTCCCGGAGCTCCTTCCTTGTTGTCCTTGGGTTAGCCTTGACTCTTCGGACAAGCCTGGCCTCGGCACGGGAGGAAACTTTCAAAGGCTGTCCAGGCCGTGGAAGGCTAACAGTAGTTCCATAAGCCTTCCACTTACGGATGATGCTCCCAACAGTGGAGACAGGTAGGGCCAACTCCTTGGAAAGGGTTTTGTACCCCTTGCCAGCCTTGTGACCCTCCACGATCTTGTCTCTGATGGCCTTGGAATGCTCCTTTGTCTTTCCCATGTTGACCATGTATGAGTGCTGTTCACAAGTTTGGGGAGGGTCTTAAATAGTCAGAAAAGGCTGGCAAAAGAGATCATTAATCCACACATGTGAAGCTCATTATTCTTGGTGCCTGAAATACTTCTTAATACTTTAGGGGGACCAAACAGAATTCTTGTGGTTTGAGGGGTTGAATAATAAATGACACTCTGAATTAACTTTTAACGTTTTAAAAAAAAAAAATTAAAACAAAAATTTTTGCTGCAGTCCATTTCCCACTTCCAGGCTGATCTACAGTACAAATGTCACAATGCCAAGTTAATTCCGCATGTGTCAACCAGCTAAATCTGCAGTGGGTTGAATACTACTTGTAGGCACTGTATCTGGCAGGTCACAATCTGTTGAAGACTGACCAGAGGGGTAGCGATAAAAGGTGAAGACAGGGCATGTAAGTTTAAAACTAGGGTCAGTGACCTTAGATTAGAAGCACCACTCCAGTGCTGCAATAAACAAAAAGTGGTGCTTTAACCCCTTGATATAGTCCGTCATTGGACGCCACCCACTGTTTGGTGCGGGCTCCGGCGATGAGCCTGCACCTTTACCGGCACATGACAGCTGATCTGATCGGCTGATATGTGCCCAGAACAGCTGCGGGTGGAATCACGATTCACCCGCGGCTGTTAACATGTTAAATGCCAATGTCAAACTCTGATAATTAATCTAATCGGTAAACGGTGTAGCAAGAAAAAAAATCGAAATGCCAGAATTATGTTTTTTCTGATTGCTGTAACATTGCAATAAAATGCAATAACAGGCGATCAAAAGAATGTATCTGCGCCAAAATGGTATCAATAAAAACGTCAGATCGAAGCACAAAAAATAAGACCTCACCCAGCCCCAGATTCCAAAAAATGGAGACGCTAGGGGTCTCAGAAAATGGCAACTTTTTTTTTTTTTTACGAACGTTGAAATTTTTTTTCACCACTTAGATAAAAAAGAACCTAGATATGTCTGGTGTCTATGAACTCATAATGACCTGGAGAATCATAATTGCAGGTCACTTTTAGCATTTAGTGAACCTAGTAAAAAAGCCAAACAAAAAACAAGTGTGGGATTGCACTTTTTTGCAATTTCACCGCACTTGGAATTGTTTTTCCCATTTTCTATTACACAACATGCTAAAACCAATGGTGTCATTCAAAAGTACAACTTATCCCACAAAAAACAAGCCCTCACATGGCCATATTGACGGAAAAAATAAAAAAGTTATTGCTCTGGGAAGAAGGGGAGCAAAAAATAAAAATGCAAAACAATAAATACCCCTGGTCCTTAAGGGGTTAATGAAGTCTAACATGAGCTCCAGTAAGTGGAGTACAAGCTGGTGTAATAGGCCCCGTTATATTGCTGTATGTAAATTATTATGGGACCTCTTGGCAAACAGAAATGTTTAGGACTAGCATGTCATCTAAAACAAGAGGTCTATCTGTATTTGTGTCAATGGATGCTAAAAGGCCCATGATTCATCACAGCTATTACGCCAGAATTCTGCAGTAAATTGTCTTGAAAAGTTGCAAAATTTTTGTGCAATAAGAGTTTGCAATGCAGAACACCTTACTGGACAGCTGTCCCACATCATATCATAACAGATTGCATTGTCCCTATTCCCCTATTGTTCATTATGCTTGGAGGAGTTATAGATGTTTCCATAAAATTAGATTTCACAGAGTAATAAAGCTATGAAAACCCATAACCCTATACTCATTACCCTTGGTCTCAGTCCTTCTCAGACCACATACCCATTACATCACTTGACATATGTTAATGTTTTGATACTTGAGGATAGGACCATCCCGAATAGGGTCACCTTGATGTGGTGGGATGGCTTTTACGTTTTTTTTTAAATCAAAGTTATGTTAACTACAGTAAGTACCCTATCATTATTTTCATGCACTATTGCTATTTAGTTTTTTTTACTGCAGGCTATTTGCTTTTTTTGTTTTTATCTTAAGATTTGTCTGTTTAGTGGCCAGTGTGAACATGGCCTACACGCTGCATGCACACCAACTTATATTCCAGTGCATCTTTTTAGGTTTTCATTACCCTGTATATAGCTTTTATTATTATATTCGTTTTTTTACTATATGTTGTAGACAATATAAATCTTGTTTTTCTTAAAATCCAAATGACCTTTTAATATGTTTGTTGCCTCCTGATCAGTTCTGGAAATTACCTTGCACTGTAATCTGTCAATTATGTTAAAAATATATACGGTATGTACGTATAGAGAAAAAGATTTATTCTAAACTGGAACTGGAACTGCATAGGATTTCTCCCATGACATTTACTTATGCCTGAAGGCAAAGTTAACCTTTTACATGTGTAGACATATGAGCCGGACTTTGTCAACCGGCTGATCATACTGATGGGAAATACGGATACATTAGCAGTTTGCCAAGAACTGCTACCGAAAGGTAATATAAACATATATCTACATCTGTCTATCTAAAAAAAAACATAGCACGCATTGACTTGCATACACTCTCGACATTTATATCCCTATTTGCAACACATTTGTAATAAGTGTGTACTACATCTGCTACCTATAATACTTTGTAAAGGGTGATTCATGCACTACTTTACCCGGGAAAACTGCTGTAACTTCTAAAAGACGGTCCACCGTACTGAAATTTGAACTTTGCATACTTTGGTTGAAAAGAAGTGTGAGTGCAATGAACCTCAGCGACAGTGGGGAGAAACATCCTCGCGTTGAGTGGTCTCACTAACTTGTCTCCCACCGGTCGTCTCCGCTACGAGATAGACTTGCCGCACGCCTTTAGTGTGTCGGTAGTTTATGTTTGGTGCTTACATTTCACTCCTGCTGAATTCCTTCTTCATTTGTTAACAATGTAAAGTTACAGTTTGGGGGAGGGTGTTTTTATTGTGAAAACTAATTGTAAAACTGAATCGTTAAAGAGGTGCCAAAGTGAGTTTAGATTAGGGGTCAAAATTCGCCATCCAAACCGTGTATTTCATGCCTTGTTTGATGACAGAGTAATCTCCAATGGACAGTGGCCACCAAGATTACCTGATTTAACACCGCCGGATTTTTTCCTTTGAGGACATTTGAAAGATCGAATATACAGTCATGGCCAAAAGTTTTGAGAATGACACAAATATTAATTTTTACAAAGTCTACTGCTTCACTTTTTCTAATGGCAATTTGCATATATTCCAGAATGTTATAAAGAGTGATCAGCTTAACAGCAATTACTTGCAAAGTCAATATTTGGCTAGAAAATGAACTTTATCCCCCAAAACACATTTCAACATCATTGCAGCCCTGCCTTAAAAGGACCAGCTAACCTCTTTTCAGTGATTGCTCCATTAACACAGGTGTGGGTGTTGATGAGGACATGGCTGGAGATCAATCTGTCATGATTAAGTAAGAATGACACCACTGGACACTTTAAAATGAGGCTGGTGCTTGGCATCATTGTTTCTCTTCTGTTAACCATGGTTATCTCTAAAGAAACACGTGCAGTCATCATTGCAATGCACAACAATGGCCTAACAGGGAAGAGTATCGCAGCTAGAAAGATTGCACCTCAGTCAACAATCTATCGCATCATCAAGAACTTCAAGGAGAGAGGTTCCATTGCTGCCAAAAAGGCTTCAGGGCGCCCAAGAAAGACCAGCAAGCTCCAGGACGTCTCTTAAAAGTGTTTCAGCTGCGGGATCGGGCTACCAGCAGTGCAGAGCTTGCTCAGGAATGGCAGCAGGCAGGTGTGAGTGCATCTGCACGCACTGTGAGGCGGAGACTCTTGGAGCAAGGCTTGGTCTCAAGGAGGGCAGCAAAGAAGCCACTTCTCTCCAGAAAAAAACATCATGGACAGACTGATATTCTGCAAAAGGTACAGGCAGGTGGACTGCTGAGGACTGGTGTAAAGTTATTTTCTCTGATGAATCTCCTTTTCGATTGTTTGGGACATCAGGAAAACGCCTCATTCGGAGAAGACAAGGTGAGCGCTACCACCAGTCTTGTCTCATGCCAACTGTTAAGCATCCTGAAACCATTCATGTGTGGGGTTGCTTCTCAGCCAAGGGAATCGGCTCTCTCACAGTCTTACCTAAAAACACAGCCATGAATAAAGAATGGTACCAGAATGTCCTCCAAGAGCAACTTCTCCCAACCCTCCAAGAGCAGTTTGGCGATCAACAATGCCTTTTCCAGCATGATGGAGCACCTTGCCATAAAGCAAAGGTGATAACTAAATGGCTCAGGGAACAAAACATAGAGATTTTGGGTCCATGGCCTGGAAAATCCCCAGATCTTAATCCCATTGAGAACTTGTGGTCAATCATCAAGAGACGGGTGGACAAACAAAAACCTAAAAATTCTGACAAAATGAAAGCATTGATTGTGCAAGAATGGACTGCTATCAGTCAGGATTTGGTCCAGAAGTTGATTGAGAGCATGCCAGGGAGAATTGCAGAGGTCCTGAAGAAGAAGGGTCAACACTGCAAATATTGACTTGCTGCATTAACTCATTCTAACTGTCAATATAAGCTTTTGTTACTCATATGTTTGCAATTATTATATTTCTGTCTGTGATAAAAACATCTGTCAAACACACATAAAAACCAGAGGGCAGCAGATCATGTGAAAATATAATATTTGTGTCATTCTCAAAACTTTTGGCCATGACTGTACAGTAACAAGCCACGAACATTACAGGCACTCCGAGAGAACACACAGCAAGAAATTCAGGCTATGACCCCAGACATCCTGCGGAATACATTCAACAATATGGAACAGCGCGCGCAGGCGTGCTTGGATACAAAGGTGGATATTTTCAGCACCTGCTCTAAATCATCAGTTTCTCATGAACCAAGGTTTGTACAGTCTAAATTTCACATTGTCTCTTTAGACGTTACAGCTATTTTTCCGGGTAAAGTAGAAAGTGAATCGCCCTATTTTATCGCCCAATCGAAAGATAAGTTGGTTATTTGCCTACTAATGCTATATTTCAACTCTATTAGTGAGGGTCTTGATGTTGGGACAGAACATTTATCACCTATCCAGTGGGTGCATGATCATTTACGGTATATCAACTAGAATACCCCACTAAAGGTATATGTTAGTAAGTATTACACTAGGAAACCAGAGTTACTACAGAATAAGGCAGGGTTACAAATTTCCAAGTATACCTGTTCTGCCATCCTCCAATGCTTCATTGTGCCAAAACGTATGTTTTATTTGTATGCAAATTAGGCTTGCAAGTGCAATGTTGGGTGTAACAGCATGTGCAGCCCTTGGCTCTTTTTCGCTTGTCTTGGGCAGTGCTGCCCTCAACTTCTTGATTGGCAGTGGAAAGCAGAGGTGACCTTATGCAGCAGAGTCTTTGTCTCCACTGTAAATCAAGAAACGAAGGGCAGTGCTGACCAGAAGAAGTGAAGACGAGCCAAGAACTGCAAGTGCACTGATCCTCCCAATAGTTCATTTCGGAGCCTAATTTGCATGTGAATAGAACATAAACTTTGGTACAAAGATGGCGATGGAATAGGCATCCTTGGAAATATATAACCCTTTCCTTTCATGTAGAAGAACTAGTTTCCTAGATATAGGAAAGATGTGTATCTTCGTACCGTGTTAGCCAGTAGATAGAAAAATATTTAGACTTGAGAGTCCTCAGTGGTTGATACCTTTTAATGGCTAACTGAAAAGATGGTAACAAATTGCAAGCTTTCGAGACTACTCAGGTCTCTTCATCAGGCTAGACTAATACAAAATCTGAAGAATCACATATTTATATACACAAAAGGACACAGGAATAATGCAATAGGTAAGACAAGTGACGTGAAGCAGAACTGTCATTATGGCAGAGGGATGAACATAAATATTGGAACAGTTCATAGATAAGGAGAGAAAGTTTTATTGCCCTCTGATTGGGGTCTGGTATTGTGTTTTGATGCCCCTAGAAGGTCAGAGAAGCAGATTCCTTAATTGATATAGAAAGACATAAATCCATGTGACATGTTCATTCCAGCACTAAGAGTGTCAAAGGTCGTCATAAGTTTATATTCCCAAACCTTTCTATCTTTCTCAGATTTGAAGTTAGATTTTAATACAAGTAATTCCATATCCATCATGCTATGACCGGGCATACAAAAGTGTTTTGCCACAGGTAAATCCATTCTTTTTTCTCTTATTGTGTGGCGATGAGAATCCATCCTTGTTCTCAGTTTTTGCCCGGTATCCCCCACATACAGACCCCCAGTTGGACATTTAGTACATTGTTGTGAATGGACTTGAAATGAGTTCTGAGCAGAGGCTCCCTCTGGTGGTTACAAGCGGTACTGGACTGTCCAGTGAAGATTGTGAGGATTGGGAATCAGGTGTTACTGACTGGTCTTATATAAGGGAGTCGCCTTCCCATCAGGGTTGCCGGTGATCAATTGTTCTGGTCTCAATCCTTGATTCCTGTTTCCTTTGTAGCCTGCTGTGTCGTGTCTGCATCTCCTGCTAACAGATAAGACATTTTCTTCTTTTTGTATTTGTGCTTGATTTTTGCATTTTGTCCTGCACTTCTGTGGGGCCTTCAGGGTCCCCTCCGGGGGCTTTTGCCCTCTCAGTTTAGTTCAGCCACTGATGTTTGTACATTTGCTTTTTCCAGTTTTTTCAGTGGCTGCTGTTTTGATTTTGTTACACCAGAGAACTAATTTAGGTGGTAGAGGTCATGTGATCTCAGATGTTTTTGAAATTAACATAGTAACATAGTTATTAAGGTTGAAGGAAGACTTTAAGTCCATCTAGTTCAACCCATATCCTATCCTAACCTGCCCTAACATGTTGATCCAGAGGAAGGCAAAAAAACCCCAAGTGGCAAACAGTAAGCTTCACATTGGGGAAAAAAATTCCTTCCCGACTCCACATACGGCAATCAGACTAGCTCCCTGGATCAATGCTGTATCTAGGAAACTAGTGAATTAGTAGAGTTGGTGCTTTTCAGGGTTTTTTGGGATTGCAGTAAGTGCCCTTCCTATCCTTTTCTATTTAGGTAGTTTGGGTCCCAACGTTTGCTCATACTATTTTCTGTCTGTGTCAGTATTTCTTCTTGTCTAACCGCCATTACATGTTTGGGGGCTTTCTATGTTCTTTGGGGATCTGCTCCGGGGCAGATAGCTTTCCTCTTTCTATCTTTAGGTGTAGTTAGTTTCTCAGGCTGTGACGAGGCGTCTAGGACCAACGTAGGAACGCTCCACGGCTGCCTCTAGTTGTGGTGGTTAGTCAGGGTACTGCAATCTCATAGATTCCAACTGCTCTGGTGTATTGCCTTTTTTACCTGCACTCCTCAGCTACCGAAACATAACAGTATCACCGGCCAAAAAAAATTGAAAATTGTATGGTACTCACAGAAGGGAAAAATATTATGAAAGAAAAAAGGTTGTCAGAGTTGTCAGAGATATTTTTCTGTTTGTTGCATTTTTTTTTTTCCCCTCTGTATCTCTGGGTGCTGGGGAGGATTTTTTCTCTCAATGGAGTTTGCACAGTTGTCTGGCCGTGTGGATCAGCTTGCCACTGAGGTTCAGAGTATTGCTTCCTATCTTGCTAGGTTGCCTGTTGTGGAACCTAGGATTCCCATGCCAGATTTGTTTTTGGGGGATCGAGCCAAGTTTCTGAATTTCAAAAATAATTGTAAATTGTTTTTTGCCTTAAGATCTAAGTCCTCAGGGAACGCAGCGCAGCAGGTTCAAATTGTCATCTCTCTCCTGCGCGGCGATCCTCAGGGTTGGGCTTTTTCCCTGACACCTGGGGATCCTGTTTTGAGTGATGTTGATGCATTTTTTCAGGCCTTGGGGTTATTGTACGATGAGCCTAATGTCACTGATCAAGCTGAAAAATCCTTGTTGGCATTAAATCAGGGGCTTGATGATGCTGAGTTATACTGTCAGAGATTCCGTAGGTGGGCAGTCCTAACCAAATGGAATGACGACGCTTTGGCAGCCCTTTTTCGGAAGGGTCTGTCAGATAATGTAAAGGATGTTATGGTGGGATTCCCTGTCCCCTCTGGTCTCAATGATTCTATGCCATTTGCGATTCAAATTGACAGACGTTTGCGTGAGCGGAGAAGTATGCGTGGAATAGTGTTGCCTTGTGAACCTGCTTCTGAATCCATGCAGTGTGATAGAGTGGTTTCTGGGGCACAGCGTCATGAGTTTCGAAAGCGCAATGGGTTATGTTTCTACTGTGGTGATGCCTCTCATGCTATTTCAGTCTGCCCTAAGCGGGGAAGACATTTTGCACGCTCAGTTGTCTTGGGTAGTGTTCAGACTAAGTTTTTATTAACTGTTACTCTGATATGCTCTCTGTCTTCATTTTCTGCTCAGGCTTTCGTTGATTCGGGAGCAGCTATTAACCTGATGGATTTTGATTTTGCTAAACGTTGTGGGTTTCCCTTGATACCCCTACGGAAGTCTATTCCCCTACTGGGGATCGATTCTACCCCTTTGGCTGAGAATAAACCTCAGTTCTCTACTCAGGTGATAATGAGGGTTGAACCTGATCATCAGGAGAGCTGCAAATTTTTGGTTCTGTATAATCTGCATGACATTATCGTACTGGGTTTCCCTTGGTTACAGTCTCATAATCCTGTTTTGGATTGGAAATCTGTGTCTGTAACCAGTTGGGGCTGCCAATGTGTTAATACCAACACTCCTGTTTTTTCTGCCTCCCCCAGGCTCAGGATGTTCCTGACTTTTTGATTGATTTTTCTGATGTGTTTAGCGAAAGTAAATCTGCATCCTTGCCTCCCCATAGGAGCTATGACTGCGCTATTGAATTAGTGCCTGGTAGTAAATTCCCTAAAGGTCGCCTTTTTAACTTGTCTGTACCTGAACATGACGCTATGCGGTCTTATATCAAGGAATCATTGGAGAAGGGTCATATCAGACCATCCTCTTCACCCTTAGGTGCCGGTTTTTTTCTTTGTGGCCAAAAAGGATGGTTCATTAAGGCCGTGTATTGATTATCGTCTTTTGAACAATATTACTGTGAAATATCAATATCCGTTACCCTTGATTTCTGACCTGTTTTCCAGGGTGAAAAACGCTACTTGGTTTACCAAGCTTGACCTCAGTGGGGTGTTATGTTTCGGTAGCTGAGGAGTGCAGGTAAAAAAGGAAATACACCAGAGCAGTTGGAATCTATGAGATTGCAGTACCCTGACTAACCACCACAACTAGAGGCAGCCGTGGAGCGTTCCTACGTTGGTCCTAGACGCCTCGTCACAGCCTGAGAAACTAACTACACCTAAAGACAGAAATAGGAAAGCTATCTGCCCCGGAGCAGAACCCCAAAGATAATAGAAAGCCCCAAAACATGTAATGGCGGTTAGACAAGAGGAAATACTGACACAGAAAGAAAATAGTATGAGCAAACGCTGGGGCCCAAACTAACTAAATAGAAAAGGATAGGAAGGGTACTTACTGCAATCCCAGAAAACCCTGAAAAACACCAACACTACTAATTTCAAAATCACCTGAGATCACACGACCTCTACCACCTAAATTAGTTCTCTGGTGTAAGAAAATCAAAACAGCAGCCACTGAAAAAACTGGAAAAAGCAAAAGTACAAAACTCAGTGGCTGAACTAAACAGAGAGGGCAAAAGCCCCCGGAGGGGACCCTGAAGGCCCCCACAGAAGTGCAGGACAAAATGCAAAAATATAGCAAAAACAAAAAAGAAGAAAAATTCTTATCTGGTAGCAGGAGATGCAGACACGACACAGCAGGCTACAAGGGAAACTGGAAAGAAGGATTCAGACCAGAACAATTGATCACCGGCAACCCTGATGGGAAAATGACTCCCTTATATAAGACCAGTCAGTAACACCTGATTCCCAGTCCTCACAATCTTCACTAGTACCGCTTGTAACCACCAGAGGGAGCCTCTGCTCAGAACTCATCTCAAACCCATTCACAACAGGGGGGCATATAACCTTATTCGCATTAAGCACGGGGATGAATGGAAGACGGCATTTAATACCCCTGAGGGGCATTTTGAGTACCTTGTGATGCCCTTTGGGCTCACTAATGCTCCTTCTGTCTTCCAGTCCGTCATGAATGACATTTTCAGGGATTTTGTGGATAAATTTCTGATTGTTTATTTGGATGATATCTTGATTTTTTCCAATGACTGGGACTCTCATGTGAAACATGTTCGAACTGTATTCCAGATTTTGAGAGAGAATGCTCTGTATGTGAAGGGATCAAAGTGTCTTTTTGGCGTACAGAGGATCTCATTTTTGGGATTCATTTTGTCCCCATCTGTTATTGAAATGGACCGGTCAAGGTTCAGGCCATCTGTGATTGGGTCCAACCTACTTCATTAAAGGCTCTTCAAAGATTTTTGGGTTTTGCCAATTTTTATCGTAAATTTATTGGTAATTTCTCGGTTATTGTTAAACCATTAACTGATTTGACCAAAAAGGTTTCTGATGTGGTGAATTGGCCTCCTGAGGCAGTCTCTGCATTTCAGGAACTTAAACAGAGATTCACTTCTGCTCCTGTTCTACGGCAGCCTGATGTTTCTCTGCCATTTCAGGTGGAGGTTGATGCCTCTGAAATTGGGGCAGGTGCCGTTTTGTCCCAAAGAGATCCAGAGACCTCTAAAAGTAACCCTTGTGCCTTATTCTCTCGAAAATTTTCTCCTACTGAACGTAATTATGACGTGGGTAATCTGGAGTTATTGGCCATGATGTGGGCTTTTGAAGAGTGGAGACATTGGCTGGAGGGAGCCAAACATCAGGTGGTGGTCCTTACGAACCATAAGAATCTGGTTTATCTGGAATCTGCCAAGCGACTTAATCCTAGACAGGCCAGGTGGGCCTTGTTTTTCACACGTTTTAATTTTGTGGTTTCCTTTCTTCCTGGCACTAAGAATGTTAAGGCGGATGCCCTCTCGAGGAGTTTCCTTGCGGACTCTCCTGAGTTATCTGATCCTTCTGTTATTTTGAAAGAAGGTGTAGTTCTTTCCGCCATCTCGCCCAATTTGAGACTGGCACTGGAGGGGTGTCAGGAGGATAGGCCCGAGCGCTGCCCTGTTGGGAAATTGTTTGTCCTGGACCAATGGAAAAAGAGTGTGATGTCTGAGATTCATTGTTCCGCGTTGGCCGGTCATCCCGGAATTTTTGGTACCAGAGACTTGGTTAGTCAGTCCTTTTGGTGGCCTACCTTGTCTCGTGATGTCAGGGAATTTGTGCAGTCCTGCGGGACTTGCTCTCGCTCCAAGCCTTGCTCTCGCTCTAGTGGTTTGTTGATGCCATTGCCTGTGCCCAAGAGACCATGGACCCATATCTCTATGGATTTCATTTCCGACCTCCCTGTTTCTCAGAGAATGACCGTCATCTGGGTGATTTGTGATAGGTTTTTCAAGATGGTACATCTTGTGCCATTACCTAAGTTGCCTTCCTCCTCTGAATTGGTACCTTTGTTCCTTCAGCACGTGGTTCGTTTACACGGCATTCCTGAGAACATTGTGTCTGACAGAGGAGTCCAGTTTGTTTCCAGATTTTGGAGGACCTTTTGTTCTAAACTTGGTGTTCAATTGTCTTTCTCCTCGGCGTTTCATCCTCAGACCAATGGTCAAACTGAGAGAACAAACCAGACATTGGAGACTTATCTAAGATGCTTTGTGTCTGCTGATCAGGATGACTGGGTCTCTTTTTTGCCTTTGGCTGAGTTTGCTCTTAATAATAGGGCTAGCTCTGCCACTTTGATGTCTCCATTTTTCTGTAATTCTGGGTTTCACCCTCGATTTTCTTCAGGACAGACGGAGGCTTCTGTCTGTCCAGGTGTTGACTCTGTTGTGGAGCGTATGCAGCGGATTTGGGACCAGGTAGTGGAGAGGTTGTCCCTCTCTCAGGAGAGGGCCCAGCGGTTTGCTAACCGGCATAGGACTGATGGTCCTCGGTTTAAAGTGGGGGACTTGGTCTGGTTGTCCTCAAAAAATATTCCTATGAGAGTGGCATCTCCTAAATTTAAGCCTAGGTTCATTGGACCTTATAAGATCATGGAGATTCTTAAACCTGTTTCTTTTCGTTTGCTTCTTCCAGGGACATTTAAGATCCATAACGTGTTCCACAAGTCCTTGTTGAAGAGGTTTGTTGAGCCAGTGGTTCCTACTGCTTTGCCTCCTGACCCTGTTCTGGTTGAGGGCAATATGGAGTTTGTGGTTGAGAAAATATTGAATTCTCGTTTTTCTAGACGGAAACTCCAGTATTTGGTTAAGTGGAGAGGTTATGGTCAGGAAGACAATTCTTGGGTGTTTGCTTCGGACATCCATGCTAGGAGACTCATCCGTGCGTATCATAGAACTCATCCTGACCGACCTGGTTGCTCAAGTGAGGGTTCGGTGACCCCTCCTCAAGGGGGGGTACTGTTGTGAATGGACTTGAAATGAGTTCTGAGCAGAGGCTCCCTCTGGTGGTTACAAGCGGTACTGGACTGTCCAGTGAAGATTGTGAGGATTGGGAATCAGGTGTTACTGACTGGTCTTATATAAGGGAGTCGCCTTCCCATCAGGGTTGCCGGTGATCAATTGTTCTGGTCTCAATCCTTGATTCCTGTTTCCTTTGTAGCCTGCTGTGTCGTGTCTGCATCTCCTGCTAACAGATAAGACATTTTCTTCTTTTTGTTTTTGTGCTTGATTTTTGCATTTTGTCCTGCACTTCTGTGGGGGCCTTCAGGGTCCCCTCCGGGGGCTTTTGCCCTCTCAGTTTAGTTCAGTCACTGATGTTTGTACATTTGCTTTTTCCAGTTTTTTCAGTGGCTGCTGTTTTGATTTTGTTACACCAGAGAACTAATTTAGGTGGTAGAGGTCGTGTGATCTCAGATGTTTTTGAAATTAGTAGAGTTGGTGCTTTTCAGGGTTTTTTGGGATTGCAGTAAGTGCCCTTCCTATCCTTTTCTATTTAGGTAGTTTGGGTCCCAACGTTTGCTCATACTATTTTCTGTCTGTGTCAGTATTTCTTCTTGTCTAACTGCCATTACATGTTTGGGGGCTTTCTATGTTCTTTGGGGATCTGCTCCGGGGCAGATAGCTTTCCTCTTTCTATCTTTAGGTGTAGTTAGTTTCTCAGGCTGTGACGAGGCGTCTAGGACCAACGTAGGAACGCTCCACGGCTGCCTCTAGTTGTGGTGGTTAGTCAGGGTACTGCAATCTCATAGATTCCAACTGCTCTGGTGTATTGCCTTTTTTACCTGCACTCCTCAGCTACCGAAACATAACAGTACATATAATGAGGTACACCACATTAGATGTGTTGCAGCTGAAAGTACCTGGTATCTTGTAGTCCTGATGGGAGTTGGGGATCTTTATCTTGTCCGTGGTCATTATAGATGCACAGGTTTTGCATTTCTTCTTGTTGCAAGGAAAGGTTCCTGCAGCTGTTGGGGAGGACAGGGAGCTTCTGACAATGATGCTTCTTAGATTTGGGGGCTGCCTAAAACATAGTAGTGGGGGGCCTGGAAATATGGATTGTAATCGGGCATCTTTTTGTAGTAAAGGTTGTAGTTTCCGTGCAGCTCCCCTTAGCATCTCCAGATTTGGATTGTAGGTGACTACTAGAGGCACCCGGTTATTTTCTTCTTTAGCTTTGTAATGTAGCAGGTGATTCCTTGATATTCTGGTGGCTCTTGTAATTTGGTTTTCAATTGTTCTTGGATGGTAGCCCTGGTTCAAAAAGGTCTTTCTGAGGCGACCAAGGTGTTCATCTCTATCCATGGGGTTGGAACATATACGGTTGTATCTGATGGCTTGGCTGTAGACAATAGAGTTTTTTATGTGTTTTGGATGGAAACTGTCCCATTTAAGGTATGTTGGACGGTCGATTGGCTTCTGATACAGGGATGTCTCTATTTCATTGTTCTTTAGCTTAATGGTGGTGTCTAAAAAGTTAATTACAGTGCTGGAGTAATTAAGTGTTAAGTTGATGGTGGGATGAAATTGGTTGAACTGTTCATGGAACGTCTTTAGCTGTTGTTCAGACTCCGTCCAGATGATCCGGGTGCCTCTAGTAGTCACCTACAATCCAAATCTGGAGATGCTAAGGGGAGCTGCACGGAAACTACAACCTTTACTACAAAAAGATGCCCGATTACAATCCATATTTCCAGACCCCCACTACTATGTTTTAGGCAGCCCCCAAATCTAAGAAGCATCATTGTCAGAAGCTCCCTGTCCTCCCCAAACCGCTGCAGGAACCTTTCCTTGCAACAAGAAGAAATGCAAAACCTGTGCATCTATAATGACCACGGACAAGATAAAGATCCCCAACTCCCATCAGGACTACAAGATACCAGGTACTTTCAGCTGCATCACATCTAATGTGGTGTACCTCATTATATGTACTAAATGTCCAACTGGGGGTCTGTATGTGGGGGAGACCGGGCAAAAACTGAGAACAAGGATGAATTCTCATCGCCACACAATAAGAGAAAAAAGAATGGATTTACCTGTGGCAAAACACTTTTGTATGCCCGGTCATAGCATGATGGATATGGAATTACTTGTATTAAAATCTAACTTCAAATCTGAGAAAGATAGAAAGGTTTGGGAATATAAACTTATGACGACCTTTGACACTCTTAGTGCTGGAATGAACATATCACATGGATTTATGTATTTCTATATCAATTAAGGAATCTGCTTCTCTGACCTTCTAGGGGCATCAAAACACAATACCAGACCCCAATCAGAGGGCAATAAAACTTTCTCTCCTTATCTATGAACTGTTCCAATATTTATGTTCATCCCTCTGCCATAATGACAGTTCTGCTTCACGTCACTTGTCTTACCTATTGCATTATTCCTGTGTCCTTTTGTGTATATAAATATGTGATTCTTCAGATTTTGTATTAGTCTAGCCTGATGAAGAGACCTGAGTAGTCTCGAAAGCTTGCAATTTGTTACCATCTTTTCAGTTAGCCATTAAAAGGTATCAACCACTGAGGACTCTCAAGTCTAAATATTTTTAGTTTCCTAGAGAAATTCTTACAGACGGGTTCCCTTTAGGATAGTTTCTTCGGCCAATAGTTTTCTCCCCAGAGGGGCCCATATTCATGTACATTCAG
This sequence comes from Oophaga sylvatica, assembly GCA_033576555.1. NCBI lineage: Eukaryota > Metazoa > Chordata > Amphibia > Anura > Dendrobatidae > Oophaga > Oophaga sylvatica. The sequence goes on from JARQOD010000003.1 coordinate 163,329,028, forward strand.
AGTGACCAATCATCTATGATTATTTTCACTAAGGAGAAATCAACTGCTGCCAGACACCTCTGAGGGAATAACAGATAGGACATCCAATGTGTTGAAAACTAGCATGCTTGATCCTTGTCTACCTATATTGCCGATCTTGTGGGATAGACTAGAGACTTACATACACTTTTTTTAGCCTATTCTGTAGTTCTCACACTTATCCAATGTACATGGCCAGCTTTGATGAAGCAGCGTATGTTCAAATCTGAGCATTGCCGTAATGAAATTGGTGATATTTTGCGACTTGTCCCTTGAAAGTACAGAAGCCTTTGATTCAAAGCCAAGGGCAAGACTCATTTACCTGGTATCAAGAGACCGTTACTTGGGTCACTGCTGTGAGTTTTATCATGTGGACTCATGACAAGATTGTAAAACTGGAGATTCCCTTGAATTGTCACCATCCAATTTTCAAAAACCATGTTTCATTATTAGTAATTTGAAATATGTGAAATTCTTTTCTGTGTTACCATAGCATAGCCTATACGATGACACATGGAGCCTCTGCGTCGTCACTACCATTAATAGATGAATGTTTTATTTGAAAGCTGATTTACATTGTAATTTCTGCTATTAATAATAATATGTTTCCTGTGTTGTAGAAAACTGTCAAAGTAATTTAATTCGTAAAGCCCAATTTTCTTCATCATGCACATGGTCCGTGACATATGGGGGATGCTATATTCCTACTTAGGGTTAATAGCTGTAGGGTGTAATGTATAAAGTCGCTTGACAATTTGACATTAGTACAAAAATGACACAAGTGCAAATCACTGCAATTTATAAAGCAAATATCAGCATAATATATGCCTGCGCGCAGCAAAACAATGTCATATGCACAAAGACATCCAGATATAGATTCATGACGGAATTATTACAGGTTTCTGTGTATATTTAGACACCGCACAGAAATAGCATGTCATCATTATGTTATGGTTTAGGTTTATAATAGTGTTGTTACACAAAACATCCCAAAATTGATTTGCAATGGGTCAAAGGAGCCGCCCTTGGGGGAATTTTGAACCAAGGGAAGAGGTGTCTTCATGAAGGGCAGCACGGTGGCTCAGTGGATAGCACTGCAGCCTTGCAGCGCTGGAGTCCTGGGTTCGAGTCCCACCAAGGACAACATCTGCAAGGAGTTTGTATGTTCTCCCTGTGTTTGCGTGGGTTTCCTCCGGGCACTCCAAAAACATACTGATAGGGAATCTAGATTGTGAGCCCCATCGGGGACAGCGACGATGATGTGTGCAAAACTGTAAAGCGCTGTGGAATATGTTAGTGCTATATAAAGATTATTATTAAGTGGCAGCCATATATTCCTTGGATGAAGTCCCCCTTTTAGTGTTGAGCATTCCGATACCGCAAGTATCGGGTATCGGCCGATATTCGCTGTATCGGAATTCCGATACTTAGTTCCGATATTTTCCATATATCGTATACCGGAATCGGAAGTTCCCATAATTCTTTGAGAGGCAATGTGATTTTAGTCAGCCAATGAGGAATCCTAAGAAGTGTGGGCACATCCTGTACTGCTGCAGTCATGTTAACTAATGGCATGGCTGTGATTGGCTGCTGAAATGATGTCAGAATGCACTATAAAAGGCGCCGCCTCCATTTTAGCGTCATTGTGCTGTGAACTCAGTTAGGGAAAGAACGCTGCTCTGCTGACTCTGAGGGACAGTTAGAGATTGCGATTTAGTGTACTGTGCTTTAGGCAGGCTAGTTTACCACCGGCTGTGTAAAGCTTCCTTTTGCCTGCAGTGTTGTTTTAACAGCTCTGCAAGGTGTGTGTGAGTGCAGGTGACGCTGCAGTTTGCTCTGTATGCAACGCTGTCTGTAGGTATCTGCACGTGTCACTGACAGACTCTTTTTTTTTTCTTCAGTGTAATTCTTGCTGCTCCATGCAATTGAAATAATAGTGTGACGTGCTTCCATTCGTATACAATACCTTGGTTGCAAACACTATAGAAGTCCACAAAGGAGCCTTTCACAGCAAGTGAACAGTTGTGTTTCAGTGTTCACTGCAGTCTGTGAGTTTTTTTTTTTTTTGAGTGCAGATCACGCTCCAGTTACTTCAACTAATGCTGCGTGTACTCTGCTGAGCGTCTGTCACTGGCTCATCCTTGTCATTTTTCAAAAATTGCTGCTGCTTTATTCTATTTTAAATTTACAAAAATCTATTAGTGTGACGCTCTTCCATCAAAATACAATACATTGCTTGCAAACATAATAGAAGTCCACAAAAAGGCCTTTCACAGCAAGTGAACAGTTGTGTTTCAGTGTTCACTGCAGTCTGTGATTTTTTTTTTTTTTTTGAGTGCAGATCACGCTCCAGTTACTTCAACTAATGCTGCGTGTACTCTGCTGAGCGTCTGTCACTGGCTCATCCTTGTAATTTTTCAAAAATTGCTGCTGCTTTATTCTATTTTAAATTTAAAAAAATCTATTAGTGTGACGCTCTTCCATCAAAATACAATACATTGCTTGCAAACATAATAGAAGTCCACAAAAAGGCCTTTCACAGCAAGTGAACAGTTTGTTTCAGTGTTCACTGCAGTCTGTGATTTTTTTTTTTTTTTTTGAGTGCAGATCACGCTCCAGTTACTTCAACTAATGCTGCGTGTACTCTGCTGAGCGTCTGTCACTGGCTCATCCTTGTCATTTTTCAAAAATTGCTGCTGCTTTATTGTATTTTAAATTTACAAAAATCTATTAGTGTGACGCTCTTCCATCAAAATACAATACATTGCTTGCAAACATAATAGAAGTCCACAAAAAGGCCTTTCACAGCAAGTGAACAGTTGTGTTTCAGTGTTCACTGCAGTCTGTGATTTTTTTTTTTTTTTTTGAGTGCAGATCACGCTCCAGTTACTTCAACTAATGCTGTGTGTACTCTGCTGAGCGTCTGTCACTGGCTCATCCTTGTAATTTTTCAAAAATTGCTGCTGCTTTATTCTATTTTAAATTTACAAAAATCTATTAGTGTGACGCTCTTCCATCAAAATACAATACATTGCTTGCAAACATAATAGAAGTCCACAAAAAGGCCTTTCACAGCAAGTGAACAGTTGTGTTTCAGTGTTCACTCTAGTCTGAGATTTAATTTTTTGTAGGAGTGTAGATCCCGCTCCACTTACTTCAACCACCGCTGCGTGTACTCTGCTGAGTGTCTGTCACTGGCTCATCCTTGTAATTTTTCAAAAATTGCTGCTGCTTTATTCTATTTTAAATTTACAAAAATCTATTAGTGTGACGCTCTTCCAGAGGACAGCGTTTGTTGGCCAGTTGTGAGTCTGCAGCACATGGTTGATTTCATGCTGCAGTGCCTGAGAAACGACCGCCGCATCGCCCACATTCTCACCACGTCAGATTATTGGGTGTACACCCTCCTAGACCCTCGCTACCGGGACAACTTACAAAGCCTCATCACACCGTTGAACCGGGACCGTAAAATGCTGGAGGACCAAGACACACTGTTGAAATCCATAATGTTCTCCATTCCAGCCGAGAGCGCTGCTGCTGCTACTGCTTTACAAAGCAGCTCTGTGCGTCGAGGCATTGTAAACACCTCTGCAACAAGAGGGAGCACAAGCAGCGCCTCTGCACAGGGCAAGAGCTGTATGTTACAAATGTGGCGAAGTTTTGTGACAGCGCCACCAAGGTCTACACCATAGTGATGGGAAATCTAGTTAATTTTGGTGATTAGTTCACCATGAACTAGTTCACTGAAAAGATTAGTTCAAAAGATTAGTTCATTTAGTTCAGTTTTTCTCCACCCTATCCTGTGAGGAGCTGATAGGAAATGCATCATGTGACCTCTGAACTAAATGAACTAGATGAACTGCTGAACAAAATGTTCTATTGAGAAGGACTCAGGACAGCCTAGTTCAATCTGATGCCTCTCACTGAGCCCAGCAGTGCCACATAATGATTGTGTATGAGGGGGCTGAGAAGCAGTTCAGCATCCACCATTTTAAGAACAGAACAGGGGTCAGTGTTAAAGATTTTAGCAAGACTGATCTTCTAGGCTAGAGGCATGAACTACACACAGAAACACTCTCTCATACACACATATGAGCTGTGTCTGTGTACTGTGTGTGCAATTTCAGTTTTTATTAATAATATTATTATTACTATTATATTTGTATTTGATGTGTGGTATAGTGTTTTACTACCTTGTTTTCCAGCATCAAGAGCTGTAAAGAGCCAGTGTGAGACAGAGCAGGGAGCTTCCTGGAGCTGTATGAACCTGGATCACTCTGTCTCCTCCCACTTACTGTTTAGTTCACAATGAACTAATCTGTGTCAGGATGGTGAACTAGATGAACTAGTTCACTGTGAAGATTAGTTCATTTTAAACTACTCACTCACGAACTACCCATCACTACTACACCATCCGAGACGGCTCCATTCACCAGGAAGCAACGTTTCCGTAAGATGGTGACAGACTACATGTCTTTCCCTCTCAGTGTACTCCCAGATGCCTCTTCCCCTTTCAAGTTTTGGGTCTCTAAGCTGGATACATGGCCAGAGCTTATCCAGTATGCCTTGGAGGTGCTGGCTTACCCTGCTGCCAGTGTATTATCTGAGCGCGTCTTTAGTGCTGCAGGTGGTGTACTAACAGACCGTCGCATGCGACTATCCTCAGACAATATAGACCGGCTTATTTTTCTGAAAATGAACAAGGCATGGATCTCACCTGAATTTGCCTGTCCGTTTTCAGATTAAATAACTGTTTGCCAACGTTTTCCAAGTCTCCTGTTATGTTCATCTTTCTACCACCTGAACTCTACTCCCTGGGCTACAACACTGCCAGTCACAGGGGAATGATCATTTACAAAACAAAATGTTATCCCCAACAAATAGTAGCGCAACGACTCCAGTGCCCACTTTATCGCCAGGCACTCTCTCTCTACAATGCTGTCTCTGTTTTTGATGGAGTAAGTTTTCGACTCAGGAAACTAATGGGATGCTCCTCCCCGTTAAGCTCCAGTCCTGAGACAACACGGCACCCAGACCTACCTCTGACGCATCAGTCTGGACAATGAATTCTCTTTTGAACTCGGGTGTGCTCAAAACTGGTGACCCACACAGTGCCCCTTTTATTGCCCCTGTTGATGACCCCTTGCTGATTTATTAACCGGCTCCACCAGATCCATGGGTATTCTCTCAAACTGGACCTCTAAAATTTTTAATGGCACCAAGGGACTCACTAAATGAGGCTGAGGACTGTGTATCTGGCGCATGCGACAAGAGTTACAATACCGTTTAACTTCTTGATAGACCCCCAGCCAGTAAAACCGTTGTATAATTCTGTGTAGGGTTTTCTTTTGGCACAAATGTCACCCTAGTACATGCGCATGCGCTAAGTCCATTACCAACCTCCGATATGACTGCGGTAGCAGCAATTGCTAAAAAATTTCCACATGTATTTTATAAACCTGATACAGCAAATCTTGGTTCAGCTCTAATTGTTGAAATACTGTAGCTGCCCCGGGGTGTTGGGGTTCCCCATTGACAACCAGTACATTTTCACGGGCTAGACTCAACGTAGGGGCCGCGGAGTTGCGCCTTACCAAATTTGTCACCTGTCACATTTAAGTATTACAATTCAGGTCCCGGTGGCAAATCTTCCATCTCCCCAACTAACACTTCGATAGGAGAGGGGTTTTCCTACTCCACCGAAGGCAAAGGTAATACTGCCCACTGCACACATGTGTTATGCATAGTGAGACTGATAGTAGCCAACAAAGTAGCTAACAAAGGCCACTTGTGATCGCCCTATCAGCGTAGGAACAATGCTACTCAAACGATCTGCCATGATCCTGGACAAAATCTTGATATCATGGTCAATGAGTGAGAATGTACGATAGGATCCAGGCAGATGTGAAGGTTTGTTTGGTTTTAGTAGCAACTTCATGTGTGACATGTTTGAATGGCTGGGCAACCCTCCTGTCTCCAATATATGATTGAAGGTGCGTACCAATGTGGACGGGATATCCTCACTCAATAATTTTAATAATTTGGCTGTAAACCCGTCAGGTCCTGGAGCTTTCCCGTATTTAAAGTAACTTATCGCCGCTGTCACTTCCGTCACCTCAATTTGTTTTTTTAAAAGGAGAAGCTGATAGTTTGTGATGGATGGTAACCGTATTCCATCTACAAAGGTGTTACCCTCCGCACTATCCGTATGTTCCACCTTATATAAGTCTGAGTAGTATTCTTGTAGAATGGTGTTTATGGTTCGAGGGTCTGTGATCATGATCCCATGTTTATTCGTTAACGCTGTAATATGTTGATGACGAATGTGATTTCCTTTCGCTAGTCGTGCTAATAGTCTCCCTCATTTGCTACCATAACGATATACATCGGCTCTATAATTGTTATTACTGCTTCTCTCTCGTCGATATACCCATACGTGTAAGTCAGCCTTAGCCTGCTTACATCTATTTTTAACCTGTGTTGATGAACTTGTCTTGTTTGCCGTGTACCTATCGCGTAATATCCTGCTAGCCTGCGAGTAGTTTGTCGCTATCTTCTTTTTTAGCGTTGTCTGATAACCTATTAGTTTCCCGCGCATTACTCCCTTCCCTGCTGCCCATAAAAGTTCCGGCCTATCCCTAGTATCTCCATTATCCCTTACATATTAAAAACACCATTGCTTCACCTGATGTCGAAACTTCTCATCCATTAACAAATAGGTCGGGAAGCGCCAAGTTTGGTCTGGCCCCATCTGCACCATATCTGGCAGGGTCACTGATACGGGCGCGTGGTCATATATAGCTACGTTGTGCACATCTGCCTCTTCCACTCCCCTTAATAGCTCCTGTGATAGCAATATATAATCTATTCTGGACCAAGAGTCATGTGGCGCCGAATAGAATGAATATTCACTGCCATCTGGGTTCAGGTGTGTGTCCAAATGTCTACAAAGTTAGTCGTGTCTAGCAAGGGTTATTATAAACGTGTGTCATGTGATCGCACATTCATTCGCATCAACCTACAGTTCTTCACTGGTTCGATTCACCATATTTAAGTCACCACCGTGGGTGGTTTTAATGCTCTCCTATCGGCCTGATATGCTTGGATACCTGGGATAAATTCAGGAACGTCTCCAAACTCCCTACTCACATGTCAGCGCAGGAACCGTAAGAGGGAACGTGCTTGTTTTGTTGCGCATAGGTGGAGTTTTATACAGTAAATGATTACTGCTGTCTTATTTTTTGCGTCCCAAGGGCAGAATAAGGCTGCGTAACATTACATTTTAGAGACACTCATATAATAGACACACGCTACCCTAACCGTGACACAAGGAAGGTATTGTTGCCGGATAAAGCCGCCATTTTAGCGTCACTGTGCTGTTAATTCAGTTTGGGACAAAACGCTGCTCTGCTGACTCTGAGGGACAGTTAGAGATTGCGATTTTGTGCACTGTGCTTTAGGCAGGCTACTTTACCAACCGCTGTGTACATCTTCCTTTTGCCTTGCAGTGTTTTTTTCACAGCTCTGCAAGGTGTGTGTGTGAGTGCAGGTGACGCGCTGCAGTTTGCTCGGCATACAACGCTGTATGTAGGCATCTGCACATGTCACTCTCACACTCTTTTTTTTTTTTTTTTCTTTAGTGTAATTCTTGCTGCTCCATTCAATTGAAATTATAGTGTGACGTGCTTCCATCCGTATCCAATACATTGGTTGAAAACACTGTAGAAGGACACAAAAAGCCCTTTCACAGCTAAGAGTTGTGTTCACTGTAGTCTGAGATTTTAATTTATTCAATTTTGATCACGCTCAAGTTACTTCTTCAAGCAATGCTGCTTGTACTCTGCTGAGCGTGTCTTACTGCCTCATCCTTGTCATTTTTCTCTAATTGGTGTACATGTACATCAAAGTAGTCTTCATTTGGATCGAAATCCAAGCAGGTACCCGGACACTCTATGGCTGCTTTTATACGGTGGACTGGCTCCAACATTCAATAAGACTTAAGATGCAATCGGGCACCTTGTCAAGGCCCAATCCTCTTCTCCCTCTGATATAATAATAATAATAATCTTTATTTATATAGCGCCAACATATTCCGCAGCGCTTTACACTTTAACAGTTTCAAAACACAAGTCATAGGTAACAACGTTAACAATACAATAATTAAAGCAAAATAAGCCGACCCTGCTCGTGAGAGCTTACAATCTACAATGAGGTGGGGGAGATACAAAGTACAGGTGTGTATATATAATGGTGCATTTACAATGATGGTCCAGCCATCTTGAGGGAGTGAGGCATGGATGGAGATAGTGAATGGGCTCCACATACACACTTAAACATAGAACGACTTTGGTTAGTGAATGTGATAGGCCACTCTGAACAAATGTGTTTTGAGGGAGCGCCTGAAACCATGCAAATTGTGGATAGTCCTAATTTCTTGTGGTAGAGCATTCCAGAGGATTGGCGCAGCACGGGAGAAGTCTTGGAGTCGGGAGTGGGAGGTACGGATTAGTGCAGAGGTTAGTCGAAAGTCATTTGCAGAGCGCAGCAGTCGGTTAGGCCGATAGATAGAAATGAGGGAGGAGATGTAGGGGGGTGCTGCACTGTGGAGAGCTTTGTGGGTGAGAACCAGTACTTTGAATTGGATCCTATAATGAATGGGCAGCCAGTGTAAGGACTGGCGAAGAGCGGACGCGTCCGAGTACCGATTAGCCAGATGGATGACCCTGGCTGCTGCATTAAGGATGGACTGGAGAGGGGATAGTCGAGTAATGGGGAGGCCAAGTAATAGAGCGTTGCAGTAGTTCAGGCGGGAGTGGATCAATGCTACAGTGAGGGTTTTTGTTGTTTCCATGGTGAGAAAAGGGCGGATTCTAGAGATGTTCTTTAGGTGTAGACGGCAAATATCTAACAAACAGGTCATGCTGGAGAGACTTGCACCTACTGCCACTCAGGGTCTTCAGCTCCTTTGTGAGAAACTAATGTTTGGCCAGCCAGTATATCAAATAAAGTTCATGAGAAATGGGAACTGTGGTTGGCTTCACTTTTGGTACTGGGTGCTAATACCAAACCATGGTGTGCCATTCAATGGATATTCCTGGCTGGTTGGAGACAAGCTCATTCCCACAGAAAAGTACCAGAAAGCTAAGGAGATGGAGGCCTCTCTCAACATGAAGGACTTTGCTCGTTGTCTAGGAGACCGACCACCCCTGCTGTGTACCTTGTCAACGTTGTGTTGAAGCTTGCAAGGATTAAGAGGTTACAGTGGTAAGTCTGGTTTTTACTAAAGATCCTGCTGTGTATTATAGTTTTTATGTTTTAAAAAAAAATGTATCTTAGGAATGTTAAATAACTTTTTTTTTTTTTTTTTTTAAATACAATGTATCTTATGAATGTTAAATAATTTTTTTTTTTTTTTTTAAATACAATGTATCTTATGAATGTTAAATAACTTTTTTTTTTTTTTCAGGTATTTTATCTACCGTAGCTAGTTGCTGATCGTTGACTCTACACCCCTCTCCCCAGAATGTTACTCGGGTTATGGGGAGAAAATCACCGCTATTCCAGACTGATTTCATGTTAATGTGTCTGGCTCTTACACAGCACACAGCACTTGATGTTAGTTTATCTTTTTCCTAAATTATTTGTTACACTGCCCTTGTCACATTTTATTTGCACTTTTTTTTTTAAGCACAAGTTTTTTTACACTTCCTTGTTCTGTAAATAGGCTTAATGGTTAAATGTTTTATACTAGATGTAAATATGTAACATGTAAATTTTATATAAAGATTTTGCAAATTATTAGGTCCACACCATCAGGCTCTTTCGTCCCCTCTCCCTCAGAGTAGCGGTAATATATCGGACCCCAGGCTCGCCCACACAGCTCCTTGACCACTTCTCTGCCTGGCTGCCGCACTTTCATGTCCTCAGAAGTACCAACCCTTATCCTTGGAGACTTCAACATCCCCATTAACAGCCCTACTTCCACACTCAAAACACATTTGTTCAGAGCGGCCTATCACATTCACTAATCAAAGTCATTCTATGTGTAACTGTGTGTGTGTGTAGCCCATTCACTATCTCCATCCATCCCTCACTCCCTGAAAATGGCTGGACCATCATTGTAAATACACCATTGTATATAAACAACTGTACTTTGTAGCTCCCCCTCCTCATTGTAGATTGTAAGCTCTCACGAGCAGGGGCGGCTTATATTGCTTTAATTATTGTATTGTTAACGTTGTCACTTATGACTTGTGTTATGAAACTGTTAAACTGTACAGCGCTGCGGAATCTGTTGGCGCTATATAAATAAAGATTATTATTATTATTATAGAGGCCCACTCAGTAGTGGTGAAGTGAACGGCGCAAATTGCGAGTTGATTGCGACTGATGCAGCTGATACTCCATTACTGCTGGCTGCTGCTCACACAACCGCTCCAACATATGTAACGTGGAATTCCACCTGGTGGGTACGTCACATATGATGCGATGTTCAGGAAGGCAAAATCTGCGTTGCAGAACTGCAATGCGCGATCTGGCCATGGTGGAACGTCGCAAGTTAGCGCACTGTAGGCGGACCTTGTGCAGCAGTGCATCAAGATCCGGATAGTCCCTCAAAAAACTCTGGACGACCAAGTTTAGCACATGTGCCAGACATGGTATGTGAGTGATGTTGCCTAGGCCCAGACCTGCCACCAGATTTCGGCCATTGTCACACAATACCAAGCCTGGCTGGAGATTCGCTGGCAAAATACACATGTCGCTCTCTTGCTTTATGGCATTCCAGAGCTCCAGCGCTGTGTGGCTTTGATTCCCCATGGAAATTAATTTCAGGACGGCCTGTTGACGTTTGGCCACGTCTGTGCTCATATCGGTCAACAGGCTCGCTGTCTGGGTGTTATGTTTGACACCAATCTCTCCTTCACCTCCCATATACAATCTGTTGCCCGCTATTGCCGCCTACACCTAAAGAACATCTCTCCCGAATCCAAGACTTCTCCCGCGCTGCGCCAATACTGTGGAATGCTCTACCCCAAGAAATTAGAACTATCCACAATTTGCATGTTTTCGGGCGCTCACTCAAAACACATTTCTTCAGAGCGGCCTATCACATTCACTAATCAAAGTCATTCTATGTGTAAGTGTGTGTGTGTAGCCCATTCACTATCTCCATCCATCCCTCACTCCCTCAAAATGGCTGGACCATCATTCTAAATACACCATTGTATATAAACACCTGTACTTTGTATCTCCCCCACATATTTGTAAATTGTAAGCTCTCACGAGCATGTGCGGATTATATTGCTTTAATTATTGTATTGGTAACGTTGTTAGTTATGACTTGTGTTCTGAAACTGTTAAACTGTAAAGCGCTGCGTAATCTGTTGACGCTATATAACTAAAGATTCTTATTAAGCGTTCACGGGTCCATGTGGAGGTAGACCGTGACGGCTCTGCAACGATGTTTCTGAGGAACTGGAGAAGGAGGAGTCAATGTGTACAGACTTGATTCCTGCAATCCTTGTAGTTGGCTGAACACGTACAGCGCCACTCGCAAGATCTGTACCCGGCTCCACAACATTGACCCAATGGGCAGTGAGGGAAAGGTATCGTCCCTGGCCATGGGTACTGGTCCACGCAGCGGTGGTCAGGTGGACATTGCTACTGACGGAGTTTAGTAGCGCATGTTTAATTTTAACCTCAACAACATGCTTTTGCAGACCAGGGACGGCTTGCCTGCTGAAATAAAATCAGCTTGGCACATTGTATTGTGGGACTGCCAATGCCATTAAGTTCCGTAAACTGTCAGTCTCCACCAGCCTGAATGACAGCATTTCAAGGGACAGGAGTTTTGCAATGCCAGCATTCAGAGCCTGTGCTCGTGGATGGTTTGCCGAGATTGGGCCTACACCCGATACGCCACAACCTGACACCCACAGATAAACAAGCCATAAAATCTCTGAAAGATAACCCCAACATTATTATTAAACCAGCAGATAAGGGGGGTGCTATCGTTATTATGAATAAGACCCAATCTATTGCCGAAATTCATAGACAACTGTCAGTTAACCTAACCTACAGACAACTCAATTGTGACCCTACATTTTACATCTGTCAAAAAATTGATCGTATCCTGACAAAACATCTTTAATTGATCACCATAGACTGTAAGACTATGACATTCCTTAATATTCAATACCCCATCACCCCTGTTTTCTACACACTCCCAAAAATCAACAAAAAACTACATTATCCACCCGCATACCCTAGAGGGATAATTCTCCGTGTTCTACAGTATCACCCAAATGTTTAACATGTTGCCTAATTCCTATGGATATATATTATTCACCCTATGTATATATTGTATATATTATACATTGTCATTGACTGTAAATTTTTCTATCTCTTCCAGCGACTATTTGATAAAGGCCACTGCGTTGCCCAAAACGTCAGTCAGTCGTCTCATAGCTATTTTCTTTTTTCACATCAAGTGTGCAATAAAAATTTCCAATTTAACCATGACATATGCAGTTAAACTTGTGCAGTGATTCTCTATAGACTGTACATCTTCAGTGTGTCTTTGTAACTCAACTACGTGTTTTCTCCGCACATGTTTACACATATTTGTGGTATTGAGGTTACTGACACTTTACCTCTTTTTAATTTTGATTACACAGCTTGCATTTGACATAGCAAATATCATCTGCAAGTGTGTGAAAAGAGGACCACGCAGTGCAAGTCTGGGAGCGTCCGTTTAGACTTTTGGAAGAGAAATCCGAACAGGTGCCAAAATGGAGGCTACAGGCAACAGAGTATGCAGCCTAACTCTCCCTCCTGTTTGTACCGTTGGGGCAATCGCTTCCTCAGAGCTGCTCCCACCACCTTCCTGTTCCTCACGCCATGTTGGGTCTTGGACCTCATCATCTCCACTAACCTCTTCCAACACCTGCTGCTGTTGGGTGGTCTGGCCACCACCATGCTCAACAGAAACTGGCACCTGAGTCTCATCATCATCAGATGCGTTCTGCGGTGTGCTGACCATCGGCACTGTCTCACCCGCCTCTTCAGATTCAGAGAGACACAGCTGTTGCGCATCACTGCATACTCCCTCTTCTTCACATTCCAGAATGCTGCTTGGCTGGGCCCCTGTTTGCAAACCAACAGATTCTGAGAACAGAAGCAGAGACTCAGCTGGCTCCTGTACAGAACTCTCTGACTGACTGGGCAATTTGGCAGGCGGTGAAGAGACAGATGGTTGATCAACAGTGCTGTGGTCCTGAGAGGAGGTGGAAGCAATTGAAGTCGATGCATTGGACCCTGGGCTCCAACACCGCCAGTTGTTGCCTGTAAGTGCTGTTAGCACAGTCAACACTTGCTCCTGTGTTACTGGGGTTGAGTAATGGCAGCTGTTCCCCTGCTGTGTGTACGACAAAAAGTCATGCTGCCTCCACCCTGTCCTCTCATCCCTGGGCTCCAACACCGCCAGTTGTTGCTCGGAAGTAATTGGCACGGGTACTGACTCATGCCCACCCTGGTTACAGCACGACAGCTGTTTCCTGGCAGTGTCAACGTAAATTAGCCTCCAATAAGTTGTCCTGTCATGTTGCATTCCGGTTATCCGACTCTATGGTGCCTGCAGTTTAGGTGATTCCTATGTGTGCTGTGGGATATGTAAATAAAGGCTCTTTCCGTTGTGAAAATAGGACAAGCACCCACTGTAGGAATGTGTGATTTGGTAACTGCAGACGGCTTGCGGCCTGTCAACTTACATTTTCATGGTGCCTTATGGTACTCGTCCGAGTTCCAGTACCGTCAGCTGGTTCTCCACAGTGCCTTTGGCCTAGGTGCCTCCATCTCGGTATCCAAGTTCCTGCAACGTCTGCTGGTCCTTGGTAGTGCTTTGGAGCACAGGTACCTCCTGCTTAGCAACCGTGTCCCAGTAACGTCAGCTGGTCCTCGGTTGTGCCATTGGCTCTTTTCCTTCTGCTGCCCCTCCGGGTTCCAGCACAGTCAGCTGGTCCTCGTTACTTGCATTGGCTCTTGTACCTTCTGCTACCCGTCCGGGTTCCAGTACCGTCAACTGGTTCTCCGCAGTGCCTTTGGCCTAGGTGCCTCCATCTCGGTATCCGAGTTCCTGCAACGTCTGCTGGTCCTTGGTAGTGCTTTGGAGCACAGGTACCTCCTGCTTAGTAACCGTGTCCCAGTAACGTCAGCTGGTCCTCGGTTGTGCCATTAGTTCTTTTCCTTCTGCTGCCCCTCCGGGTTCCAGCACAGTCAGCTGGTCCTCGTTACTTGCATTGGCTCTTGTACCTTCTGCTACCCGTCCGGGTTCCAGTACTGTCAACTGGTTCTCCGCAGTGCCTTTGGCCTAGGTGCCTCCATCTCGGTATCCGAGTTCCTGCAACGTCTGCTGGTCCTTGGTAGTGCTTTGGAGCACAGGTACCTCCTGCTTAGTAACCGTGTCCCAGTAACGTCAGCTGGTCCTCGGTTGTGCCATTGGCTCTTTTCCTTCTGCTGCCCCTCCGGGTTCCAGCACAGTCAGCTGGTCCTCGTTACTTGCATTGGCTCTTGTACCTTCTGCTACCCGTCCGGGTTCCAGTACCGTCAACTGGTTCTCCGCAGTGCCTTTGGCCTAGGTGCCTCCATCTCGGTATCCGAGTTCCAGCAACGTCTGCTGGTCCTTGGTAGTGCTTTGGAGCACAGGTACCTCCTGCTTAGTAACCGTGTCCCAGTAACATCAGCTGGTACAAGGTTGTGCTACAAATACAAGATACAGAACAAGAGACACAAGAACAATAAGCAGAAGATCTAAAAGCAGAAGAACATGAAGTATAAGACCAAAATGAAGAGCAAAATATATGCTCTAAATTATAAGCAGAAGAAGACTAAGCAGTGTATGGGGGTGAGTCCGTTCCTCCTCGTGGTGCCCCTGGTAAATGCCTGATGCTGCAGGATAAACTGAACACGGACAAATACTGTTGTAATTTAAATCTTTTGTGGCAGCAAGAACGGAACGATGAAAAAATCATACTTTTACAGATTACAAGTACAGGAATCTCTGTCACAAATAAGAATATGATGAAGAAGATGAAGGACTATAATATGAAGAAGAATAATAGTTTAAAAAGAACAATATGAGTAATGTTAACAAAAAGATGAATAGCAAGAAGTTTAAGAAGAAGATAAAGAAGGTGAAGATGAAGAATAATTTGATGACAAAGATGATGCTGCTGAAGATTATGAAGGAGAAAGTGTGGCAAAAGTTAAAAAGGTGAAGAGCATGGAAGTTGTGAAACATACATATTTGCCAAAATAGAAAAAAGGTTAACAACATTGTCAATTTCTTCGTCAATCCGAACGTATTTCCTAAAAAAAAAAATTAATGCTATTCCATTGGATTGGGTTAAACATCTATGCCTTTAATGTCTCCTCAACCTCCCCCAATACATTCTACATTACTCTTTGTTGTTTTCCTTCATGTACAATTAACCTACAAGGCAAGAATGGGGTTTTTTTAATTTCGATATTTTGTTCCCATAGACTTACATTGGACTCCCGGTATCGGTATCGGGTATCGCCGATATTTTTTGGGTATCGGCGATACCATTCCGATTCCGATACTTTTGGATATCGGAAAGTATCGCTCAACTCTACCCCCTTTCCATAGATCTGAGGGTTTCACTATCTAACCGGGCGGGCTTTATCAATTACAAAAAAAAACTTCTAAGGCCTCTTTCACACATCAGTTTTTTGTAAAAAAAACAGATCCGTTCTTTTAATCCGCCGGATCCGTTTTTTTGTCATTGACTATCATTAGCGCCGGATTGCGCCAGATGTCCTTGCGTTGCGTCCGTTTTTTGCTGAGCTCTATATAACTCTGACCACATCACTGATTGGCTGCTTTCTGTGCTCACTGTGCATAGGCAGAAAGCTGCGAATCAATGGTGGGGCGGGGTTATATAGAAGACTACATGGCAGCAGGCTTACTACTCCTATAGTGATGATAATCTCCTGATAATAAAATAGCGATTTTAGCAGAACTACAGCAAGCAGCATAGTAAGAGACACAACACTAGAATCAGGGCCTCTATCTCTACATTATGCTACTCTCAGATTAGAAAGCAAAAACCTGGCGACAGTTTCCACTTAAGGAAAGAAAATCATATTTTAGCTGCAATATAAAAATTCTCTTATATACATTACAGTGGATTTGTCATGAGATTTCACTTAAGCTGCATTTAGCAGTCTCTTAGACCTGATAAGGCTGGTCTGCCTACTTAAAAATCCATATAAAACGGCTATGTAATTTTTTATCTGCCTGATATTAAAATGAGTATTTTAATTTTAGGTTTATAGACCTATTTTGTCATGCATTCTTAAAGTAAGTACGGGTCTGGGAGATCTGGTATGGTAGGCAGCTTAAATTGTGACATCTGGTGACAACCCCGGTTAAAAGAAAATCTGAAATTTACATATCTGGCCTGTCCTTAGCATAAGCGTCCAATGTAAAATTGGTGGAGACGATCCCACTGTCCCTCTGCTATGTTAATAAGTAGAGGTAGCGAAGATTGCATCCAACTGGACTGGTCGTAATTTCATGGCCTTTCCAAAAGATTAACTATCATTGTAAAATGCCAAAAAAAAACAGATGACCTGCCTCATGTACAAAAATAGAAATGAACGGATATTAAACTAGCAACCACAGTAAATTACTAAAAATTCTAGTCTGTTACAGTCTACGAAAATTAAGGAAACTGAAATGCAACCAGTCTGAGAAACTTTTTCATAAGTTTTTTTTGTTTGAGATGAAGGCACATGTGTAGCTCTGCAAATTTCGCTCACTAAAACTGTTAAAACACTTTGCAACAACCATTTTTCATTCATTGCCCATGGTTATTTTCAGGTCACGTTGACCATAGTGTCGTAAGATCACAGACAATTTAGTTTTATGTCCCTCACCATTCTTTCATGGCTCTTATACTCCTGCCAGGGGCAAAACAATCGGGGCACCATCAAGTGGCTCGTGCTTGGCACTTTTCTACATGCGGTTTGGTTCCATTTTATTCAGAGGTGCCACAGTCCCTTCATGAAAATGTTGAGGTACTCAGAATTTTACCACCCAAGTCTACCTTTTGGGGATAATCATAGCTGATTTTAGCTTTTCTGGTGACTGAGGCAAAAACTGAAATCCTGGTAAACTTCACACTTCAAGAAAAGCAAAGAATTGACTTTTTCTGAATGCATCTATAGAGCACAGACAGATGCTTAGGCCTTTAGGGCATGGAAGAGTAGAAACCAATTGATTACAGGAGCTCTCTAAGGCCTCTTTCACACTTCAGTCGTGTGACGTCCGCCCAAGTGTGAAAATGGCGGATCCGTCAGAAAAGTGTAAAAACGGATGTAAAACGGATCAGTTTTCTGACGGATCCGCCAAGAAGTGTTCACCCGGAAATGATGAAATTTTCGTTCCGGAAATGTAAGTCCGGACCGAGGAGAGAGAGAGACAGACCCCGGACAGTGTTATCTGTATTTTCAATGATTTTCTATGGAGGTGACGGATCCGCGGGCGGATTCCGTCAAAAACGGATGCCAGCGGATCCGCCGCCCATAGGCGGCCATTATACAAAATGGCGGATGCGGCGGATCCGCCGTAGTCCGCCATTTTGGCGGACCAAAAAAACGTTGCATTGGACATTTTTCTGAAATGACGGACGCCAATTTTTTGGCGGATCCGTCAAAATACAGACCCAACGGACGACCATCCATCAAAATCCGTCACTAATGCAAGTCAATGGGAAAAAAAACGGATCCGCCAAAAAAAATGGCGGATCCGTTTTTTTCACATTTTGACAGATTTTGACTGACGTCGCATGACTGAAGTGTGAAAGAGGCCTAAGACTGGGGTCTCCTCGCCTATATGTCAGTGGAGATGGCCTGCATGCACTGTATATATTTAAAGTATGATGATTAGAAATTTAGCTTAAATTAAAAACAACAGAGGAATAGTATGAGCCCTCTATCTCCTGTTCCAATCCTCGACAGATAAATCAGGTATGTCATTGGACCACTTAGAATGAAGAGCTCCTAGGCATTAGTAAGTGGCTTAGACAAATCTGTGATCCTCAAAAGTTCCTCCACTTTGGAGAACTTGACAGGACCAAGCTGCCCATTTGAGCAGTCATGGCATGCGAAGGTATATATAAAGAAATCTGGCGTTGTCAGGAAACCTCGCTCCACTAACAAACATCACTCCTGAAAGCAGTGCAGAAGATCCCAAAAAAATGTGTATTACAAATTTAACTCCCTGTTGTGGGCAAAAGACTGCTCCAGGTAAAAAAACAGATGGGTTAAATGAGGATTAGACCACAGAGGTGCTTTAGGTGAAAATACATTGTCAGATTTACCTACTGATCTCACCTTCCATGCGCTGAGTGACAGATTTTAGAGGAAACAAAGCAATAGAAGATGAGTTATACTGCATCTATATAAGAGATTGGTTATGCTCCATAAAAGCCCCAGTCAATGATATTACTACATTACTTATGTCAATGACATTGAACAAATGAGCATTTGCTAACTGGAAAGCAAAACAATTATAATACTTCCAAGACACTTGTTTCCCGCAGTGTAGCTAAAATAAATCTGGATAGCTGTCCCTGCCATTAGAAAGTGTGTACTAAATGGTAAAGTAGCTGAAGTGTCTTTTTACAGACTATAAATGGTGTGGAATGAAATGGGTCCAAAAATTTAGGTAAATGCAACATGAATGTTGAGGAGTGTAACACCAAGAAGGAAAAGTTGTAGAATTATGGAAATCACAGAATTGATAGACATGTTCATGATATGCAAATTATACATAAATGAAGACAAAATTTTGAAAACATCTCGATTTATTCAGTATCACATAGGAAAGTCACATGCAAAAATCCCTGCATTTAAATAACTTGACTACTATCAATGAGGTTATTAATGTTTGAGGATTGTTCCGAATCCACCTGGGCACATAAATCATCAAGATCCACTGTTGGCAGCTCCCTTTGCAATTGCCAATCAATGTTACCCCAGATGTGCTCGATGGAGGATAAGTCCGGAGATGCTGAAGGCCATGATGGCGCGTTAGACCATACAGGCCGCTCACGAGCAACATGAGACTTTGCGTTGTCGTCTTTAAAAACTGCTCCTGTGACACTTTAAAGAAATGGTTGACCACTGGTTCTACCACCAATGCAATTCCTTTATGCTTATATGTTATTACACTTAATGGCTAAACCACGACCGCACAAATTTAAGGGGTTGTTTAATCATTGTAAATAGGTAAAATTGCAAAGAGCCTATAAAGACAAGCAAATTTGCAATTTATTGTTTTTACAAATCCTCCATGCTCTCTAGAATAGAGATTTTTAATTATATTGTTTACTGTTCATTACTAACATTACCAGCTGCCTGTACAGTCTATCAATGGTGGCTGGTCTGCTTGGAAAGGACAGCAGCGTGTACAAGCTCTTTCCAATAGATCTTGTAATCACAGCTCTGAAGCTTGCCAGTTCGCTGAAGCCAAACAGCTTCAGTGCCAATTTTCCCCTCCGATCCAGCAGAGTTTGGGCCAGCTTGCAACTTTACTTACAAGAAAAAAAGGTAGCACACTGTAGCGCTATAGCTTGCAAACACGAAATATGAAAATATGAAAAATATGAAAAATGAATTGCATCACTGCCTTAGAAATATGAAAAATTGAGAAGTCTTAGCGCATAAGATGGCCAAATTATGTGAGCCTGATAGCCACGTCAAGGCTCTTCTCGTATATTAGGTCCTAACTAATGCCAATCCTCACTTAGAAAAGTCTGTCTGCATGGGAACATATGAATCGTCTCTTCAGACTAAAATCTACATCTCTGTGGAGGGGTAATGAACCTGGTGTAATTAAAAAGCCTGTGACCAACAGGTGGAGTGCTCAGGTAGAAGGTAAATGAATACATATCAAAAAACTGACCGGCACATCCAAACATAGATCCAGTGTGAACAGGTGCTAAACCTAGAGTCACCAACTCATATACATACAAGAAAAAAAGGTAGCACACTGTAGCGCTATAGCTTGCAAACACGAAATATGAAAATATGAAAACTATGAAAAATGAATTGCATCACTGCCTTAGAAATATGAAAAATTGAGAAGTCTTAGCGCATAAGATGGCCAAATTATGTGAGCCTGATAGCCACGTCAAGGCTCTTCTCGTATATCAGGTCCTAACTAATGCCAATCCTCACTTAGAAAAGTCTGTCTGCATGGGAACATATGAATCCTCTCTTCAGACTAAAATCTACATCTCTGTGGAGGGGTAATGAACCTGATGTAATTAAAAAGTCTGTGACCAACAGGTGGAGTGCTCAGGTAGAAGGTAAATGAATACATATCAAAAAACTGACCGGCACATCCAAACATAGATCCAGTGTGAACAGGTGCTAAACCTAGAGTCACAAACTCATATACATACAAGAAAAAAAGGTAGCACACTGTAGCGCTATAGCTTGCAAACACGAAATATGAAAATATGAAAAATATGAAAAATGAATTGCATCACTGCCTTAGAAATATGAAAAATTGAGAAGTCTTAGTGCATAAGATGGCCAAATTATGTGAGCCTGATAGCCACGTCAAGGCTCTTCTCGTATATCAGGTCCTAACTAATGCCAATCCTCACTTAGAAAAGTCTGTCTGCATGGGAACATATGAATCCTCTCTTCAGACTAAAATCTACATCTCTGTGGAGGGGTAATGAACCTGGTGTAATTAAAAAGCCTGTGACCAACAGGTGGAGTGCTCAGGTAGAAGGTAAATGAATACATATCAAAAAACTGACCGGCACATCCAAACATAGATCCAGTGTGAACAGGTGCTAAACCTAGTCAGTTTTTTGATATGTATTCATTTACCTTCTACCTGAGCACTCCACCTGTTGGTCACAGGCTTTTTAATTACACCAGGTTCATTACCCCTCCACAGAGATGTAGATTTTAGTCTGAAGAGAGGATTCATATGTTCCCATGCAGACAGACTTTTCTAAGTGAGGATTGGCATTAGTTAGGACCTGATATACGAGAAGAGCCTTGACGTGGCTATCAGGCTCACATAATTTGGCCACCTTATGCGCTAAGACTTCTCAATTTTTCATATTTCTAAGGCAGTGATGCAATTCATTTTTCATATTTTTCATATTTTCATATTTCGTGTTTGCAAGCTATAGCGCTACAGTGTGCTACCTTTTTTTCTTGTATGTATATGAGTTGGTGACTCTAGGTTTAGCACCTGTTCACACTGGATCTATGTTTGGATGTGCCGGTCAGTTTTTTGATATGTATTCATTTACCTTCTACCTGAGCACTCCACCTGTTGGTCACGGGCTTTTTAATTACACCAGGTTCATTACCCCTCCACAGAGATGTAGATTTTAGTCTGAAGAGAGGATTCATATGTTCCCATGCAGACAGACTTTTCTAAGTGAGGATTGGCATTAGTTAGGACCTGATATATGAGAAGAGCCTTGATGTGGCTATCAGGCTCACATCATTTGGCCATCTTATGCGCTAAGACTTCTCAATTTTTCATATTTCTAAGGCAGTGATGCAATTCATTTTTCATATTTTTCATATTTTCATATTTCGTGTTTGCAAGCTATAGCGCTACAGTGTGCTACCTTTTTTTCTTGTATGTATATGAGTTGGTGACTCTAGGTTTAGCACCTGTTCACACTGGATCTATGTTTGGATGTGCCGGTCAGTTTTTTGATATGCAACTTTACTTAAACAGCAGCAGATGGTAACAGCAGATGATGCTACATTTTCTTAAAGGCAACTTTGAATGACCACAACAACAGCAGCAGAAATAGGCGATCTAGGCATATATGAGGAGCGCTACAGTACATTCATCCAGAGCATTTTCATCAGATGAATCTGAGGTTTTGATGCATTGTTTTGGCAGCCGGGGCCTATTAAAGGCTCTCATGGCTGCCAACTTTGTTCTCCTTTGAAGCACAGCCTGAAACTAGGCTTCATAGAAGAATATTATTTTGTCTACATACTGGAATACAGTTATATTGCAGTATAAAGAACAAACTATCGAACAATTGCAGGTTCAAATAAGAAGACTCAAAATAGAGTAAAAAATGAAAACAATTTTTTAAAAATATTAAGATTTTAAAATAGTAAAAAAAAAATTAAAGTCTATTTTTTATACCATTTTACAAGTTTGTATTTCCAGAATTGTTACTGTTCGATGAACACGGTAGAAAAAAAATAATAAAAAATTGCGAAATCATTTTTCTTTTGACCATTTTGCACTTTAATTTTTTCCCCATTTTCCAATAAAACTGGATGATGAAATGAATAGTGTTATTCAAAACTACAAGAAACGTCCTTCATACAGTTATGTTGACAGAAATCGAAGAAAGTTACGGTTTTTGGAAGAAGGGGAGGAAAAAACTAGAGCACAAAAATGAAAATGGGGCTTGGAAGGAAGAGATTCACTGATATTGATGCTAATGATGGTCAGTCATCTGTCCATCTCTCTCAAATGAAATGATATCACTGTGCAATTTTGGTGACATCACTAGTTTTAGTTGGGGGCTCAGAACAGTGTAGGTTCAAGGATTTACAAATGTCTTCACCTTGTAGTTTATGTATATGTATTTTCATTTATTTTACCTATGTCTGCAGAGCATCATTTATCTGCTGACTCCCAAGTGATTTAAATAACCATGGAGAGGACCACATATAAACTGATCAACATACTTCTGCAAGAACTCCTGGTGTTTATATACAAGAGGGTTACTAATTAGGTCACTCGACAAGTGGCACCCGAGCACCTGCAAGATGCTGGCGTCCTCCCATTGCCAGGCTCATTAGGCAGTGATTGCAATCAGTACTGTCTCTGAGCTATGATTGACCCTTTCAGATGCTAATCTCCATCCCTATTGCTGACAGGAAGTCCTATTTCCCAGACATTAAAGTAAGAGGTGATATAAAGAGAACACAGGATTTTGAGGGCTACACAAATGGTGGAATATTCTGCCATCTGCTCCCAAAAATGTATGAGTCCTATAATTGAGTTGGACACATGCATATAAACATTCATGATAACAGCAAGTACTGCGAGATCTAGAAACAGAGATTTTCTGTTCCATTGGAATGTTCCAAGTTTATAAACAATTATAGGATTTTATGACTTCTGGAATCATGAACATCCAGGATGTCGGTGCCATTGTATTAAAGCAGATTATATCAATGGGCACAAGAAAGTAAAGCCCCCGTCACACACTGCGATCTCTCTAGCGAGATCGCTGCTGAGTCACTAGTTTTGTGACGCAACAGCGATCTCCCCTGCGATATCACTGTGTGTGCCACTGATCAGCGACGGTCCCCCTGCCGGGTATCGCTGATCGTTGTCCAAAGGTCAGGACATTTTTTTGATCGTTGGTCTCACGCAATCCTGCGTGTGGCAGGCAGGAGACCAGCGATCAGCTGGTAACCAAGGTACACATTGGGTTTCCAGGTGCCGCGCAGCGCCTGGAAACCCGATGTGTACCTTGGTTACCAGCTCCCTGCACCAGCGGGCTGGTATCCAACGTACACTGCGGGTAACTAAGCGACGTTACCCGCAGTGTCGCTGTCCTGATCGCTGTTTGGCAGCTCACCAGCGATCATGTAGCGACACACCAGCAATCCTGACAAGTGCATATCGTTGTCGGGATCGCTGGTGTGTCGCTCTGTGTGACGGGACCCTAAAGAGACACTCTTATGGATTAGATAACTAAAAATCCAATAGCATTGCACAACTAGGATCATCTCCACTGTGAGTAGACAATTAAATTAGTGATTAGCCAACAGTCTTAAGAAGAGCAAACTTCTCCTGCCTAATTTAGTATTACCTATTTCTCACGTAATTCAAGGGTCATCTGTGTAATGCACACGTTTGTGGCTGCACAACGCTCAATCATTGGGATCCATCGCTAATAAATCAGAATTTATTTCCTTGCCTATTTGATAAAGGCACTGTAATCCAGACAAACCCTTGTTTCCACCTCTTCCATTGTGCGTCTTTTGCTGATTAATGGCAATGCTGAGATGGGCAAGTGTCTCCGATTATCTCCAGAATGGTTGTGGAAGAAGCGGGAACACAATCTGCATGCCGGCCCGATTAAGACTGATTTGAAACTCTTTTAAATTACTTCTTGCAATCAAATCTCTTTTTCATTTCAGTGGCTCTGAGACATATTAACATTCTGATCTGTCTCAGCCCAAATAGTAAGCTGTCGGCTTCTTCAAGAGCCTGAGCCCCGATGACATGAGAAAATGTGAAAACAAATTATGAGTCTATGAAAATAAAGTACTGACCTGATGTACAGTAAAGCCTGATCTACAGTATTGATGGAGAATTCACCCGTGCCAGGAGGGCAATGATGTGATCAATGTAATAAAAAGGAATGGTACTGACAACAGAGCTTCCCAGCTAGTGCATTGTCCTGAATGTATTACACAGCCTATAGACAAAGTAGCATTTCTGGAAATAAAGCAGACTCGTTTTCTAAATCCAGAAAAATCCTTTTTCAACTTAAAAAAATGATCAAATGACAACATTTATTTTATGGTTATTTGCACACAGAACAAATGTGATGCAGATTTTCCATCCAGAAAATCTACTGTGCATTACGCTAGCAATACTGTGGATGAGATTTTACAAAATCTTCTCTATATGCTGAGGAGAAAATCTGCAGCAGACATTTTTATTTACTGGTGCAACAGATTTCACATGTGCAGCATTAATATGGTGGATTAATGTAAGGAGGTGGTGGGGGACCCTCACTTGCTTCCTCTCCTCTGGACACTGTTCACTTATTACATGCGGCACTCGTCATTCATTAATGTTTTACTATTGTGTGTACTGTAATGTAAATATATTTTTCATATACTGTGCATAGGCTTTGGGATAGATTAGGAAATAGTTTAGGACCATAGAAGAATTAGAGTAAAGGGGGGCATCATCGAGAATAGAATAGATAAGAGTGTTAGTTTAG
This sequence comes from Oophaga sylvatica, assembly GCA_033576555.1. NCBI lineage: Eukaryota > Metazoa > Chordata > Amphibia > Anura > Dendrobatidae > Oophaga > Oophaga sylvatica. The sequence continues at coordinate 163,354,113 of JARQOD010000003.1, forward strand.
GTAAAGGCAGCAAGGGGTTATTCAGTGGGGAGGAGTTAGAGCAGAGCAGGGCAGAGCATAGGGATATAGTCAGGACACTTCCTAGTTAGACAGCAGAATCCCAGGCAGCCTTGCCCAGGGCACGGTGCATGCAGTAGTGAGGCCAGACGGATTGCTAGCCGTGGGGATAAAGCTGCGACAGAAGTAAGGGGCCCCAGGCAGAGAATAGTGCAGTCGGGCACCAGCTCAATGGGACCATCCCCAAGAAGGATCCGGGTTCTACGACCAGGGCGCAAGCCGCTGAGATGGCGTTTTCGGCAACTTTTTCAATTAGAACCGGATGAGGGGCTGACAGGGAGCTGGTGATATTGAGGATGCGGAGGGGACATGGACTGTTCAAAATATGGCAGGGATTGCTGGGAAAAGGAAGCTGATAGAGAAGATAGGGCCTGCCCGGACGGCAGGGAAAGATAAGAAGACATCTCAGTGTTTATCTTATGCTGCCAATTTGATGGATGTCCTATTGTTGAGTAAAGTTCAACTGTTGGAAGAGAACTGTGACTCTGTGATGTTTTGTGGAGCCGGAGTGACAGAACTGGAAAGGACTCTGACAGTGACCGTAAGAGTTCTGCTGTGCACGCTGCACATGCAGCAGAAGAGACATTGTGTTTTATCTGTGGGGCGCAAGGGTGTGGGAACCATACAGCACATTTGCACAACTACCACCCTGGCTGCCTTACATTAACACCGCAGGTTTACACTTTGGATTGCAATGTAAAAAATGAGAACTGCTGGAAACCTGCGATAGTTCCAAACCACAGATTTTACAACTTCCAACGTACCCTCGGATTTTCTGCTGAGAAAATGTTATAATGGATAAGTTCAGTGTATATATGCCCTTAGCCGGCAGTCAAACATGCCGTATAACATGGATGACGATAGCAGCGCAGTACACGGACTGCATAGAAATACACGCTGTCACGTTCGGGTCAATAAAGTCCAGTCCGAGCATTGCGATGTAATCGTTGTTATATGGCTATTTTACTGTGCCCTTAGAGTGTGTTGACATTGCGTCTTCTTGCTGTGTTTTTGGAGTGGAAACTGAGTAAACATTTAAATTTTTTGAGTTTTTAGTCTCAATTATATACACTGCTCAAAAAATAAAGGGAACACTCAAATAACACATCCTAGATCTAAATGAATGAAATATTCTCATTGAATACTTTGTTGTGTACAAAGTTGAATGTGCTGTCAACATAATCACACAAAAATCATCAATGGAAATCAAATTTTTGAACCAATCCTAGATTTGGAAAGACCCCCAAAATGAAAGTGGAAACAAGTCAAAATGAAAATCAAAACAAGACAAAATTAAAGTGGAAACAAGTAAAAAATGATGCTCAGTATTGTGTGTGGCCTCCACGTGCCTGTATGAATTCCCTACAACGCCTGGGCATGCTCCTGATAAGGTTGTTGATTTTCTCCTGAGGGATCTCCTCCCAGACCTGGACTAAAGCATCTGTCAACTCCTGGACAGTCTGTGGTGCAATGTGACTTTGGTGGATGGAGCGAGACATGATGTCCCAGATGTGCTCAATCGGATTCAGGTCTGGGGAACGGGCGGGCCAGTCCATAGCTTCAATGCCTTCATCTTGCAGAAACTGCTGACACACTCCAGCCACATGAGATCTGGCATTGTCCTGCATTAGGAGGAACCCAGGGCCAACCACACCAGCATATGGTCTCACAAGGGGTCTGAGGATCTCATCTCGGTACCTAATGGCAGTCAGGCTACCTCTGGCGAGCACATGGAGGGCTGTGCGGCCCTCCAAAGAAATGCCACCCCACACCATTACTGACCCATTGCCAAATAGTCATGCTGAAGGATGTTGCAGGCAGCAGGTTCACACTCAGCACATGTGACAGATGTGACAGAGTCTGGATGCGCCGTGGAGAGCGATCTGCTGCCTGCAACATCCTTCAGCATGACCGGTTTGGCAGTGGGTCAGTAATGCTGTGGGGTGGCATTTCTTTGGAGGGTCACACAGCCCTCCATGTGCTCGCCAGAGGTAGCCTGACTTCCATTAGGTACCGAGATATACAGCATGACAAAAATTGCTGCACATATATCAGATCGCACATACCCATTCAAGTCTATG
>JARQOD010000003.1:163356350-163396961 GCA_033576555.1 Oophaga sylvatica
GTGGGGCCCTTCCCACAGAACTCACCGGGCAAACCTGGCCCTGAGGGCCGGAGGCCCTCGAGAAGGGGGGGTACTGTATGTGTGCATCGCCACAAAGACGTCGGGGTTTGCACATTCTGATTCTCACAGCTGGTTGTGTTTTTTTTGGTTTGGCAGTTAGGGAGTTAATTCTGTCTGTGTCATTCTGGGACGGGTGCAGTTTCCCCGGGGCTGAAATTTAATTATTTGTTGATTGGTTTTTTTTTAAAATCTCTGGTTGTCTGTTTTGGGGAGTTCCCGGAAATTCTTCATGCAGACCACAGATGGGATTGTATCTGTATAATTAAGTTAAAGGCCCCTTGTTGTTTAAGCTCCCCTTGCTTAGATTTTAAAACCCAGTTTTATGTTCTTCTGTGTTTGAGTGGTATGAAGTCTGTGTTTTCTCCATCTGTCTTATTTCATTTGTATTTGAAGGATCGCCCATACCCCTTTTGGTGGTTCAGTACCCTTCTTGGAAACTGATTAAGGGTTCAGGGACTATAGGAGACAGGGTTAGGTGGGACTTGGACCTCTGAACCATTTCAGTCCCCTCCAAGTGGGGATTAGTTGGAAACCCAGTTTGGGGTCAGGAAACCCCCCCGGGTCCCCTCTTTCCTGTGACAGTGTTCAAGTCCTAAAGTTAAACCCCTATTCAACGGATATCGTGTCAGGTAAATCTTTTTTATTTACAGCTGTGTTGCTAATTATAGTTGTATAGAGTGTTGTTCTTTTAAAAATAGTTCTGACATCGTACAATTCTAAGACCGCGTGACATTCCCCCTCCCATCAGGGTTGCCGGTGACAAATTGTTCTGGTCTCATCTTTGTTTCCTTTCCTTTGTAGCTTGCTGTTTCGTGCCTGCATCTTCGCTAACAGTAAGACTTTTTTTTTTCTTTTAGTTTTTTTTCTTGCTTTTTGCATTTTTCCGATTCTTGGGGATCTCCCGGGCCCCCCCGGGGGCTTTTGTCCTCTCTGTTTTGTTTTTCTAGTTGTTTGTTCATTTTCCCTTTTCCCGTTTTTTCAGTGGCTGCTGTTTGTTTTTTTACACCCGAGAACTAATTTTGGTGGTAAGGGTCGTGTACTGGTGTTTTTGTAAGTAGAGTTGGTACTTTTCAGGGTTTTTTGGGATTGCAGTAAGTGTCCTTCCCAGTGGCGTAACTAGAAATGGCGGGGCCCCACAGCAAAATTTTGAACGGGGCCCCCTCTCCCAAACGGGCGGCGGCGGGGGGCGGGGTTCTGATAGTGGGCGGAGCCAATAGCAGTGGGCGGAGCAAATCACAGCAATTCTCTAGGCCCAAAAAATACTCTTCAGTCTCATAACGGCCAGCTTTTTGCCCAAATCAGAGCTGTATTTAAAGCAGACATTATGGAAACACAATATAATATAATGGACTGGTAGCAATGCAGCCCCTTATGCTACCATTACTAGTAACCATGTCCCGCATAACTATTAATGCAGGCACATTATGCCCCCATAACTAGTAATAAGCCCTCTTATTCTCCCATCAGTAGTAATGTGCCCCTCAAGTAGTAATGCAGCCAAGAATGCAGAGTTATCACTCACACAGTATGTGCCCCGTTAATCTTCGGTGGTATCTTCAGCTCCACAGTGGAGCACACTCACCACCAGTCTTCACCCTTCTGGGAGCCGCCGACGAGTGACGTCAGCAGCGTGATCACATGACATGATCACGCTGCAGACGTCGCTCTGACCCGGCGGTCAGAGCTTCAATTGTACTGGCGTCTGTATAGACACCAGTGCAATTGATTCCTGGGAGACGGCACGCAGCAGCTTCTCTGCGCCGGCTGTCAGCATGACAGCCAGCACAGGGAACCGCCGACTCTCAGGCCATGGGCGGCGGAACACAGCCGCAGGGGAGACAGCTGCAGCAGGGACGGGCCCCCTGCTAGCCCGGGCCCTATGGCAGCTGCTTCCCCTGCTTCCACGATAGTTCCGCCCCTGGTCCTTCCTATCCTTTTCTATTTAGGAAGTTTGGGCCCCAATGTTTGCTCATACTATTTTCTGTCTGTGTCTGTATTTTCTCTTGTCTACCCGCCATTACATGTTTGGGGGCTTTCTATGTTCTTTGGGGATCTGCTCCGGGGCAGATAGTTTTCCTCTTTCTATCTTTAGGTGTAGTTAGCTTCTCAGGCTGTGACGAGGCGTCTAGGACTAATGTAGGTACGCTCCACGGCTGCCTTTAGTTGTGGTGGTTAGTCAGGGTACTGCAATCCCATAGATTCCAACCTCTCTGGTGTATTTCCTTTTTTGCCTGCTTGTCACGCTGTCTAATGATATGACTACAATGTCAGTAAACTATTTATACAGGAACCACACTCTATACAACATATAGTTTAGCAACATAAGAATGTAAGTATAAAATAGATTTACCTGACACAATATCAGCAGAACTTAGGGTTAATCTTGAGGACTAGATGTGCAGAGACGATATCAGTTGAACTCAGGGTTAATCTTGAGGACTTGATGAGCTGTAACAGGAAAGAGGAGGACCGGGGTCTAACCTGACCCTACACTGGGGTCCTAACTAATCCCTTACCTTGGAGGTACTGATAATGGTTCAGAGGTCCAAGTCTCCAGCCTAAAGGTACTGCCACACTAAGCTATCCCGCTAGCGATCTCGTTAGCGTTGCATACTAATGAGATCGCTAGCGGGATTGTTTCTATATCGCTAAATGCAGTCACATTTAGCGATATAGTTAACGACGCTATCGCCGTTAGCGATCTTCTTAACGACTTTAGCGGTACAAAAGTACCGCTAAATCGCTAAGAAAAGGTGCCACACAGCGATTAGATACTTACCCAGCGGGAGCGCCAGCGATGAAATAGGGTCCGGAACGATTCCAGCGACGAGCGAGATCACAGCAGGAAGCTCGTCGCTGGAAGCTGCCGCACTGAACAATATCGCTAACGGGATCGCTAAATAGTGACGTTTTTTAGCGATCCCGTTAGCGATATTGTTTAGTGTGGCATACCCTTAACCCTGTCTCCTATCAGACCCTGAACCCTGTAATCAGTCCTAAGAAGGATCCTGATTACCACCAAAGGGATATGGGCTGATCTCAGCTAAATACACAGATTAGACATATAAGACAGACAGGATAGCACTCTCTTGCATACACACTCAAACACCGAAGGAACATAAATGGTCTGGGAAATAAACTCTAAGCAAGTTAAGCTTAAAACAACTAAGGAGCTCTCAACTAGAGTCTATACAGATTCATTCCTATCTGTGGTCTGCATGAAGTGTTTCACTGGCAACTCCAAAGCAGACAACCAGAAACTTAAAGGAAACCAATCAACAAATAATCAATTGCAGCCGGGAGAAACTGCACCCAGTCCCAGCACCGAGCACAGACAGAATTAACTCCCTAGCTGCCAAACACAAAGAAACAGCAACTCAGCTGTGAGAAGTCAAAATGTGCAACCGCGACGATCTTCGTGGCAATGCACACATGACACTGCTCTCCTCAGCTACCAAAGCATAACAGTATCACCAGCCCAAAAACTGATATTTGTATGGTACTCACAGAAGGGAAAAATAGTGTTAAAGAAAGAAGATTGTCAGAGTTGTCAGAGATTTTTTTTTTTTCCCTCTGTTTCTCTGAATGCTGAGGAGGATTTTTTTTTCTCTCAATGGAGTTTGCACAGTTGTCTGGCCGTGTGGATCAGCTTGCCACTGAAGTTCGGAGTATTGCTACCTATCTTGCAGGGTTGCCTGTTGTGGAACCTAGGATTCCATGCCAGATTTGTTTTTAGGGGATCGAGCTAAATTTCTGAATTTCAAAAATAACTGTAAGTTGTTTTTTGCCTTGAAATCTAAGTCCTCAGGGAACGCAGCACAGCAGGTTCAAATTGTCATCTCTCTCCTGTGCGGCGATCCTCAGGATTGGGCTTTTTCCCTGACACCGGGGGATCCTGTTTTGAGTAATGTTGATGCATTTTTTCAGGCTCTGGGGTTATTTTACGATGAACCTAATGTCACTGATCAAGCTGAAAGAGCCTTGTTGGCATTAAATCAGGGGCTTGAGGACGCTGAGTTATACTGTCAGAGATTCCGAAGGTGGGCAGTCCTGACCAAATGGAATGACGATGCTTTGGCAGCCCTTTTTCGGAAGGGTCTGTCAGAGAATGTAAAGGATGTTATGGTGGGATTCCCTGTCCCCTCTGGTCTCAATGATTCTATGTCATTAGCGATTCAAATTGACAGACGTTTGCGTGAGCGTAGAGGTATGCGTGGAATAGTGTTGCCTTGTGAACCAGCTTCTGAACCCATGCAGTGTGATAGAGTGGCTTCTGGGGCACAGCGTCATGAGTTTCGAAAACGCAATGGGTTATGTTTCTACTGTGGTGATGCCTCTCATGCTATTTCAGTCTGCCCTAAGCGGGGAAGACGTTTTGCACGCTCAGTTGTCTTGGGTAGTGTTCAGACTAAATTTTTGTTGACTGTTACCCTGATTTGCTCCCTGTCCACATTTTCTGCTCAGGCTTTTGTTGATTCGGGAGCAGCTATTAACCTGATGGATTTTGATTTTGCTAAACGTTGTGGGTTTCCCTTGATACCCCTACGGAAGTCTATTCCCCTACTGGGGATCGATTCTACACCTTTGGCTGAGAATAAACCTCAGTTCTCTACTCAGGTGATAATGAGGGTTGAACCTGATCATCAGGAGAGTTGCAAATTTTTGGTGCTGTATAATCTGCATGACATTATCGTACTGGGTTTCCCTTGGTTACAGTCTCATAATCCTGTTTTGAATTGGAAATCTGTGTCTGTAACCAGTTGGGGCTGCCAATGTGTTAATACCAACACTCCTGTTTTTTCTGCCTCCCCCCAGGCTCAGGATGTTCCTGACTTTTTGACTGATTTTTCTGATGTGTTTAGCGAAAGTAAATATGCATCCTTGCCCCCCCATAGGAGCTATGACTGCGCTATTGAATTAGTGCCTGGTAGTAAATTCCCTAAAGGTTGCCTTTTTAACTTGTCTGTACCTGAACATGACGCTATGCGGTCTTATATCAAGGAGTCATTGGAGAAGGGTCATATCAGACCATCCTCTTCACCCTTGGGTGCCGGTTTTTTCTTTGTGGCCAAAAAGGATGGTTCATTAAGGCCGTGTATTGATTATCGTCTCTTGAACAATATCACTGTGAAATATCAATATCCGTTACCCTTGATTTCGGACCTGTTTTCCAGGGTGAAAAGTGCTACTTGGTTTACCAAGCTTGACCTCAGGGGGGCATATAACCTTATTCGCATTAAGCACGGGGATGAATGGAAGACGGCATTTAATACCCCAGAGGGGCATTTTGAGTACCTAGTGATGCCCTTTGGGCTCACTAATGCTCCTTCTGTCTTCCAGTCCTTCATGAATGACATTTTCAGGGATTTTGTGGATAAATTTCTGATTGTTTATTTGGATGATATCTTGATTTTTTCCAATGACTGGGACTCTCATGTGAAACATGTTCGGACTGTGTTCCAGATTTTGAGAGAGAATGCTCTGTATGTGAAGGGATCAAAGTGTCTTTTTGGCGTACAGAAGATCTCATTTCTGGGATTCATTTTGTCCCCATCTGTTATTGAAATGGACCGGTCAAGGTTCAGGCCATCTGTGATTGGGTCCAACCTACTTCATTAAAGGCTCTTCAAAGATTCTTGGGTTTTGCCAATTTTTATCGTAAATTTATTGGTAATTTCTCTGTTATTGTTAAACCATTGACTGATTTGACCAAAAAGGGTTCTGATGTGGTGAATTGGCCTCCTGAGGCAGTCTCTGCGTTTCAGGAACTTAAGCAGAGATTCACTTCTGCTCCTGTTCTACGGCAGCCTGATGTTTCTCTGCCATTTCAGGTGGAGGTTGATGCCTCTGAAATTGGGGCAGGGGCCGTTTTGTCCCAAAGAGATCCAGAGACCTCTAAAAGTAACCCTTGTGCCTTTTTCTCTCGAAAATTTTCTCCAACTGAACGTAATTATGACGTGGGTAATCGGGAGTTATTGGCCATGAAGTGGGCTTTTGAAGAGTGGAGACATTGGCTGGAGGGAGCCAAACAACAGATGGTGGTCCTCACGGACCATAAGAATCTGGCTTATCTGGAATCAGCCAAGCGACTTAATCCTAGACAGGCCAGGTGGGCCTTGTTTTTCACACGTTTTAATTTTGTGGTTTCCTTTCTTCCTGGCACTAAGAATGTTAAGGCGGATGCCCTCTCGAGGAGTTTCCTTGCGGACTCTCCTGAGTTATCTGATCCTGCTGTTATTTTGAAAGAGGGTGTAGTTCTTTCCGCCATCTCGCCCAATTTGAGACTGGCTCTGGAAGGGTGTCAGGAGGATAAACCCGAGCGCTGCCCTATTGGGAAATTGTTTGTCCCAGACCGGTGGAGAAAGAGTGTGATGTCTGAGATTCATTGTTCCGCGTTGGTCGGTCATCCCGGAATTTTTGGTACCAGAGACTTGGTTAGTCGGTCCTTTTGGTGGCCTACTTTGTCTCGTGACGTCAGGGAATTTGTGCAGTCCTGCGGGACTTGCTCTCGCTCCAAGCCTTGCTCTCGCTCTAGTGGTTTGTTGATGCCATTGCCTGTGCCCAAGAGACCATGGACCCATATCTCTATGGATTTCATTTCCGACCTCCCTGTTTCTCAGAGAATGACCGTTATCTGGGTGATTTGTGATAGGTTTTCCAAAATGATACATCTTGTGCCATTACCTAAGTTGCCTTCCTCCTCTGAATTGGTGCATTTGTTCCTTCAGCACGTGGTTCGGTTACACGGCATTCCTGAGAACATTGTGTCTGACAGAGGAGTCCAGTTTGTTTCCAGATTTTGGAGGACTTTTTGTTCTAAACTTGGTGTTCAATTGTCTTTCTCCTCGGCTTTTCATCCTCAGACCAATGGACAAACTGAGAGAACAAACCAGACATTGGAGACTTATCTGAGATGCTTTGTGTCTGCTGATCAGGATGACTGGGTCTCTTTTTTGCCTTTGGCTGAGTTTGCTCTTAATAATAGGGCTAGCTCTGCCACTTTGATGTCTCCATTTTTCTGCAATTTTGGGTTTCACCCTCGATTTTGTTCAGGACAGACGGAGGCTTCTGTCTGTCCAGGTGTTGACTCTGTTGTGGAGCGTATGCAGCAGATTTGGGACCAGGTAGTGGAGAGGTTGTCCCTCTCTCAGGAGAGGGCCCAGCGGTTTGCCAACCGGCATAGAACTGATGGTCCTCGGTTTGAAGTGGGGGACTTAGTCTGGTTGTCCTCAAGAAATATCCCTATGAGAGTTGCATCTCCTAAGTTTAAGCCTAGGTTCATTGGACCTTATAAGATCATGGAGATTCTTAATCCTGTTTCCTTTCGTTTACTTCTTCCAGGGACATTTAAGATCCATAACGTGTTCCACAAGTCCTTATTGAAGAGGTTTGTTGAGCCAGTGGTTCCTATGGCTGTGCCTCCTGACCCTGTTTTGGTTGAGGGCAATCTGGAGTATGTGGTTGAGAAAATATTGAATTCTCGTTTTTCTAGACGGAAACTCCAGTATTTGGTTAAGTGGAGAGGTTATGGTCAGGAGGACAATGCTTGGGTGTTTGCTTTGGACATCCATGCTAGGAGACTCATCCGTGCGTATCACAGAGCTCATCCTGACTGACCTGGTTGCTCAAATGAGGGTTCGGTGACCCCTCCTCAAGGGGGGGGTACTGTTGTGAATGTGCTAAAAATGAATTCTGAGCAGAAGCTCCCTCTGGTGGTTACAAACAGTACTGAACTATCCAATGAAGATTGTGAAGATTGGCGATCAGGTGTTACTGACTGGTCTTATATAAGGGAGGTTCCCTCCCATCAGGGTTGCCGGTGATCAATTGTTCTGGTCTCATCTTTGATTCCTGTTCACTTTGTAGCTTGCTGTTTCGTGCCTGCATCTTCTGCTAACAGATAAGACTTTTTCTTCTTTTAGTTTTTTGTGCTTGCTTTTTGCATTTTGTCCTGCACTTCTGTGGGGGTCTGCTGGGTCCCCTCCGGGGGCTTGTGCTCCTCTCTGTTTAGTTCTGCTAGTTGTTTGTTCATTTGCCTTTTCCAGTTTTTTCAGTGGCTGCTGTTTAGTTTTGTTACACCAGAGAACTAATTTAGGTGGTAGAGGTCGTGTGACCTCAGGTGTTTTTGTAATTAGTAGAGTTGGTACTTTTCAGGGTTTTTTGGGATTGCAGTAAGTGTCCTTCCTATCCTTTTCTATTTAGGAAGTTTGGGCCCCAACGTTTGCTCATACTATTTTCTGTCTGTGTCTGTATTTTCTCTTGTCTACCCGCCATTACATGTTTGGGGGCTTTCTATGTTTTTGGGGATCTGCTCCGGGGCAGATAGGAAAACTATTTCTATCTTTAGGTGTAGTTAGCTTCTCAGGCTGTGACGAGGCGTCTAGGACCAACGTAGGTACGCTCCACGGCTGCCTTTAGTTGTGGTGGTTAGTTAGGGTACTGAATCCCATAGATTCCAACCTCTCTGGTGTATTTCCTTTTTTGCCTGCTCTCCTCAGCTACCAAAGCATAACAGTTCAGTCTCAGAAAGTTTTTTTGAAAAAAATGCACAAGGATGTACTCCATCCGTGTTTTCCTGAGACAACACCGCGCCGACCCCCACAGAAGAAGCATCAACCTCAACCAAAAACGGTTTAGTCACATCAGGCTGCATAAGGATGGGAGCAGAGCTGAACCTCTCCTTTAAAAACACAAAAGCTTCAATGGCCTCAGTAGTCCACTGAACCGCATTAGCACCTTTCCTGGTGAGATCGGTCAGTGGTTTGACAATAATAGAAAAATTTTTAATGAATTTTCTATAATAATTGGCGAAACCCAAAAACCTCTGTAACGATTTCAAACCAATAGGCCTAGACCATTCCTGCACAGCTTGAACTTTCACAAGGGTCCATCTCAAAACCTTCGCTGGAGATAATGTAGCCCAAAAAACTAATTCTCTGTACAGCGAACTCACATTTCTCCAGCTTAGCAAAAAGCGAATTGTCACTCAATAACTGTAATACCTCACGAACGCTCCGCCAATGAGACTCCAGATCCGGCGAATAAATCAAAATGTCATCCAAATACACAACCACATTTTTGCCGATCAAAGGTCTAAGGATGTCATTAATAAGATTCTGAAAAAATGCAGGAGCATTGGTAAGGCCAAAAGACATAACCAGATTCTCAAAATGACCCACAGGAGTGTTAAAAGCAGTCTTCCATTCATCACCCTCCTTCATGCGCAACAAATTGTATGCCCCCTGAAGATCAATTGTGGAGCCCAGTGATGCGCACATGGTACCAGGGCTTATGGGGTACTCGGCACCGAGCCCATTGAAGTCTATGGGGAATGTCACTGGCAGCAGAGCTCGGTCCGTGGCCCTGGGCGCTCATACAATGGGGGGAATATTTACAGGGATTGTAGTAATAGTTGTTCGTGACGCCACCTGTGGTTTCTGATCTGATTGACCAGCGCTGCAGGGTAGATCTCTGAGGGGATGTTATGGCAGCTAGATGTTAAGTCCCCCCAGGTGGGACTGGTCCCTCAAAGTCTATGGTGATGCAGGGTGCGGATAAGAAGTCAGTCACACACAATGCAGTCTCTTTCCATACCTTTACTTGTAGATGTTGCAGGTATGTCCCGGGGAGCTGGTCAGGTTGGAGAATGCACATTCAGGGAATTGCTGAGCAGGTTTAAGGCCTCCTTTCTCCTTAATGTGTATGTGAGTACAAACTTGCATGAAGTCAAGTTAACTCTTTCAATAGCAACTACGCCCGGCCGACATAGTGGTAGAGCCTTTTCTGTGGTAGAACTAAGTCTATTTCTGCAGCGTCCCGCTAGACTCCTGTTCTCCTGGCTCCAGTTACGTATCGACACATTGGGCTGCCTCCTGTGACCTGAAGTCCAGCTAGGCCTCCGGTGTTTCTTATTACTAGGCGTGAAGCACTAGCAACGCTTCGGACCCCGGTGTCCGGTTTACTAAGTGAAGGTGATCTGTCACCTGAATCACTTACTTCTCTCTTTCTCCACTTGCCTTTCGCCCTGCTCTCGCCCTTAACATAAGCACGAGTAGCAATAGTGTAAATGTCAGCTTTCCTTCCAGCGCTCCTGACCTGTCCTCAGTTAACTCGATGTTGTGACTGCTGTGATTCCTTTCCTTCTTTCCTTCTTAGACCCCACTTCGAGTGGCTATCAGGAACTTCTGTCAACTGATTTCAATGCACGCTCTGAGAGTCGCCTTCCACGTCCTTAAGGAACACAGGCAGCTTGTGCTGAGGTAACAGGTTTAGGAGTAGCTCTGACTAGACTAGAATGACTAATCTGAATCTAGATGGATGGGATGACTCACTCCTGAGCCACCCTGGCTTGACTGAACTCTTCTCCCTCCTAGACTGACTGAACACTACTGCTACGTCACACTACTTAAATAGTCTGAAAATGCCTCTAGTGGCAGTGTTGAGAAGTGTGTGATGTGAATGAATATCAGGCTTCACAATACCTTTCTTGTGCATTTTCCAGGAGACATGTGTGCCTTGCGCAGCTGGGCCACACACCAGCTGTGACTGAATCCACATCTTCCAGAGGGGTGCACCGACAGAAGATCCTACTAGAGGTCATTATGCACACACACATGCAGCTTACCTAAAAAGACCATTAGAGGGAGCTGTGTAAGACGTAAAAAAACAGTTTTAGTTTCACTTTGCCTCAGATGAGAAAGAGAAAGGAAGAGAAAGAGAAGAGATCAGACAGAGACAGATCTCAGATCTCCTTAAGACACCAGAGGAGAGAAGTGCAGAGCTGTTCAGTCAGTTCAACTTGAGTAAGTGGAGGCTAGTACGAGTGAGAAGGAATCACTTTAGCCTAGTCAGAGCTGAATCTGAAGTATAGCTCAGTGGAAAGCGTGCCGACGCTTAGAGAGCGGCGAAGAGGCAGCTCACCAACTGCCAGCGTGTGTGATAATAGGAGGACCTAGATGGGTCGAAGGAGAGTGGAAGTTAATGAGACCGAGGAGCCTTAATAGCTCATCTCAGCAAGTATACCCGGACGCCGGAGTCCGAGCCTACAGGGATCTCCACGACTCATTAGGAGAACACCGGAGTTCCTGGAGGACTAAAGTCCCAGGAGTACCACCGAGCTGATACGTAGCAGGATCAGGAGGACGGAGTCCGGCTCGGCCGGGCCATCAATGACCCTGTCCTTTCAGAGAGAAGATCCAATAACAAAGTCAGCCAGTACAAGACAGAGGCTAAGCTAGGCCCAGCTACACGCAGGCCAGAACTTATTACAAAAAGGCAGAAAACAGGAGGCCACACACCTAACAAGTGGAGGAATCTGGATGTGCACCCTTCACCCTACAGTGCTCCGGGACATCTCTGCAACATCTACAAGTAAAGGTATGAATAGAGACTGAACCGTGTGTCACTGCTTATTTGCCTGCATTCTGCACCACCATAGACTTCAAGGGAAAAGTCTCGCCTGTGGGAGACTCACCATCTTGCTGCCCCATAACATCCCCTTAGAAGATCTATATTGCAGCGCTGGTCAAATTGATCAGATACCACAGGTGGCGTCACGAACTAATCTTTATAATCCCCTGTAAATATCCCCATTGCATGACCGCCCAGGGCCACGGACCGAGCTCTGCTGCCAGTGACATCCCCATAGACTTCCATGGGCTCGGTGCCGAGTACCCCATAACCAGGGGCGTACATAGAAGTCATGGGGCCCCATAGCAAAAGTCTGAATGGGCCCCCCCCCAAAAAAAAAAAAAATCAACAGGTGCTCTTAACTCCAGGCATGCATGTTATATGTCAAACAATTAATTTTATAGCTAGTCTTTGATTTTTTTCTCATTTGAGTAAAAGAAAAAGTAAAACACATCCAATTTGATATATTCCTTGTAAGGCCGGGATCACACATGCGAGTAAGTCGTCCGACACTCGCATGTGAAATCCCAGCTCTGGCGCCGGCACTCGGGAGTGGAGCGAGCTGCTGCATAGAACTACATGCACCTGTACACTCCACTCCTGAGTGCCAGCGCCAGAGCTGGGATTTCACATGCGAGTGTCGGACGACTTACTCGCATATGTGATCCCGGCCTAAAAGTCAAAATGGAAGATTAAGCAGGACAACCTGAAACCGCAAAACAGATATAAAATAATTACTTTACATAACAAGTCTACCTTCAAAAAACTGCCTAAATCAATAGTATAAGTGAATGTAAGAAACTTTGTAATATCTTCTCAGGAATATTAGTTTCATTCTATGCTTATGAGGCAATTTTTCCCCTCCCCGTCTCAAATTCATTTACTCTTAATAAACTGTTCAAGTCAGTCTTGATCAGCACAGCACAATGATTTCACAAATTACGAGGGAGAGGAGGAGCAAAGCCAGGAGGAAGCACAAAAAACATTCTCCTGCAGGTTTCCTAGAACTGCTTATTGCCCAATAATCAGTGTAAACAGACAGCCGATCATCACCCAAACAATGAACAATTCAACAAAACAATTATTGACTAAAAAGATTTTCAATCTGGCTTAAAAATACTCCCACTCAGTAACACATCCTTCATTGTAACCAGTATGTGCTGCTGAGAACAATAATAATCTATGCACACAAAACAATCTATACTGATCATCCTGATCCTGTAGCTGTGAGCATAAGAAATGCCAAAATGGGCTATCAGCTATTGGCTAACAAGTAGCTGATTGATTGTCAATATATATAACACAGACATTTATCAAGGCAGAATAAATCATTGGTGGCTCAGTGGTGTGTATATATATATACATATATATACACACACTGCAGTGCATGCAGGGCCCCCTACACCCTCCACAGTGCGTGCAGCCGGGCCCCCCTCCCTAAGGTGCAAAGTGCAGCCAGAGCCATTGTAAATGTAAAGTGCCAGCACAGTGAGTGGACACATTCAACAAAAAAAATCCACCCAGCCAGCAGGACTCACCTTATTGTGTGTATCTCTCCCTGAGTGAAACTTATGAATGTTTCCTGCTTCCTGTGAGGCACGTGTTGATCTCTGGCTGCAGGCTGGCTTTCTTATGCAAATGCAGCCAGAGACTTAAGGTAGCCACTAGCATGACGGACGGTAAGGACAACAAGGAAATGGGGAAATCCATTTCCAACGGGGGTTTATCCAGTGTCCCGGCAGTCATTAAGCTTATAATATTAAATGTAAAGGGAAAGCATCTAGTTCACTGTGTCCAGGCACTAGCCACTGCTGCCAGAACGACTCAGGGTCAGGCCGCGTCGTGGGAACTCCCACTCCAACCTGTCCCTGGGCCCCATAGCAGCTGCTTAGTCTGCTCTATTCACGGGACGCCATTGCCCATAACCCTGGTACCCACATGTGGTGCGCGTCATCTAAATTTTGGCATCACAAACAGGATTCGAAGCTTACAATCTGTGAGTCCTGTGTTGCCTATTGGATTGTTTTGTGCAAAAAGACTGTGCTTTGTATGTGGTGAAGATTCCCGCTATTTGTCCGCCATTTCCCGCCATTTACAGCGCCACGGCGCGAAAAATAGTGGGCGTACCTGAAAAAGAGCGCTAAGTCTTGAACACGCCCCAACGCTGACGCGGCGGCAGGTCCTGTGGAGAGCTTCAGTGAACGCTCTGACGTCAGAGCGCCAGCGACACAGGTCCTTTCTCCACCGCTGTGCCTGCAGAGCTGCAGCCTTAGAGAAGGTAGGCCACAATTAACTAAGGGGGGGCGCAGATATGTCCCAGCCAGCCGACAGCGCGGTCCAGGCCGACGGCCCCAATGACCTACCACTTGGCGCTGCAGCGCAGGATAGAGATGCAGATCCCTCACCCGTCCTGTGGCCCCCATAGTACCGTTAACACTGCCTTACATGCCTGGAGCAAAGTGGCTCCCTCAGTACTGCGGCGAGCCAGACACCCTGTCAGGGTTCAAGCGGAAAATATGCAGTATAATGGACATGTACCCTATAACAGAAAAGCAAAGAGCTGCAGTGTTAGTGGGACAATTAACTGGTGCTGCTGAGAGAGAGGTAGAGACTTGGACAGCTGCAGACCAGGAGTCAGTGCATGCAATTTTCTTAAAGCTACAGTCTATCTTTGAGGACCGCACTGAAACAGATCTCCGGATGAGTTTCTATCAATGCTCCCAGAAACCAGATGACAGCATTAGAGACTATGCTTGCCGGCTGCAAGGGGCCCTGCGAACTCTTAAAGAAGTAAACCCTGTAAGTGTTACCAACGAAAATCAAATGTTAAAGGAACAATTTGTACGGGGACTGAGGTCCCAAGCGGAAAGCAGGGCTGTGCACTGGTGGTCCTTGGATCATCCGGATGCTACCTTTGATGCCCTTAAGGATATGGCCATAAAAGGACTGCGACCTCTGGAAACACCCGGGATGGCAACCCAGTGTCACCCAAGTGAAGCCACTCCAAAGTCAGCAGCATTCCCCTTTTTCCCGCTGGCTGCGGAAGCCAAAACCAGGTAGCGCCCCCTACTGAGCTGGACTATTTGCGCTCAGAAGTGCGTCAGTTGACCAAAAACCTGGCCACTGTAATGAGTGCCCTGCAACTGCCGAGGGAGGAAGAAGGAAAGATCCTGCTAGCTGATTGCCCAGAGGATGTCCCTTGGATGCGCCGGAGGAAAGGGAGGACGTCGCCCCACCGGAGGAGGACAATGCCACCTCCAGGAAGGACCCGTGACCAGCATCATCCTCGCCGAGAGCTCATCTGCTATCGCTGCCACAGAGAAGGTCACCCAGCACGTCAGTGTCCTTTAAACGAGCAAATCCTGGGTCCAAGGGCCAACACCCAGGAATAGACTCCTTCAGGCCCCTCAGACTGGAACCGCAGGTTTGTGGGAGAAAGACCATACCTGTCCATCATACTGGACGGGATCGCAATCCCTGCCTGCTGGACACTGGATCTCAGGTAACCATTATACCTGATGTTCTCTACAATAAGTACTGGTCCAGTGACAGTCTCCAACCCCCAAACCCTGACTTTGCCGTGTATGCCTCTAATGGCCTCCCTCTTGAGTTACGGGGAGCTAAAGATGTAGACGTAAAAGTGGGGAGAGTGGAGCTAAAGAACCAGGGACTTCTTGTAGTAAAGACTGTTAATGAAGAAAATGGGTTGAATGTGGTCTTAGCCACTAACATTATTAGTAACTGTTTGGAGGAGGTTGTGTTTTTACTCCAACAGCTTGCCGAAATTGCCAGACCGAGGCAAAAGGGAGAGATCTGGAGGGAGATCCGAACCCTGATGTGCCAGCAGCAAGTGAAACTGACCGGTGGTGAGATTGGTAATGTACGGGTAACAGACCCGAATCCCATTGTGATACCCCCAATGAGTGAAATGCTTATTTGGTGTAGAGCAGCAATAGGTCTGAAAGGACGCAAGCAGTAGTAGAGCCCCATTCAAGCAGTAGTAGAGCCCCATTGTTCAGAGCACAGACCTACACTCTTAACCGCCCGAGGGGTAGTGGAGGTACATAATGGGAGGGTGCCAGTGCGTCTTCTCAACTGGGGAGAGGATGAAGTCAAACTACCACGTTATGCCACTGTTGCTAAGTTACATGCTGTGGACAATAACTCCATTCACCCGACGGAGCCCTTAACCTCCCCGCAACAAGTGGAGGATAACGGTCCGACCACCCAGGTGGAGGATTGGTGTCGACAGCTCCATGTTGGGACAGACACCACTCCAGCCCACCAGAAACAAGGAGTATACCGAGTGGTTCAGGAGTATACCCAGGTATTCAGCAAACACCCACTCGACTTTGGGACAATAAAAGGGGTTCAACATCACATCCCCACAGGCAATCATCCTCCCATCAAAGAACGGTACAGGCCTATACCACCAGCGCACTACCAGAAAGCCAAGGAGATGTTGCGTGATATGAAGGAAGCAGGGGTGATAAGGGATAGTTGTAGTCCCTGGGCAGCACCTCTAGTCTTAGTCAGGAAAAAGGATGGAAGCATGCGAATGTGTGTAGATTACAGACAGGTAAATCGCATTACACATAAAGACGCATATCCTTTACCACGCATTGAGGAATCCTTAGCTGCACTAAAGACTGCTAACTATTTTTCCACCCTTGACCTCACTAGTGGGTACTGGCAAGTAGCTGTGGCTGAGGAGGATCGGGAGAAAACGGCTTTCACCACCCCGATGGGACTCTGTGAGTTTGACAGGATGCCATTTGGACTCAGCAGTGCCCCTGGAACGTTCCAGAGAGTGATGGAGAGCTGCCTGGGACATCTCAACTTTGAAACTGTGTTGCTGTACCTGGACGACGTCATAGTGTACTCCAAAACGTATGAAGATCACTTGAAGCACCTGGCGGAGGTATTCGAGTCACTGTCCAAATATGGGATGAAACTGAAGCCTTCAAAATGCCATCTGCTCAAACAGAAGGTACAGTATCTGGGACATATTGTCAGCTCAGAAGGAGTAGCGCCAGACCCTGAAAAGATCACCGCCATTCAGAAATGGCCGGAGCCGAAAAATCTCAAGGAGGTGCGACAGTTCCTGGGACTGACAGGATACTACCGGAGGTTTGTGAAGGATTACACTAAGAAAGCAGCGCCTCTGCAAGACCTCCAGGTGGGACAGTCCCTCAAGAGCAGAAATTCTCCATTCCATTGGGGTAAAGAACAGGCAGAAGCATTTAAGGAAATGAAGGAGATCCTGACAGGCGATGAGATCCTAGCTTACCCTGACTACAGCCAGCCGTTCCTGCTGTATACTGATGCCAGCAATGAAGGATTGGGAGCAGTCCTCAGTCAGAAGCAAAATGGCCTGGAGAAAGTCATCGCCTATGCTAGCAGGAAGCTCCGCCCGACCGAGAGAAACCCAGAAAACTATAGCAGCTTCAAGTTGGAGTTCCTGGCACTGGTCTGGGCCATCACGGAGAGGTTTAAGCACTACCTAGCCTCCAGCAAGTTCACTGCCTACACTGATAACAACCCCTTGACGCATCTTGAAACAGCTAAGCTGGGAGCCATGGAACAACGATGGATGGCTCGGCTGTCAAACTACCAATTCACAATCAAGTACCGAGCAGGCCGCAAGAATGCCAATGCTGATGCCTTATCCAGGATGCCTCATGAATCAGACACAGAAGAGGAAGTGGATGATCTGGAAGAGATTGAACTACCTGCCTTTCACAGGAATGGGATAATCCATGAGCAACACGCCAGCAGGAAGCCGCGTGACAAGACGTTAAATCCTTTACCTCACCACAGTTGGAAGGAGACTCAGGACAGCGATCCCGTTGTCAGCCGTATCAAGGAGCTGATAACTCAGGAAGGTTCCTCCTTGGAGAAGGATGCGCCTGAACAAGCTAAGCAGCTGTGGAATGAGAGAAGCCGGTTGTTCATCTACCGTGAGAGGCTGTGCAGGAGATACGTCAACCCCAGGACCCATGAAATGGTTTGGCAGATAGTAGTTCCCAGAGCAGACATTCAGATGGTGTTAGAAGCCTACCACGATCAAGCGGGACACTTTGGCTGGAAGAAGCTGGAGACCCTGTTGAAGTGTCGTTTCTACTGGGTGGGAATGCGCAGCTCCATTGAGAGATGGTGCCAGAAATGTGGACCCTGTGGCCTCAGAAGAAAAGACTACAGCAGCCAAAAGGCACCCCTGCAACCCATCAAGACGACTCGTCCCTTGGAGATTGTGGCCCTGGACCATGTCAACTTGTCACCCAGCCGGTCAGGATACTCCTATGCTCTGACTATGGTGGATCACTACTCCAGGTTCCTGGTGGTCGCCCCTGTCAAAGATCTGACGGCAGAAACAGCAGCAAAGACGTTCCAAGCGTATTTCTGCAGACCACACGGATATCCTGAGCAGGTGCTAACTGACCAAGGCCCAGCCTTCGAGGCCGAATTGTTCAAAGAGTTCTGTCACCTGTACGGGTGTAAGAAAATAAGAACCACACCGTACCACCCCCAAACCAATGGTCTCTGTGAGAAGATGAATCACATCGTCATGGACCTGCTGAAGACTATACTACTCGAGGAGAGGAATCGGTGGCCAGACCTACTACCTGATCTAGTAGATCTGTACAATCACATACCTGTAAGTTCCACCAATTGCACCCCAGCTTATCTAATGCGGGCAAGACCAGGAAAGCTGCCCATGGATCTGGAGCTTGGTGTGGTAGAACCAGACGCAGATGTGACTACTGAGGACTGGGACACCCACAGACAGGAACAGTACAGGAAAGTACAGGCCTGTGTTGAAGATAGTCTTAATCGAGTAAGGATCAAACAAGAAAACCGCTACAACAAAAGTGCGCCAGCTGAACCTTTCGCACCTGGTCAAGTCGTACTAAAAAGAAAAAGGAGGATACACAAACTCGACGATCAATGGGAAAGAGAGCCCTACATCGTACAGAATTCAAGGTTCGACAACAAGAAAATGTGCATAATAAGCAAGGATGGAGGAAAAACGACTGCAACTGTGTCTAGAGACCATCTGAAGTTGTGTCCGGACCCATTAAAGCTTCGTGAGGAAGAACCTGTTGTTAATCAGGAAGAGTGTGATGAAACAGTTATACATACAGACTTGGGAGATTTCCCCGCAGATTGGCCCAGAATTGGAGACGCTGTGATCATTCCCGTGCTTCAATTTTAT
The DNA here is from genome assembly GCA_033576555.1 of Oophaga sylvatica. Classification (NCBI taxonomy): domain Eukaryota; kingdom Metazoa; phylum Chordata; class Amphibia; order Anura; family Dendrobatidae; genus Oophaga; species Oophaga sylvatica. Next base: position 163,375,036 of record JARQOD010000003.1, read on the forward strand.
CAACCGCAAGAAGAATCTCTACATCCAGTTGCACCAATTGTGCCAGTAGAGCCAGTTCCAGAAGGACCTGTTCGGCAGAACCTCAACCAGTGGAACCCCAAGAAGCAGCACTAGCAGCACCACAAGAAGCAGAATCCCAAGAAATTGAATCTCAGGAAGAAGAGTCCCCTGGCGAAACGGAACCGCATCGCCCAGTCGCTGACATGCTTGCCAGATCCCTAGAGAGGTGGAGGCAGATTTATAGTTTGCCAGTACGTAGGACAGACAAGGTAACTGACACCTCACCTACCACTACACCACGTAGGTCAGTACGTATGACAAAGGGGCAATTACCTGTTAGGTACAGAGAGTAGGACCTAACACTGTACATAATTATCAAGAACCAATGTACATAAATGTATATATTTTTGGTTATACTATGTTGTATCATACCATTATTTATTAACCTTGTTGTATATCGTTACTTTTCCTTACAACATCAATGTATGTATAACCTTTGTTTTTTTAATATATTGCAGTTCTTTTCTGTACATATTATCTGAGGAAGGCTATTGTATGGCCGAAAACGTTCATTATTTTGTACATCACATTTATTAGTTGTGGATGCAAATAAAAGGAAAAACCACAAGCAATAATTACCTTTTTCATTTCATTTTATTCGGTTTTGAGTGCCAAGTTATTTTGATTGTCATATTTGGGCTGGAGACCCTACTTTGGCACCGATATCTTTTTTGATTCTCTGAGTGCCATGTTCATCTTAGATTATTATTTATTAACCTGTTTTCCCTTATAATTTTGGAACAAGAGGAATGGACATTATTTCTACTTGTTTCCTCCACCCCTATGTGAGCATCCTTTCCGAAAGAGACTGGGACTTTTTAGGTTGCTCAATTCCTCAACCCATCATTATGCTAATGTATATAGTTATTTGTTTATTGTTATGAAACCGTTCAAGAGTGCCTTACCTCCTGCAAAGGAAGAATTGTTTTTGATATGTTATTGTTATTTGTTATTTGTTTTTGTATTTCAGCCCCGGAGTGCTGAGTTCTACTAGGGGGGAATGTGGAGCCCAGCTGTGACTGAATCCACATCTTCCAGAGGGGTGCACCGACAGAAGATCCCACTAGAGGTCATTATGCACACACACATGCAGCTTACCTAAAAAGACCATTAGAGGGAGCTGTGTAAGACGTATAAAAACCAGTTTTAGTTTCACTTTGCCTCAGATGAGAAAGAGAAAGGAAGAGAAAGAGAAGAGATCAGACAGAGACAGATCTCAGATCTCCTTAAGACACCAGAGGAGAGAAGTGCAGAGCTGTTCAGTCAGTTCAACTTGAGTAAGTGGAGGCTAGTACGAGTGAGAAGGAATCACTTTAGCCTAGTCAGAGCTGAATCTGAAGTATAGCTCAGTGGAAAGCGTGCCGACGCTTAGAGAGCGGCGAAGAGGCAGCTCACCAACTGCCAGCATGTGTGATAATAGGAGGACCTAGATGGGTCGAAGGCGAGTGGAAGTTAATGAGACCGAGGAGCCTTAATAGCTCATCTCAGCAAGTATACCCGGACGCCGGAGTCCGAGCCTACAGGGATCTCCACGACCCATTAGGAGAACACCGGAGTTCCTGGAGGACTACAAGTTCCAGGAGTACCACCGAGCTGATACGTAGCAGGATCAGGAGGACGGAGTCCGGCTCGGCCGGGCCATCAATGACCCTGTCCTTTCAGAGAGAAGATCCAATAACAAAGTCAGCCAGGTACAAGACAGAGGCTAAGCTAGGCCCAGCTACACGCAGGCCAGAACTTATTACAAAAAGGCAGAAAACAGGAGGCCACACACCTAACAAGTGGAGGAATCTGGATGTGCACCCTTCACCCTACAGTGCTCCGGGACATCTCTGCAACATCTACAAGTAAAGGTATGAAAAGAGACTGAACCGTGTGTCACTGCTTATTTGCCTGCATTCTGCACCACCATAGACTTCAAGGGAAAAGTCTCGCCTGTGGGAGAAACTCAACATCCCCTTAGAAGATCTATATTGCAGCGCTGGTCAAATTGATCAGATACCACAGGTGGCGTCACGAACTAATCTTTATAATCCCCTGTAAATATCCCCCATTGCATGACCGCCCAGGGTCACGGACCGAGCTCTGCTGCCAGTGACATCCCCATAGACTTCCATGGGCTCGGTGCCGAGTACCCCATAACCCTGGTACCCACATGTGGTGCGCGTCACAATTTTAGAGAACCACTTGGCCCCCGCTAACTGGTTAAACAAATCAGGAATCAATGGCAGCGGGTAAGGATTGCTTACAGTAATTTTATTAATATCACGAAAGTCCAGACAAGGACGTAAACCGCCGTCCTTTTTTTTAACAAAAAAAAATCCAACAGCCAGAGGAGACTTGGAAGGCCTAATGTAACCTGTCGGCCAAGCTTGTTTGTATGTATTCCTCCAAAGCCTTTCTCTCAGGAATAGTAAGATTAAATAAACGACTTTTAGGAAGAGTCGCTCCAGGGACAAATTCAATAGTACAATCATAGTCTCTATGGGGAGGTAAAATCTGCGACTCCTTCTCAGAAAAAACTTTCCAAAAATCCTGAATAGGTACAGGTAGTTCCCCTTTATCCACAGCAGCAATACGCCCGTTACAGCACTTGTCATAACACTTAGAACTCCAGGACTTAATTTCATTAGTAGACCAATCCAGAACAGGATTGTGCAATTTTAACCAGGGTAACCCCAAAATTACCGGAGAAGGTAAATTATTCAATACTACCAAATCCAAATTCTCTTGGTGAACACCATTAATAGTGAGGGGAAATTCACAGACCTTGTGAGTAACATTCTTCAAGGGAGAGCCATCAACAGAAACCACGGCAATAGGGGATGACAAAGGTTTGGGTTTTAATTTAAGTTTTTCCAAGAATCCCCCATCAATCACATTCAGAGTTGATCCACAATCGACAAATACCCGAAAATCCATTAATTCTTCCTGAGCCGCAGTAGTAGTGGCAGAAAGAAAGACGCCCTTAGTATTTAAACAGGCTATACGGGCGGAACTGACCTTTTTGTTTTTCTTTGTTCATACGAAGCACACAGTTCTTAATGAAATGGTCAGATTTGCCGCAATAAAAGCACAATCCTTCAGAAAACCTGCGGTCTTTTTCCTGAGAGCGAGGTGCCATCGCTCCAATCTCCATGGGCTCTCCAATGTCAGTACAGACCCTCTCAAGACTTGGGCTGACATGACATAGGATTTACTCTCATTAACCCTTGCACGCAGTCTCCTATCCACCCGCATAGCTAATTGCATAGCCTCTTGCAAGTTACCAGGTATGGGATAAGCAATCAGCAAATCTTTAACCCTTTCACTTAGCCCTGCAAGAAACAAACTTTTCAAAGCTGAATCGTTCCACCCCACCTGAGTAGACCACCGTCAGAAGTGAGTACAATATTTTTCCACATTACCTGATCCCTGCCTCAAACGTCTCAATTCTGTCTCAGCTGATGAGACACGATCAGGATCATCATACAATAACCCCAAAGCAGGAAAAAAACTATCCACTGATCCAAAGCATGGATCACTAGGTTGCAGAGAAAAGGCCCACTCCTGAGGTTCTTTGCGCAAAAGTGACATTATGAACCCTATGCACTGTGATTCATCACCAGAGGATCTGGGTCTCAAACGAAAATACAACAAGCAAGCATTTTTAAAAGAAAAAAAATCTTGTTGTTCACCAAAAAATAAATCAGGCAAACGTACCTTTGGCTCCACGAAATGTGCTCCAGAACAGCTACTCACGTGTTGCTGGAGCTCAGACACCTCCAGAGAGAGTCCCTGCAGGCGTTGAGCCAATTCCTGAACCGACACCATAATGGAAACTGGTAATCTTTCCTTAGAGATTTTTTTTTTAGGCTGGACTTACTGTTATGTTCTGCTACAAGCACTAAGGAAAGAAAGGGAAATCTGTCCCTACAATAGAACTAAGCTCAATCCCTACGATGTAACGGGGAACCTGATCCTGCGATCAGACCCGCTAAAGTCCTCTGCTAGTCTGAACGAAGACCTATAGATGCGAGGAAGGGATCCCTACAAGCACTAGGGACTGGGAGAAAAGATGGACACCTCCTAACAGAAGTTGTAGCAGTAAAAAGAAAAACAAAACAACATAGAACATAGAGGCCTGAAGACCAAGCAAAACTATTTGAGTAAGGTAACAAAGCACCTGGCTAGCTTAAGAGTAGAAATTACAATGAAGTCCAGCAAAGCCAGAAGGGCGGAGCAGGACTAAATAGGCCACAAAGGTCATGTGACCAGCAAGATAGAAAAAACCTAACAGGAGAGTTCTAACAAAGCGTATGCTGGGTTAAGTAAAAAAAACTATAAAGTATCAGTATATTGAGAGAAATGTACACAGATATTGTGCCAGTAACATATATAGTGCTGTGCAAAAGTTTTGCCTGGTATGGAAAGAATGCTGCAATGTAAGAATGCTGTCAAAAATGGAAGGGTTAATAAGCAGGTAGGCTCCTTTTTGATGGTCTGGTTTTTTGTGTGATGCATATATAGTGCTGAACAGCCCGCCTTCTATTATGGGCGTTATAAATAGGCTGCTATCCAGACACTATGCATTGCACTTTTTTGTCCTCCTAAGCAAGCCTTATTTGTGTGTTTTTCCACAGGCAGCCTATACCTTTATCATCACTTTTTTGTGATAGGGTGGCTGTCCTCATCAGTGGAGGGCACCTGTGCTGCGCCAGCCTTTATCTGTGGGAGCCGGCTGCATCCTGCTAGTGCACTGTTCATCTTTCAATATCTGGTGAGGCTATTTTCATGTTGTGTTTTTGTTAAAAAATTTTTTAGGATTTTTAAGTCCTTCTATCTTTGTCTGTGAGCTTTGGAAGGGTTAATAGTTTATTTTTTATCAATGAACAAAATGCAAAGTGAATGAACAAAAGAAAAATCAAATCAATATTTGGTGTGCCTTTAAAACAGCATCAGTTCTTCTAGGTACACTTTTATCCAGTTTTTGAAGGAACAGTGAGGTTGTTCCAAACATCTTGGGGAACTAACCACTAGTGATGAGCGAGTATACTCGTTGCTTGGGTTTTCCCAATCATGCTCGGGTGTCCTACGAGTATTTCGGCGTGCTCGGATATTTTGTTTCTTTTGCCGCAGCTACATGATTTGTGGCTCCTAGACAGCCTGAATACATGTGGGGATTGCCTGGAATAAATGGCGCTATAAAAATGTATAATAATAATAATAATAATGTATTCAGGCTGTCTAGCTCGGGAAAACCCGAGCAATGAGCATACTCGCTCATCACTACTAACCACATAACTGTGGATGTAGGCTCAAACAGATCCTTCTGTCTCTTCACATAATCCCAGATAGATTCGATGATGTTGAGATTAGAGCTTTGTGGGGGACATATAATTACTTCTAGGAGTCGTTCTTCACACTGAAGATAGTCCTTAATGACATTGGCTCTACATTTGAGGTCATTGTCCTGGTATAGAATAAATTTGTATCCTATCATATGCCTCCCTGATGGTATCACATGATGGTAAAGTAGCTGCGTTTATTTGTCAGCACTGAGGACACCATTAAACCCTTGTAATTTTACAATTCTGACCAGTGTCACTTTATAAGGTCATAATAACTCTGGAACACTTCAATGGATTCTACTGATTCTGAAATTCTTTTTTTGTGACATATTGTACTTCATGATAGTGGTAAAATTTGTTCTATATGACATGCCTTTATTTATGGAAATTTGCAAAAATTTGGAAAATTTACAATTTTCTAATTTTAATTTTTATGCCCTTAAACCAGAGAGTTATGTCATACAAAATAGTTAATACATAACATTTCCCACATGTCTACTTTATACCAGCACAATTTTTTTAAACATTTTTTTTTGTTAGAAAGCTAGATAGGTTAAAAGTTTTCCAGCGATTTCTCATTTTTCCAACAAAATTTACAAAACCATTTTTTTAGGGACTACATCATATTTGAAGTGACTTTGAGGGGACAGAAAATACCCAAAAGTGAGACCATTCTAAAAACTGCACCCCTCAAGATGCTCAAAACCACATTAAAGAAGTTTATTAACTCTTCACAGGACCTGAAGTAATGTGGAAGGAATAAATTAACATTTAACTTTTTGTCCCAAAAATTTTACTTTAGACCCAAACATTTTTGTTTTCACAAGTGTAACAGGAGAAAATGGACCACAAAATTTGTTGTGCAATTTCTCTTAAGTACTAAGTAAGTAAATCTACTGTTTGGGTACACAGAAGGGCTCGATAGGGAAGGAGCACCGTTTGACTTTTTGAACACAAAATTATCTGGAATCGAGAGCGGATGCCATGTCGTATTTGGAGAGCCCCTGATGTGCCTAAACAGTGCAAACCCCCACAAGTGACCCCATTTTGGAAACTAGACCCCTCAAGGATTTTATCCAGGGGTTTAGTGACCATTTTGAACCCACACGTACGACACAGAATTTGATAATATTAGGTTGCCGTACTGAATACGTTGTCATTAGTGTTGAAAGCCAGTACTCGCTACTCCAGTTTGCATCGGGTGCTTGGGCATGCACCGAATATCGTGGGCTCTCTGGTGACATGCTCGAGTCCCTGCCCTGCATGTTTTGTATCTGTTAGACCCCCAAAAAAATTATTCGGTGAATAACGGCGATCAAGTGACAGGGAAGCGTAAAAGCTGGCCCTGATTATTTATTCCAAGGTCTCAGCTACCCCAAGTGGCAGAGACCCTGGAGATTTTCCGATCCTAGGGGTCGCTATACCCTTATTTCTCAGAGCCGTTAAAAAGCGACGCTGAGGAATAAGTAGCCTTAACTGCTGCCATTAAAAGGCATTAAAATAATTAAGGTCATTAAGGGGTAAATCCTGAGAAAATTAGTTTATATCTTCTCTGCAGCTGATTGCTTTCAGTCATAGGGAAGTGCACAAAGAGGCTACAGTCACTGCTCACTACAGTGTGGTGATGATAACCTCTCTGTGCACTCCCATATTACTGAAAGGTCATATGTGAGACTGAAAGTTCTTACGAATATATAAAAGAATCATAAAAGTTTCATCCAGAAAACACGTACGATTTTTTTTCTCACTTGTCATCTGTGAACAGTCCGTATAGAATCCTTTTTTTACAGCAGCAGCTATTATTCATTTACAAGACCATTTACAGTTTTCTATGTTGAAGAATTGAGACGTATCTGTAAAAATCGGATGTGATACTGTGTCTATATATGGCATCTGATTTTTTTTTTTGCGCATCCATAGACTTGAATGGAAAAATCTCATTTGGTTTACTGAAGAAACTACAGCAAGCTGCAATTTTTTTCACACACATATTCGGTCAGTGAAAAAGAACGCTCCTCTGCACTGCCCCATTGAATAACATTGGTCTGTGTGCTGTCCATTTTTTCACAGACCAAAAATATGCTTGTGTGAACCTATCCTTAAGGTGTTGACAATTGATTTGGCAACACTCATGATGATCACAGTGAAGTGCACCATGATACGCCTCCCAAGGGTAAGACTAAGCTACTGGACCATTTCCTTTACAACAGGGGTGGGGAACCTCAGGCCCCAGGGCCATTTACGGCCCTCGATGACCTTTTATCCGGCCCCTGGGCAGATTCTCAGGGACCGCAGTGCTTTGGCAGGGAGCTGTATTTTGATTGCCTGCTGCTCAATAATTACTTCTTGATCTGTGAGCACACACTCGCAGTGTTCACTACTGAACACTGAAGGGCATGCAATGCAAGATTACGCCTTGAGACCAGTGCCAGAGTCAGGATGTACTTTGTGGGTGGAGTTTGTACGGCCCTTGAAGGATGGTATAAATATCCAAATGGCCCTTGGCAGAAAAAAGATTCCCCACCCCTGCTTTACAACATCCCAACCTGCCGTACAGTTGCCTAGCCAAATGCTTCTCCATCCTCTCACATGTCACTTTCACAACCCTTTCCCTATTAGGTGAAAATGCATTTTCCCCATTATGGGCAGGTTGTAAAGCTTTACAGTGGCCATAAATAAAGGAGTAATAATATATATTTTACAGTCTTCCTTTGTGTGAAGTTGACTTAGTATTTTCGCATAAGACCACAGCTGTGTGAGAAAAGATGATGTGTCAGTTTAGTTAATAAAAGCAGGTAGCAATCCATAGCAAGTAGTGTGTGGTCAGTATACAAAGCCCTGTGGTGACAACGCTGGATCTATATGATCTTGTGAAGGTCTGGAGTTGTCCTCCCCAGTTAGTAGAACTGCTGTGTTTTCTATAGAAGAAAAAGCACAAGGCAAACAAATTTATGCTTCTTTCATAAATCTAGATTTTAGCTTAAAAAATTTAAATAATTCAAAACCTGTGCTGTGTGAACAAGGAGCAAAGGAGTGTTGCGTAGTCATATATCTGTGATGTCATTCAGATTAGTAGAGGTAGGACATACAGCTTCCATACCTCCTTTTTGATAGATAGCTGGAGTTGGAAAGCAGCAAGTTGAGAATTGAAGCTTTGACCCAGTATGGATGTCAAGAAGGCTCATTCAGTCCGTGAAAATGGGAAAAATCACTGACAGCACGTTGTCATCCACGCAGGGCTGACACTAATAACTTGGGGTGACTGTGCAAGTGTGTCGACCCGCCACCACAATTGTGGATTACCAGGGCAATGGGGTACTCAGAGCCGAGCCCATGGAAGTCTATGGGGTTTGTCACAGGTAGCTGTGGCTCGGTCTGTGGCCCGGGCGGTCTGGCGTATGTTGGGGATATATTTACAGGGGATAGGTTTATATACAGTTCGTGACGCCACCTGTAGTATTCTGGTAATTAGTACCAGCGCTGCTGTAGATCTCTGAGGGGATGGTGATGCAGCTAGATGTCGGGTCCCCTACAGGTGGGACTCTTCCCTCAGGTCTATGAAGTTAGTGAAGTCGGGTGCAGGTAAATAACACAGTCTCACACGGTCAGCGTCTTTCCATACCTTTACTTGTAAGATGTTCAGGCAGGTCCCAGGGAGGCTGATCCAAGGAGAGTGTATCTTGAGACAGCAGCTGGACAAGTTAGGGGCCTCCTTTACTTCCAATACAATGAGTACAACCAGCCTGAAGCGTAGTTCCCTCAATATCTCCAGCTAATCTATAGCTGTACCGCCCAGTCAGCTTTGTGTTAGGAGCCTTCCTGCGAGGGAGCTGAATTCTTATCTTATCGTGCACTGATTCAAAGTCTTCACTCCCCCTGACCCCAGTTACGTACTGACTATAAGGGGCTTGTTTGCCGCGACCTAAGGTCCGGTAAATTCCTGGTTTTCTTATCACTATGCTTGAAACAGTAGTGATCCTTCGGTCCCCAGTGACCGGTAGCAATGTGCAGGACTTCTTCAATCCGTAAGCACTATTCCAATAAACCACTGTGCCTTTCGCCTTGTCCTCGCTGGTAACATAAGCACTCACACTAGCCAAGGGTCGAGCAGTCACTTCTTTCTTTTCCTTCACTTCAAAGTTAGTTACAGATGCTCAGTTTTCAATAGGCAGGAGCACGTCTCTGAACCTTACACCGTCCTTTAGACAGGATACTGAAGACTTTCTGCACTAAACTTCTTCTTTCCTTCCAGTGTATGCTGATGAGGTACAGCTCTGACTAGGCTAAGGTGAATTAAAGCACCTATACTAGACTCCACTTTCCGAACTGATGATAGAGCAATCTGGACTGCTTCCTCCCTCCAGACGTCTTCTCTCTCTGAAGTCAGGAACTAAACTCCAGACGTCTTCTCTGTCCGAAGACAGGAACTAGACTCACTAAATCACTCTAACACATACGCCTTGACCACTCCCTCAAGAGTAAACTCCACTACCCTAAGGGTGTGTCTAGTATATGTTGAGTGAATGAATATTTAGCATTAAACTGCTGTCTCGCCACACACTCTCCAGGGTACTGCGTGTGCCTAACACCAGGGCTACACACAAGAAATGTGTCTGGGCCCCCCTCCTTTTATGACTACAGCATGTATAAAGAAATAAATATATATATATATATATATATATACATAGTCTTCTCATTACGTGTATTACTGTCCCTTATTACATAGTGATAAGGCATTCTTTATAGTACCTGTATCGAGCTTTGAACTCCAGACATAGCAGGAATGTCCGCAAAGGATCCCAGTAAGGCCTCCCACTGCCCCGAACAATAGATTTACACTGACACTAGCAGCCCACTACACTTTAACTTAGTTGACTTGGTTACTGTACTTCCCTATCTAATTATCTAACAGGAAGCAGCTCCTTTTTACTGGGGCTTGTTCACTGTGGGCTAGTCCCAAATTTAACTGTGTCTGTCTCAACGATGTGCAACTGGTCAGATCGTCCTCACAACAGTCTATATTTTATCACTTATCTTACACTATACACTATGCATTACATTTACTTCTTGTCAAAACACATTACACTTATACGAGGTAATGCTTACCAAAATGTGTCCTACCCCATAGTCACTAGCTTACTATCTTATGTCCTAAATCCTAACCTATGCTCATCCTACACTTTACACTAAACAGTACTACACATTGCTTATGCATTAAACATTATCACAATAATGTATGTACCTAAAACAGTATGCACATAAAACTGCAATGTACAGTTCACACTCCACATGACACAATATATGTATAGAACGCACACCATTATTCACATAACATGATTGTTGTCTTCAGGGGCAGGGATGCGACAGTGCAGTCCACCACTCTTACATTTGCAGCGCATACTGGTGGTCACATGACCACCTGCTCACGGTAGCTGAGAATCCTGACAGCACACGCTGTGAGGATTCACAACCCTGCAGTCGCATAGAGTGTCCGCAGACTTTGGTGCGAAACCTGGGCAGACTCTTTAGGAAACCTACTTAGGATGTGTGTGCAAGGAGTTGTTTAAGGTCGTCAAAAATTGCAAATTTCCTATTTAAAACTGTTTCTGGAAATGTTCCTTCTTTGGGGACTTTTTGGATTAGTTTTTCATTTTCTGAAGTGGTTCTGAAGAGTTTTTAAAGTGTCTTAGAAATGTTTTAATTCTTGAATTGTTTGTTTTTACAGCAATTTGATTGGACAGTGATCTTTTGGAGTGGATTCCATTAGGAGCCACTTCAAAAAAGTGACCTTCACTTCTTTTTCATCCATCAGGCATTTTTAAAACTTGAAGCAAAAAAGCAAAACTCTCAATTGACCGAACAAATAAACAGCAAAGTAATTTTACAACAGAAATTAATTGGAATTGTCTTTCAAGTATTTTTGATTGATTTTTCTAGCTTGGTTTTAAAGTGGACCTGCTTCCAAAATCTCCTAAAAAATCTCAGTGTGCACATCTCCTCAAGGTACAGTATGTTCACAGTGTATTTTTTGAGGAGTGTTTTGAAGCAAGTCCTCCCCGCTGAAAAGGTGCTTAGAAAGTGCTTTGAGTGGAAGAAACAAGCTGGTAAAAACTGCGCTGCTGGTTCTGCATTCTCAATAAAAAATTCCAGACGTGGTTTCAGATCATCTATGCGGTATTAATCTCAACACATTTCAAAGTTAACGCACTTCTTCATCAGGTCAACCACAATATTGGTTGTTGAACTATTGTGGTTCTAATGATGAAGAAGTGGGTTAACTTCGAAGCGCATTTAGATTAAAACCATATAGATGATCTGAAACTTCATATGGAATTTTTATTTTGCATACAGAACGAGCAGCCCAGGTTTTACCAACTTTTTTCCTCTACTTGATTACTATGTTGGACTTCCAAGCTGTTACCTTCCAAAGCTCAAACCTTTGTTATGATTAACACAACCTCACAAGTTGAGCAGTTACCGCATCCCTTAAAGGGAATCTGTCACCCCAAAATAGCCATATCAGATAAAGATATGGCGGAATACTGCGTCCCATAACTAAGCTAACGGTGGGTATCATATATCACGATATCCCCATTTTCATAGCAAAATACCTTTTTAAAGTTGGTGATTGTACGTGTCAATCACTGCAGTCAGGTCAGGAAGGCGGCGGTTTTCATGTCCTCCCCCACCCCCGCTCCTCGTCATCTGTTGCGTATCGCCGTCTGTGAATACCACAGATGGCGTTAGGTTCCCGCCATTGCTCAATTCAAAATCGTGCCCGGCGCGTGCGCAGTATGCTTTGCCCAACAGTGGGCAAAGCATAAAATGACTACAGCGCATGCGCTAGTCTTTCCTTGCCCCGGAAATTACTGCTTGCCTTGGACGACTTCCGGGGCAAGGAAAGGCTAGCGCATGCGCTGTAGTCATTTTATGCTTTGCCCACTGCTGGGCAAAGAAGACTGTGCACGCGCCGGGGCCCTGCTTCACCGCGCAATCGCGGAAGCATTACGCTGTCTGTGAAGTGGAGGAGCGGGGGGGGAGGAAGCGAATAACCGCCGCCTTCCTGACCTGACTGCAGTGATTGACACGTACAATCACCAACTTTAAAAAGGTATTTTGCTATGAAAACAGGGGGTATCATGATATATGATACCCACCGTTAGCTTAGTTATGGGACGCACTATTCAGCCATATCTTTACTTGATATGGCATTTTTGGGGTGACAGATTCCCTTTAATACCGCTCTGGTCTATCAGCTAAGACCCTATTGTGCTTGCATTGTCCACCTTATCTCTCTAGAAAGCGCTTGAAAGACTCTCCAATTCATTTCTGTTGAAAAACAACTTTGCTTTTAACTATTTTGAACAATGCTGAGCTGACAGTCAGTGCCCGGGGCGCAGTTATAGCCGCCGCTGACTATGCACTGGGCAGTGACTGATCCCGAGCAGGTGCCACCCCTATGACTGAAAGAGTGAGGCTGCTGAGGGAAATAAAAATAATTTCCTCCTGGCAGCGGGGCTCTCTAAAGCCCCTTTCTCACATAGCGAGATCGCTAGCGAGATCGCCGAAGCGTCACCAATTTTGTGATGCAACAGCGACCTCGCCAGCGATCTCGCTACATGTGACACGCAGCGGCGACCGAGCCCCCGCTGCGATGTCGCTGATCGTGCTCGAATGTCCTGGGCCATTTTTTGATCGTTGACGTCCTGCTGGCCAGCGCGCATCTCTGTGTTTGAAGACCTTAATGAACGACGAGCGACCTCGTTGGCGACTCAGAACTCTGCGAAGCACGCCTATCGAGGTCTGAATCGTCACAATAGCTGCTTCGTGACAAGGTCCGAAAGACCTCTGAGGTCATTATACAGATCGCTGTATCGTTACTGCGTCGTTGAGTAGATCTGCCTGTTTGACAACTTACTAGCGACCATGTAGCGACGTACCAGCTATCCTTTCCAGGTCGTATCGTTGTCGGGATCGCTGGTGCTTCGCAATGTGTAACGGTATCCTTAGTGTGGGTTCTGGGTAGCTTCAGAATGCTATTAAACTGCATATTAACCCCATATCTGCAGGTTAAGTGTTTTTTCACGTGACAGGTTCACTTTCAAAATTCTTAAATAATGTTAACAAAAAACTTTCAATAGAAACATAGGATTTTTCAATAGGAAAAGACATTGTGTGTATATACCTAGTCTTTTTGCTGAGTTTTTGGAATTTTGGGCTGATTACCCACAATGAGTTTTTGTTGAGTTTTTGAAGCTGCATATCTTCGCTGTCAAAATTGCAGCATCTTACATTTCCATCAAAGTGGATGGGATTTATAGAAATCTCATGGTTACTGTGCTTTTCTTTTACAAGGCGTAATCTGAAATGTGGTGCGTGCTTCAAATCTGCAACATCAATGTCTCTTGCGGATACGATGAGTTTTCTGTGTGGATTTTCCCCATAGACTTGCACTAGAAGCAAAAATTCTGCAGGTAGAAAACGTATCAAAAATGCCTGAAGTCCACACATGTCTGTATCAAAGTTTTGTCAGTAAGTTTTAAAAACAAAGCAACTTTTTTAACACTTGACATACAAAAAGAGGCTAAAAACACTGTCAAAAATGCAATAAAAAGGCATATAAAAATATTGCACTCAAAACACAATGAAAAAATGTAAGTAACGTAATTTATGTAATAGGTGCAGAAATTGTGCAAAAAAATCTGCAACATCAAAAAACTCTTTGTGGGAACACATTCACACGTGTTTTTTGCAAATTAAAAACTGCTTTTTAAAGTACCTGCAAAAGCTATGATTTTTCAGAAATCTCATGCACATACTTGTTTCTTTTTCATGAATGAGTAGGAAAACTGCTGTATTTTGAAAACTGTAGCACGTCACTTCTTTCAGCCTTTTTTCACCCATTGAAAGCAACGAGTGTGTGCAAAAACACAGCAATAACGCTGTTATCAGTTTTTTGGTGAAGAACATGGAGGTACAGCAGGAAATGAAACCCGGTTATTTTTGTGATTGTTTTTTGTCCTGACTCCAGTACAGTACAGTTTCATTACATTAGTGTTATGTTTTAAAGTAAACAATGCCCTACCAATGTGTTAAGTAAACAATGCTCGACCAACTCAACTTTACCTCACTGTTTTTATGTTTGCAAATGTGTAGTTTTTCATGACCTCATAACCTTAGTTCTGGGCTGCCCTTCATACATTAATCCAACTTTTTTGTTCAGAATAGTCACTATTTTTCCAGACATAAAAAACTTTTTCCCTACATAATTTGATCAAATTGCATTTTTTTCCCCAAAATGTTTCATAATTTCACATACGACTTACATTGGTGGCTTAGCACCTTGTATTGTTTATGCCTGCAAGGTGGTAGCAAAGCTGAAATTTGTGATCCTAAAAAGCGCAGCAGGAAAAGCAGTAAAACCTGCGTTTTAGCTGCAGCTTTTTTACTGGCAGGAGATCAGGTTTTGGCTGCAGAGAAAAATGGAGCAAAAAAGAAACGTGTGAACATAGCCTTAGAAGGGATAAAAATGGCAGTTTTGCAGGTTTGCCAGCCTGAAAAAGATATTGTGTATATACTGTATACCTTTAGGCTGTGTTCAAACTGAGACTTTTTTGAGTTTTGAGAAACCTTTTGGAGAGTTTCTGTTCCAAAAACTGAGCAAAAATACTCAGTGTGAACACACCATAAGAGTGCTTGCATACATCTATAATCAGGGGAATCTGCTGAGTTTTTCAAGCAGAAGACACTTCAGGGAACTCTGGCTTCTTTTGTTTTATTTTTTAGTCATTTCTGGACCATTTTTTTCCAATAATTTGGGCTGCCAGCGGTTTTTTGTTTTTTTTTCCTATGGTTTTTGTGACGCTGTTTTTCACTCCAGTGAATAATGAAGAAACCATTAGCATATTTTTAAGCAAAAACAATGGCAGAACACTCCCAAAGATGTCTGGGCTTCTTTTGAGTCTCCACATTGACTTATATAGTGATGTGTACAAAGTGTCTTATGAGCTCAAGATGCCAGAAGAATGGACATGTCATTTCATTTAACCGCTTGGCTTTTTTTTAGAAACATGAAGAAGGTAGAAGTCATTCAAAAGCCTGAACGTGTGCAAAGAGATACAGTCTTTTGAGCTTTTTCTGAGCATTTTTCAGTTTCCTGCTGAAAAAGATGCTGTGTGCTATCCCTTCAGGGAGGTTTTCACCCAGTTTTCCAGAATGGACCTGGTTATTCAGTGAGTATTAATAATTATATGTAAGTGAGTGAGACTGTCTATGAGAACATGTTATATACTCACTAGCAAAATTCTGCATTTTATGCAGTCACTATTTTCTTGACCTTCTCCAGAAGTGGCAATAACTTTGATATAGGCCTCCGGAGAATGTGATATTTCACAATGCATCGATAGGCGTAATTAACCTGTTAAATTCCCCGTTGGTTGGGTTTTGCGCTCAGGTTGTTGCTTTTCCTCCTCAAACCTCATCTGCTTGCATCAGACTGTACATCAACGCACGTTTCCGAACGTAAGTCCCAAATCGTAAAGGTGACCCGGGATTAGCCGTCAGCTCAATTTTGCTGTTCTTGGCAGAGGAGCCTCATAAGCATCTGAAAATAGATGGTGGTAATCTGAAATCGAATGGCACAAAAATCAGCCGTAAAGCTGTGAATTTTTGCCTGGGCCGGAGACAGCTTCTTGATTGCCTTCTCAGCTAAGCTGTCAGTGGGGAAGCCTGGGGGGAGTAGATTTAGTTAGGAGAAAAGAATAACCCTCTCGCTACGAAATGCTGCTTATTGCAAACTGCTTATATTTCCAACACACTACTTCAATACGTGATCCGAAAACAGACTGACATGGCAAATATCCCGAAGGGACAGTGGGCAGCGGTCAAACTTACAATGGAGTTCACATTGATAAAATACAGCATATAGCCCTTGCGTTACTTAGAGGGCTGGCATGTACCAAGGAGGGGGATTTGGGTTAGGGCTTATACATCCCCAGAAATATTGGCAACCATGTCTAAACCCACAATAATGGAGCAATTTATCTTTTTCCCAATAAACAGCGCCTCTTCTATTCATTGGCTGTAGCTGGTATTAGCAGACCCAGCTGATGGACATGAGTGGGGCTGCTTTTGGGGGAAAACAAAAATCAAATATGCATCTATGAATGCCCTCCTCCCCGCTCCACCGCATATGCGGTGCAGTGCTAGAATGACTTTTGCAGAAAGTAAAACATAGCCTTTTAAGTTGACCAAAAAGACTTGAAGGACCCTGGTTCAGCAACCATACTACTAATCCGGGACGACCAGACCAGAGCCCTGTGAACCTCCTCCTACCTGCCATAAATGACTCTGACCAGTAGGCACAGTGCATTGTTGTACTTGCAGAATGACACACACATGACGTTCCGCCAGTCTACTAATCAGAAGAGGTGACAGGTAGAAGGAGGTTTGCTGGGTTCTGGTCTGGAAGCCATGGACTGCCAATGTTGCTGCTGGACCAATATAGATGGCACGAGCTGCTGAGCTCAATGATTTGTGTAGCCCTGGTGTTAGGCACACGCAGTACCCTGGAGAGTGTGTGGCGAGACAGCAGTTTAATGCTAAATATTCATTCACTCAACATATACTAGACACACCCTTAGGGTAGTGGAGTTTACTCTTGAGGGAGTGGTCAAGGCGTATGTGTTAGAGTGATTTAGTGAGTCTAGTTCCTGTCTTCGGACAGAGAAGACGTCTGGAGTTTAGTTCCTGACTTCAGAGAGAGAAGACGTCTGGAGGGAGGAAGCAGTCCAGATTGCTCTATCATCAGTTCGGAAAGTGGAGTCTAGTATAGGTGCTTTAATTCACCTTAGCCTAGTCAGAGCTGTACCTCATCAGCATACACTGGAAGGAAAGAAGAAGTTTAGTGCAGAAAGTCTTCAGTATCCTGTCTAAAGGACGGTGTAAGGTTCAGAGACGTGCTCCTGCCTATTGAAAACTGAGCATCTGTAACTAACTTTGAAGTGAAGGAAAAGAAAGAAGTGACTGCTCGACCCTTGGCTAGTGTGAGTGCTTATGTTACCAGCGAGGACAAGGCGAAAGGCACAGTGGTTTATTGGAATAGTGCTTACGGATTGAAGAAGTCCTGCACATTGCTACCGGTCACTGGGGACCGAAGGATCACTACTGTTTCAAGCATAGTGATAAGAAAACCAGGAATTTACCGGACCTTAGGTCGCGGCAAACAAGCCCCTTATAGTCAGTACGTAACTGGGGTCAGGGGGAGTGAAGACTTTGAATCAGTGCACGATAAGATAAGAATTCAGCTCCCTCGCAGGAAGGCTCCTAACACAAAGCTGACTGGGCGGTACAGCTATAGATTAGCTGGAGATATTGAGGGAACTACGCTTCAGGCTGGTTGTACTCATTGTATTGGAAGTAAAGGAGGCCCCTAACTTGTCCAGCTGCTGTCTCAAGATACACTCTCCTTGGATCAGCCTCCCTGGGACCTGCCTGAACATCTTACAAGTAAAGGTATGGAAAGACGCTGACCGTGTGAGACTGTGTTATTTACCTGCACCCGACTTCACTAACTTCATAGACCTGAGGGAAGAGTCCCACCTGTAGGGGACCCGACATCTAGCTGCATCACCATCCCCTCAGAGATCTACAGCAGCGCTGGTACTAATTACCAGAATACTACAGGTGGCGTCACGAACTGTATATAAACCTATCCCCTGTAAATATATCCCCAACATACGCCAGACCGCCCGGGCCACAGACCGAGCCACAGCTACCTGTGACAAACCCCATAGACTTCCATGGGCTCGGCTCTGAGTACCCCATTGCCCTGGTAATCCACAATTGTGGTGGCGGGTCGACACAACTTGGCGTCACGAACAGGATGCGAAACTCGCAGAATTGCGAGCCCTGTGTGCCTAAGGAATTGCTTTTGTGAAAAAAGGACTGTTTGCACTTTTGGCGCCAAAATCGCCATTTTTGTCGCCATATTCGCGCCCTCAGGCGCTGGAGAAGAAGGTGGGCGTACCTTCGTGGGCGTCTACCCCCCTGTGGCGCGAAGAAAATGCCTGCCCTCTCAAAGTGCTATTACAATATGCGATCCTGCCCTACAGCAAAGGAGGTCCGCCTCCTCTTCACCTTCCCTGCGAGGAGGAGGAGACGCAAACCCCACATCCACGGAAGAGACCGGATGTCTCCGCAGAAAGAAGAAAGAATCTTCTGGAACATCATGGAGGCAGGACGTGTGCAGCCGAGCAGGGAAGCGGAGGAAGGCAGGCCCCGTGCCCCAGCCAAGCTGCCACCAGCACCGGAGTTATCCGTGGTCCTGCACCTGCAGCAGGCGTTGCTAGAGATTCAAGAAGAAAATGCACGCCTGAAGAAGATGGTCCAGTACCAACCTGGCTTTGAAGAGATCGAGAGACGCCGGCGTACCCTGGAACAGCGGAGGCTGTGGGACACGGTGATCTCTCCCCTCAACGACCCCCCACGATTCCAGATACCGAAGAGTCTGCTGCCCAAGGCGAAGGAGCAACCGGAGGCTGCCCCCGAAAGTACCGATCCTGATCCCACCGGTGAAGCGGTGGAGGCGAAGGAGGTTGAGGAGGTATTGCCTGTTCCGGAACGCCCGCCCGGCCAGGAGGCCGCAGCAGATGATCGGTCCCCGGCAGGGACACCGGAGGGGTCCTGTCCGTCACTACCAGATGTGGACTGGGACGAGATGGCGCACCTGGATGACGTCGCCTATACCGCCCAGTGGGAATATGAGTGGCAGCGTCGTGAGGAGAAGCAGAAACGCCAGCAGGAGGAAGAGCGGGAAGCTCAGCGGAACCGTCAGCGACAATATGCAGAGCTGATCGCGGACAAAGAGAGTGTCCGGAGAGATAAAGGTACCCTGAGGGAACCGCGGCGGCAGGGGTGTGTGACTGAGTTCCAGCTCCGGAAGGGCTGGGGCTTTATCCGTGAACCGGGCCTCTACGCAGGGGTCTTTGTCAGCAGGCGTGATGTAGAATCCCACCTACCGCAAGGCCATCCCGGGAGGGACTTAGCCAATGGAGACATCGTCACATATACACGGCATTGGGGAATGAAGTGATGGTATGCCCTTAACGTCACCATCGTCCGTGACCCCGTCCCAGACGCAGGTAACGTCACCACTACCGCAGCGTCCCCGTCTCTAGATCAAGCAGTAACCGGCCGTGCCCCAGCATCGCCCCTGCAAATTCATCGCAACTAGCGACCCAGAGTTCATCGCAAAAGAAAGTTATATCTTCATCGCAACATGCGACCCAGTCTCAATCGCAATCTATGACACGGTCCATATCCTTAACTGTGATTGAAACGCAATCGGTGTCACGTGAGGAGAATGTACCTGTTGCGCCCCTAGAGGTTCGCACAAGAACTGTGGCGACCCAGACCCTAATCGCAGCACATGATTTGCTAGTCCTGGGATCTAGGGCCCATTGCATTGTTCCAGCCCCGGGGTGGAAAGTGTATTGGAAAGTGTATTTGAAAATGAATAAAGTAAAGAAGAATCGGTGAGATCCATATCGGGTCTACCATAAGTAAAAAGTTTGAGAATGTTTTATAAAGTTTTGCATATATATTTCTAACTGTAGAATGCCCGGCTGGGTAAACAGTAACCAGAAAAAGTTAGTTGTGTCGACCCGCCACCACAATTGTGGATTACCAGGGCAATGGGGTACTCAGAGCCGAGCCCATGGAAGTCTATGGGGTTTGTCACAGGTAGCTGTGGCTCGGTCTGTGGCCCGGGCGGTCTGGCGTATGTTGGGGATATATTTACAGGGGATAGGTTTATATACAGTTCGTGACGCCACCTGTAGTATTCTGGTAATTAGTACCAGCGCTGCTGTAGATCTCTGAGGGGATGGTGATGCAGCTAGATGTCGGGTCCCCTACAGGTGGGACTCTTCCCTCAGGTCTATGAAGTTAGTGAAGTCGGGTGCAGGTAAATAACACAGTCTCACACGGTCAGCGTCTTTCCATACCTTTACTTGTAAGATGTTCAGGCAGGTCCCAGGGAGGCTGATCCAAGGAGAGTGTATCTTGAGACAGCAGCTGGACAAGTTAGGGGCCTCCTTTACTTCCAATACAATGAGTACAACCAGCCTGAAGCGTAGTTCCCTCAATATCTCCAGCTAATCTATAGCTGTACCGCCCAGTCAGCTTTGTGTTAGGAGCCTTCCTGCGAGGAGCTGAATTCTTATCTTATCGTGCACTGATTCAAAGTCTTCACTCCCCTGACCCCAGTTACGTACTGACTATAAGGGGCTTGTTTGCCGCGACCTAAGGTCCGGTAAATTCCTGGTTTTCTTATCACTATGCTTGAAACAGTAGTGATCCTTCGGTCCCCAGTGACCGGTAGCAATGTGCAGGACTTCTTCAATCCGTAAGCACTATTCCAATAAACCACTGTGCCTTTCGCCTTGTCCTCGCTGGTAACATAAGCACTCACACTAGCCAAGGGTCGAGCAGTCACTTCTTTCTTTTCCTTCACTTCAAAGTTAGTTACAGATGCTCAGTTTTCAATAGGCAGGAGCACGTCTCTGAACCTTACACCGTCCTTTAGACAGGATACTGAAGACTTTCTGCACTAAACTTCTTCTTTCCTTCCAGTGTATGCTGATGAGGTACAGCTCTGACTAGGCTAAGGTGAATTAAAGCACCTATACTAGACTCCACTTTCCGAACTGATGATAGAGCAATCTGGACTGCTTCCTCCCTCCAGACGTCTTCTCTCTCTGAAGTCAGGAACTAAACTCCAGACGTCTTCTCTGTCCGAAGACAGGAACTAGACTCACTAAATCACTCTAACACATACGCCTTGACCACTCCCTCAAGAGTAAACTCCACTACCCTAAGGGTGTGTCTAGTATATGTTGAGTGAATGAATATTTAGCATTAAACTGCTGTCTCGCCACACACTCTCCAGGGTACTGCGTGTGCCTAACACCAGGGCTACACAGATTGACTGCACTGTTCGCAAAGCGATGATGAACGCTGCAGGCAAAAAAACAGAGATCAAGGCAGCGTTACACACATATGTTGCCTTTACTAATACTGGCGCATGAATATTAGATATATTTACTTGCAGCTCACGTTACAGAAATGTTCATGACTTTCACATTTATCTGAATAGGGCGTGTAAAAATATGTGCACGTGTCACAGGAACAACTCCATTCACATTTAAGGAACAAATTTTCACTTGCAGAATCTTGTGCACATTTGCACGTGAGACAAACTTGGTGAAGGAAAAATCGGTTTGTTCTTTTCCTCGAACTTACATTACAAACGCTGGGCAGTGACATGGCCTCGTGCTTCCTCACTATTCAGAACAGAAAGAGTGAGCTGGTATTTTTCTTCACATTTTAGAGGAACTCTGTGACATTTAGTATTTTATTACTTTTGCCACCATATTTATTCTTTAGCTATACACGCTTTTATAATGATCCTTTGCTGCCCCCTACTGACATATTTGTTGTGTTGCAATAATTTCTCTAATATTGCAGGTAAATAAA
>JARQOD010000003.1:163397061-163418141 GCA_033576555.1 Oophaga sylvatica
AAAAAATTGATAGCCCACATACAGAAAAAAACAGACGTCTGAATAAGGTCTAAATTGTAAACTTTGGCAACTAACTCGTGAATGTTACAAGTGAAAAATTCCAAGCACTTTATGTCTTGTAAGTAAATTATTTTGTAATACCTGCTCTGTAATGACTGCACTTTTTACTTGTTCAGCACATAGAAGAAGCTGCTTTTTAATACATGGGTTTCATATTGATTAAGGAGGGCATTTTCTGAATTACTGAGATGTAACTATAGATTTCTACTGCAATGTGGATGTTTACTGGCTGTGTTTCCCAGCAAAGTCATCAGGCTCCTATATGAAAGGGGTTATATGTGGTGATAGAATCCCTTTAAAGGGGTTGTCCAGGTATCAGATGAAAGTCTGCAGTCACTTTATGTGACTGCAGATTCCTGAATCCTTACAGCGTGTGCAGTGCATGCTGTTAGGATTCTCTGGTATTCCTTGCAAGCGTATTTGTCACCTAACTGCAAGTTTGCAATTTACTCACTTCTTGCTGCATTCCGACTAGACGTGCTCGTCCTCGCTCAATATAAGTGAATTATAGCGTGGACAACATCTTTAATATAACTGTATAAAAGGCTGTAAGCTCAGTACAACCCTCCACAGGGTTCTCTAGTTATGATAACTTGTAGAACCCATTACAATTTTTTGTATTTTTTGTTGTATATATTTTACCTTAATAAAACATTTCCATTTCAAACGGATATTTTTGTCCTTATTGTGATAGTGATGCTCTTCTTTCAGTCTCTACATACTTGTCAAAGTCTAAGATGCCTTTTACAGGGGACCTTTTACCAGTTTGAGAGCATTAAACTGGCCGCAACATAAAATAATGGCTGCAGATTTGAGTAAAACATTTACAGTTTCTAAATTTCTCCTCTCTGTTGCAGAAAAAATAGTTTTGTAAAGTTTAGGTTATAATTTATGATAAACCCAACTGGGCATTACCAGAGATTTTTCTATGGGGATGTGTACTTTGTCCCTTGCAGACGTTGATCCTTGCAACTACTGTGTAGAGTACAGCAGACCTGTGTATGATTACAAACACTTCCAGATCTCTTTTCATTGCAGTCAGTGTGAGGGAAGGGGCAGTACAGCAGAGCTGACGTATATGTGATTATAAACATGTCTGCAACTGCAAATCTCCAATCACTACTCCTCTTCCCACATTTATTCTGTCATACGAGGAGATCTGGATGTGTTTGTAATTACGCTCAGATGTGCTATATACAACGCATTAGCTGCAGGACTGTCTATCATTACATCACACAGAAGAAAGCATGTTCTTCTGACCTTCTGGGCGCGTGTTCTTTCATTCCCTGCATGACACCTGCTGCTTATGATTAGTCAACCTCAGGCAGGGGACAAGGTGCACACCCCCATAGTAGAGTCTCAGGTAATTCCCAATTGGGCTTATCATAGAATCCAAAATTTACAAGCTAATATCGCTGAAACAAAGGGGAGAAATTCAATAATAAAAATTACATTTTACTCAGCTCTGCATCTATTCTGTGATATGGTTGAACATGCTCAAATTGGTGAAAAGTCCGCCACACCCCCAAGCACATATGCGGTTTGCACACTTAGTCACAAGCCAACAAGCTGCTCTTCATAATTCTCTCAATGTACAGTGACAAAACTAAGAGGAGCAGAAAGAGAAGCAGGAAGAGAAGCTAGTTGTTATGTGACCATAAGATTGAAAATTGCATATGAGTGAAGTGATCGTGTGATAACTGCTGGAACCTGCAGGCAGAGCTGAATCCTGACAGTGAGTATATTACACGCTTTTATGATTGGCATGCAACAGGCTTCATTCTATAATTAAAGGATGTGTCCAGGTTTGAGATGAAAGTCTGCAGTCACTCTGTGTGACTGCAAGCTTCTGAATTCTCACAGCGCATGTAGTGCACACTTTTAGGATCATTATACTGTATGGAGCAATATATGTGGCTCATTATACTGTATGGAGCACTATATTTGGTCCATTATTCTGTATGGAGCAAAAAGTGGGGCTCAATATTCTTTTTTTTTTGTTGAATATGTATTTATTAACACACATGTATAACACATTTCAAGGGTATGAACAGTAACAAAGCATGTCACATAATATAAGCCAAGCGTCATCATATCAGGTCATGTCCAATAAAACAGAGCACAATATATATGAATGAAACAGCGTGATCGAGGATCACTACTAGTATTGCGTGAGATTTGGCACACAAATTGGGTTCCTGGACTAACGAACCCCAATAACATTCTACAAGAACAAGAACTAAGAACAAAATAAAACAAGAAGACACAGAAAATATAAGGGGAAATAAAGAAAAATAAGGGAATTGAATGAACCTAAATGAAAAATAAATAACTGGACAAAGAAAAAAGGAAGAAGGTTAAAGGTAAGGGGAAGGAAGAAGGGGAGGGGGGGCGCCCTCGGTCTCCGCCCACAGCACACCACGTGGCAGAGAATCTTACATACAAAAATAGCACTCCAATGAGTCACTTACACTATGTAGGCGAAGGGGTACGAAAGGCAATCCACGGGGACCAGATGGTCTGGAATTTATCCCGGGTATGGTTGATCCATGCCGACAGGTCCTCCATGTCCCTGATATGGTCCACAGCAACAGTCCACTCCTCCAGAGAAGGCGCCACAGTAGACAGCCAATGCTTAGGCACTAGAAGTTTGGCAAACATAAAGGTCGCCAGTTTGTGCTTAATGGGGTTATAACCCGTCGCCGGCACCCAAAAAAGGACTGAGTCCCTGGGTAAATCACAAGGCAGAAGGCAGATATCTTTGATTTTTTGTCGTATCGCATTCCAGAAGGGCACAATGAGGGGACAATCCCACCAGATGTGAGCATAAGTTCCTGAACCCACCCCACATCTCCAGCAGATGTCAGAGGTCTGCAAGCCATGGCGAAATAGGAAGGATGGGGTTCGGTACCACCTGGCAATCAGTTTATAAGAATTCTCTTTAATGCGAACGCACCTAGAAAATCCCAGTGCGTGTCTTTTAATACACCTGGCGACTCGTAGGGACAATGGGTGCCCCAGTTCCCGTTCCCAGGCAGCAAGGTAAGTAGGCTCAGTATCAGAGCGAAGAGACAAAAGCCATTTGTAAATGGTGGAGATCACGCCTTTGACAGGACTCTGTGCCAGCAACAGCCTCTCCAAGTTGGAGGCAGCCCGCAAGGGACGATGTTGCTCCATAAAGGTCTGACAGACATGATGTACATGTGCTAGCGATAAAAAGTTGGCGTGTGTAGGTCCGAGGATGGATGACAGGCCCTCCGCCGAAGGGACATTGCCTCCAGCAAAAAAGGAATTGAGGGCGTTACCAGTTTGCTCCACAAACCCTGAAAAGTCCAAAAACCCTCATCCGAGCAGGTCAACAAAGGGAGTAAGCGTACAGGCATGAGCGGAGAGGGAACTTACTCATAGTGTCATGATGTAGACAGTTCAGGCATGTGTGGAGCAAACCCTTCAGGAGAGGGAGAAGCCGCGTGTACGAGGGATCTGAGTATGCACACCCCATAACTCAAATGCCTCCCGAGGCGAAAGAAGAGCCGTTTCTAGGAGGACAAGAAAGACCTTTTGTTCCAGCTGTTTATCTCCACCCAACGACGAAGATGGCAAGCGAAGTAATAGTTCTTCAGGTCGGGCATACCCACTCCACCTGCATCTGTGGGCAGAGTCAAAGTCGAGAAAGCGATACGAGCCGGATGTTGGTTCCATAGGAACCGTGAGAACAGAACGTGTAAGGCACGAAAAAAGGAATTGGGAAGGAATATAGGAGCTGCCTGGAATAAGTAGAGGAATTTTGGGACTATATATGTGGACAGATAATTTTTTCGGCCCAACCAAGACATGAACGGTATTCGTAGACGCTGGAGCTGTGTCCTAACCG
This sequence comes from Oophaga sylvatica, assembly GCA_033576555.1. Classification (NCBI taxonomy): domain Eukaryota; kingdom Metazoa; phylum Chordata; class Amphibia; order Anura; family Dendrobatidae; genus Oophaga; species Oophaga sylvatica. The sequence goes on from JARQOD010000003.1 coordinate 163,400,996, forward strand.
AGGAGAGTAGGCGTAGGTGGTTCAGAGCGTAGAGGTGAGAAATATCCCTCGGAATAAGAATGCCTAAATATTTTACATGGTCTGTCTTCCAGGTGAACGGTGACATTCGTTGGAGGCGGGTTAGAGTGTCCCTGGGGAAGCCGATAGCAAACGCGACCGATTTATTATAATTGATTTTGAAGTTTGAAAGAGTACCAAAATGGTGAAAAAGATCCAGCACAGCGGGTATAGCAGTCTCCGGGTTAGTGATACTAAGCGTGATGTCATCAGCGTATGCGGACACGAGGGCCTCGCCTTTAGGCGTGGACGCGCCTCGGATGTCTGGGTGTGTACGAAAAGCCTGTAACAAAGGTTCCAGGCACAGAGCGAACAGACTTGGGGACAAGGGGCAGCCCTGGCGGGTTCCATTGGATATAGAGAATGGAGCCGAAAAAGAATTGTTCACATTGACCCTGGCAGTGGGCGAGGTGTAAAGTGTAAAAATGGAGTCTATAAAGCGATCGGGAAAATTAAATAGGCGTAGGACCGACTTCATGTAAGACCAATCTATGCGGTCAAACGCCTTTTCGGCATCAGTACTTAACAACAACAAAGGCGTTTTTCGGGAAACTGCTCCATGGATTAGGTGTAAGATCTTTGTGGAGTTTTCCCTCCCCTCCCTACCCAGTACAAACCCAGTCTGATCGCTCTGCACCAGGAGGGGGACCAAGCGAGACACCCGGTTCGCCAGACCTTCGCCCAGAGCTTCAAATCACAGTTAAGAAGAGATATTGGCCGATTACTACACTGTGCTGGATCTTTGTCTTCCTTATGGATTAAAGCTATATCCGCAGAAAGGGATTGGGGAGGAAAGGAGGAGCCAGTCATCAAGGCGTTAAAAAGTCGGGTGAGGTGTGGGAGAAGGGTAGCTTTAAACTTTTTGTAGTAAAGTATTGTCAGACCATCTGGGCCAGGAGATTTTCCCGATGGAGTAGACTTCAGAGCTTCCTCCACTTCCTCCACCGCAATTGGAGATAACAATTCCGCGTGATGGGAAGGTTTCAATTTAGGGAGGTTCAGGGAGGAGACAAAGTCCACAATAGCAGGATGGGGGTCTGCAGTGGGGGCAGATTCATACATGGGGTTATGTAAGTTATACAAGGCGGTGTAATATTGATGAAAATCTTGCGCAATTTGCGCCGTCTCGGTGTGTGCGGCACCCGAGGGGCATCTCGTCTCAGCATCTCGTCTCAGCGATGAATGTACGCGGAGACGTTTCTTTGACGTAGGCGGACATAAGTTTCCCACCTCTGTCACCTGAAGCATAAAGACGGTGTTTCGCGTGTAAGAAATTGTTCGCAATTTTTAGGTTTAGGAGGGATTTAAGGGCCATACGCAAGGACAGGAGATCGGAGAGGTGTTGTTGGCACAGAGATCGCTTGTGGAGCGACTCCAATTTGCAAATTTGAAGGAGCAAGGCATCGGTTTGTTTCTCCCTAGATTTTTTAAGTCTAGAGGCCAGTGAGATGAATTCACCCTGACAAAAGATTTGTGAGTTTCCCAGACGATGGGGATTGGCATGCCTGGAGTGTAATTTCTATGGAAGAAATCCTGAAGGGGTATTTCAATGGCATTTATATTATCTTGAACGTCCAACAGTGTCTCATTGAGTCGCCAGGTGTATCCGGGACCACCCACCCCAGGTAAGGCCAGTGTTAAGGATACAGGCGCATGGTCCGATACTGTCATGGATCCAATATCCGCCGTAGAATAACACCCTAGGTGGCGTCGGGATAGAAAGAGGTAATCAAGTCTTTGGTATGAGCGATGCGGCGTCGAATAAAACGTATAATCCTTAGTGTCAGGATGGAGGACTCTCCAGGCGTCCACCAAGGACAGCTCCGCCAATAGCAGTTTAAGTCTTCTGAGATTCCGAAAAGAGATGGCGGAGTGGCCCGTGGAGGAGTCCACGAGAGGCTCCATAGTGAGGTTAAAGTCTCCACCCAGTACCACTAGCCCCGACATAAATTGCTGTAAAAGACGTAGAGTAGATAGTAACCAGTCGACTGTGCGAATATTGGGCGCATAAATATTAGCAAAAGTCACTAAAGTGTTTCCCAGTTTACCCTTCAAGAAAAGATATCGACCATCTGTATCTGCCAACTGCGCTTGCAACTGAAAATGAAGATTGCGGCAAAAAGCTATACTCACCCCTCTCGACGCGTGGGAGTCGCTGCAACTGTGGAACCATACTGGGAATGAAGAGCGAGACAGCTGTGGAACATGATCGTGGCGGAAATGTGTTTCCTGCATAAAAATAACAGAGACACGATCTTTTTTAAGGAGTCGCAAAACCTGAGCACGTTTCGCAGGCGCATTCATACCCTTAGCATTATAGGATTGTATAACAATATCACGTGGAGTCATCATGGAGGTGCACTGGGAGGATAGAGAAGCGATAAAGCGGTGTACCGTAGCAAGGACAGAGAGCGACCCCAAGGAAAGAGGAGTGTGACAAGGAGGACACAAGAGGGAAAGAACACAAAAAATCAAAACAGAGAAAAATAAAGCACCATAGGTAGCGGTGCTTGTAAACATTTGGAGAAATGTGAACTAGGCGGATCCACAAGGGGAGCCGGGAGACATTGCACCCCTCCTGAAGGAGGAGGGGGCAGTGGAGGCGATGCAAGGGTCGCATAAGAGCCCACCTGCAATAACCTCCAGCCAGCCTGTGGAACCCAAGAAAACCTGGGTCATAGTGAAATGTATTTGCCCAAAAATGGGGAGGAGAGTGGGGAGAGAAAGGTAAGGAAGAAAAAGAAGGGAAGGGACCAAGAGAAGAACAGCAGGAGATGATGCCTTCCCAGGTGCAAGCAGAAGGGGCAACGTATAGGAGAGAAAAAGGGGGGAGGGGGAGAGAGTGAAGGGGGGAGAAGGGAGAGGATAGCAGACCAGACCCACATATAGCTACAGGTGGGGCGACTACCCGAACCAAGAAGGTGAAGAATAGGGTAATGGAGGAGAGAGGCCGGGGGTCAGGAGGGTAGGGAAGGAGGATGGGGGAGAAAAATATTGTGACCGTAAGGCGGACCGTGTCCTGTGTATCAGGATCCTATGATATAGTAGAGAAGGGCAAGGGTGCCCTAGTGTGGAAGGTGAGGGGGAGATTATGAGAAGTAGGGTCAGGTCCCCCAAGGATGAGTGGAAGAGGGAACGGAGAGAAAAGGGAGAGGAAGGGAAAGGTAGCCGGAAAGAGGGAACAGTGAGAGGGGAGAGTGGGAGGGAAAAGATAAAGGAATGCAGAGAATGGCAAGATAGAGGGAGGAGAAGAAAGTGCTGTGTAGTGTAACAACAGTAGTAACTGTAAATGAACTGCAGATGGCAGCAGTGAGCAATGTACCAGAAAATAACAGCATAATTAAACGTTGAAAAATTGCAGGTAATTTTAAAACAGACCACAGGGGAACAAAAGCCATCTCTGTTGTCCAAAATCAGCAATGACAACAGGTAGATCCTGAAAATCAGAGAGGGCAGTGCAGTGCAATAGGTCATGTGAACAGCACACTACAGCAATCTACAAAGCACATAGGAAACCTAGATATCACATTGAGTTTCAAAGGTGAAAGAAGAGAAGATGGAGGAGGGGGAGGGGAAGAGGGACAAGGGTGAAGAGAGCACAGGAATATAATGGATATAACCACAGTGAGTCAACAATTCAACAGGGAGGCTGCAAAGTGGAAAATGTAAACCTCAGGTTTCAGGTAGAAGGAGGGCAGGAGACCTCCAGAACAAAGGCATTACACCGGGTCTACCATGTCCTGGCAAGAACAAGAGCAGCAAGCCAGTCTGGTAACAGCTCAGTCTCCAGCCGGGTCATCGCGGGCAGATAGAGAGTGACGATGCGACTTGTTCTTGGAGCGGGTGACTTGCCAATCGTCCGGGCGCGGCTGGATCGGTGGTATGGACGACTCCGGAACAGGCAGCCAGGATGGCACAGGCAGTGAAGGGATGGATAAGGCCTTCCACAAAGTAGGTAAGTCCTCTGGATGACGTATAGTAACTTTCTTGTCGTGGCGTGTAACAAAGAGCCCAAAGGGGAACAACCATCTGTACTGGGCGTCATGTTCCTTCAGGTGGGTCAGAAGAGGCTTTAACAAGCGGCGCTTCTGGAGGGTAGAACTGGCCAGGTCTTGGTAGAAGGCCACTGGGGACCCGTCTAGCATCGGGGACCCCTTCTCCCTCGCAGCAGTGAGAAGCGCAGCAGTATGGTTGTAGTCCAGTATACCACAAATAACATCCCTGGGGGGATCAGTGTCCCTGGGACGAGCTCTGAGGGCCCGGTGGATGCGCTCCACAACCACAGCTTCAGCAGGTTCTTCCCCCAGCAATGCAGAGAATAAAGTGTGTGCCACAGAGCGCAGGGCCTCGGGGGCATAGGACTCAGGGATACCTTTCATTCGCACATTGCGGTGGCGATTCCTGTTCTCAAGGTCCTCGGCAGCACCGAGGGCCGCATTAAGATGCTTGGAGTGGTCCTGGAGCGTGGTACAGATGCCATCGCCGAATTCCACATAAGAAGTGTGGGCCTGCTCCAGCTCCTCCACACGGCGTCCCAAATGCGACACCTCTGCCTTAATGCTGGCTAGCTCCTGTAGCACTGGAGCAATGATCCGGCGGATGAAAGAGCGGGTGACCTGGTTGGAACGCTCCGGCCTGCGGGGTGATTGCCCTGAGCAAGCATCAGTGTCTATATCCGAGTCCTCTGCGTCAGACAGAGAGAGGGTTCCGGGTGCCATCTTAGGTGAAAGCACTGGTGCAGAAGCTGGCTTTCTCCGGAGATAATGATCCAAATCCCCCGTCTTTCTTGGGGGTTTTGGGGTGCCAGTGGAGTCTTTAGCCTTTTCTCTTCCTGATTTCCCCATTTTGGGCAGAAATACGCTGTGACAATGCTAAAGCTGGCTGGGTTGAAGAGAGGAGCTCACAGACTCAGCTCCTTCCTCATGTGCAGCTAGGCTCCGCCTGGGGGCTCAATATTCTGTATTGAGAACTACATTGAGTTCAGAAAGTATTCAGACTCCTTTAAATTTTTCACTCTTTGTTTCATTGCAGCCATTTGGTAAATGCAAAAAAGTTCATTTTTTTTTCTCATTCATGCAGACTCTGCACCCTATCTTGACTGACAAAACCCAGAAATGTAGAAATTTTTGCAAATTTATTAAAAACGAAAAACTGAAATATCACATGGTCATAAGTATTCAGACCCTTTGCTCAGACACTCATATTTACGTCACATGCTGTCCATTTCCTTGTGATCCTTGTGATCCTCCTTGAGATGGTTCTACTCCTTCATTGGAGTCCAGCTGTGTTAAATTAAACTGATAGGACTTGATTTGTAAAGGCACACACCTGTCTATATAAGACCTCACAGCTCACAGTGCATGTCAGACCAAATGAGAATCATGAGGTCAAAGGAACTGGCCAAGGAACTCAGAGAAAAAATTGTGGAAATGCACAGATCTGGCCTAGGTTACAAAAGAATTCCTGCAGCTCTCAAGGTTCCTAAGAGCACAGTGGCCTCCATAAACCTTAAATGGAAGAAGTTTGGGACCACCAGAAGTCTTACTAGACCTGGCCGTCCAGCCAAACTGAGCAATCGTGGGAGAAGAGCCTTGGTGAGAGAGGTAAAGAAGAACCCCAAGATCACTGTGGCTGAGCTCCACAGATGCAGTAGGGAGATGGGAGAAAGTTCCACAAAGTCAACTATCACTGCAGCCCTCCACCAGTCGGGCCTTTATGGCAGAGTGGCCCAATGGAAGCCTCTCTTCAGTGCATGACATATGAAAGCTCGTATAAAGTTTGCTAAAAAAAAAACTGAATGACTCCCAGACTATGAGAAATAAGACTCTCTGGCATGATGATATGAAGATAGAACTTTTTGGTGATAATTCTAAGCGGTATGTGTGGAGAAAACAAGACACTGCTCATCACCTGCCCAATACAATCCCAACAGTGAAACATGGTGGTGGCAGCATCATGATGATGTGTTTTTCAGTTGCAGGGACAGGACGACTGGTTGCAATTGAAGTAAACATGAATGTGGCCAACTACAGAGATATCTTGGATGAAAACCTCTTCCGGAGTGCTCTGAACCTCAGACTTGGCCGAAGGTTCACCTTCCAACAAGACAATGACTCTAAGCAAACAGCTAAAATAGCAAAGCAATGGCTTCAGAACAACTCTGTGACCATTCTTGACTGGCCCAGCCAAAGCCCTGACCTAAACCCAATTGAGCATCTCTGGAGAGACCTGAAAATGGCTGTCCACCGACATTCACCATCCAACCTAATGGAACTGGAGAGGATCTGCAAGGAAGAATGGCAGAGGATCCCCAAATCCATGTGTGAAAAACTTGTTGCATCATTCCCAAGAAGACTCATGGCTGTACTAGCTCAAAAGGGTGCTTCTACTCAATATTGAGCAAAGGGCCTGAATACTTATGACTATGTGATATTTCAGTTTTTCTTTTTTAATAAAGTTGCAAAAATTTCTACTTTTCTGTTTTTTTCAGTAAAGATGGGGTGCAGGGTTGTACATTAATGAGAAAAAAATGAACTTTTTTGCATTTACCAAATGGCTGCAATGAAACAAAGAGTGAAAATTTTTACTTGGTCTGAATACTTTCCGAACCCACTGTATGTGGTGCTTATAATACTGTATGGAGCAATATATGTGGCTCATAATTCTGTATGGGGCACTATGTGGTGCCAATAATACTGTATGAAGGACAATACAGTCTCGTTTCTAAGCTATTCTAGAATTTACAATAGATATCACTCATGTAATGTAAGAAGTCAAATCTTTGGCATTGTACTATACTATATTTCTCTGCTGTATCTGTGCATCATGAATTGTGGTATGTGTTAAACGTGCTCACTGAGACTCTTTCGTCCGAGGCCCTAAAAATCCCTGAGCCAGCCTTGACTCTGCACCTCCCTGCCTGTGAGAGTACTGTCCTTTAAGTAGCTGTGTGTACTCTGTACCCCCCTCCTGTGAAAGTTTGTGTTAAATATATATATATACATATATATATATATACACACACATCAGTGAGTGAGTATTAATGACCATAGTACTGTGGAGGGGGCTACATTATATTCTATGGAGGGGCTGCATTATACCCTATGAGTGGATTACATTATATTATATGGGGGCTGCATTATATTCTATGGGGGGCTGCATTATACCCTATGAGGGGGCTACATTATATTCTATGGGGGCTGCATTATATTTTATGAGGGGCTGCATTATACCCTGTTAGATGGCTACATTATATTCTATGGGGGCTGCATTATATCCCTTGAGTGGTCTACATTATATTCTATGTGGGCTACATTATATTCTATGGGGGGTTGCATTATACCCTATGAGACTATAAGAGGGCTACATTATATTCTATGGGCGGGCTGCATTATACCCTATGAGGGAGCTGCATTATGCTCTGAGGGGACTGCATTATACTCTCAGGGGTGTACATTATTTTCTATGGGGGCTGTATTATACCCTATGAGGGGGTATATTATATTCTAGGGGGGGCTGCATTATATTCTATGAGGGGGCTACATTATATCATATAAGGGGGATGCATTATACCCTGTGAGGGGGCTGCATTTTACCCTGAGGAAGCTACATTATATTCTATGTGGGGGCTGCATTATACCCTATGAGTGGTCTACATTATATTCTATGGGGGGCTGCATTTATACCCTATGAGAGGGCTACATTATATTCTATTGGGGCTGCATTATGCTCTTAGGGGACTGCATTATACTCTGAGGGGCATACATTATATTCTTGAGGAGGGCTGCAATATACCCTATGAGGGGGCTACATTACATTCTATGGGGGGGGCTGCAGCTGCATTATACCTCATGAGGGGGACTGCATAATATTCTGTGGGGGGCTGCATTATACCCTATGAGGGGGCAGAATTATACACTATGAGAGGGCTGCAATATACCCTAGGAGGGGGCTACATTATATTCTATGGGGCAGCATTATACCCTATGAGGGGGCTGCATTATATCCTATGAGCGTGCTACATTATATTCTATGGAGGGAGGCTGCTTTGTACTCTGAGGGTCTACATTATATTCTATGGGGGCTGCATTATATTTTATGATGGGGCTATATTATGTTCTATGTGGGCTGCATTATACCCTATGAGGGGGTTGCATTATATTCTATGAGGGGGCTGCATTATACAATTTGAGGGGGGCTACATTATATTCTATGGGGAGGCTGCATTATACCCTATGAGGGGGCTACATTATCTTCTATGGAGGGGGCTGCATTATACTCTCAGTATCTACACTATATTCTATGGAGCACTGCATGATATATAAGGGGTGCTGCATTATACCCTATGAGGGGGCTACATTATATTCTATGGAGGAAGGGCTGCGTTGTACTCTGAGCATCTACATTATATTCTATGGGGGCTGTATGATACTATATGAGGGGGGTTGCATTATACCTTATGAGGGGGCTATATTATATTCTATGAGGGGGCTGCATTATACTATATGAGGGGGCTACATTATATTCTATAGGGGGACTGCATTATACCCTATGAGGGGGCTACATTATATTCTATGGAGGGCTGCATGATACTTTATGGGGGAGTTGCACTATACCCTATGAGGGGGCTACATTATATTCTGTGGGGGGGCTGTATTATACCCTATGAGAGGGTTGCATTATACTCTATGGGGGCTGCATTATATTCTAAGAGGGTCTGCTTTATACTATATTAGGGGGGAATTATATTCTATGGGGAGGGCTACATTATACCCTATGAGGGGGCTACATTATATTCTATGGAGGGGGCTGCATTATACTCTCAGGATCTACACTATGTTCTATGGAGCGCTGCATGATATTATATGAGGGGGGCTGCATTATACCCTATGAAGGGGCTACATTATATTATATGGAGGGAGGGCTGCATTGTACTCGTGAGGGTCTACATCATATTCTATGGGGGCTGTATGATACTATATGAGGGGGGTTGCATTATACCTTATGAGGGGGCTACATTATATTTTATGGAGGACTGCATTATACCCTATGAGGGGGTCACATTATATTCTATGGGGGGACTGCATTATACTTTATGAGGGGCATATATTATATTCTATATGGGGCTGCATTATACCCTATGTGGGGGCTACATTATATTCTATGGGGGACTGCATTATACTATATGAGGGAGCTACATTATATTCTATGGGGGGCTGCATTTTACCTTATGAGGGGGTTGCATTATATTCTAAGAGGGGCTGCATTATACTATTTGAGGGGGCTATATTATATTCTGTGGGGGACTGCATTATACCCTATGAGTGGCTACATTATATTCTATGGAGGGGGGCTGCATTATACTCTCAGGGTCTACATTATATTCTATGGATGGCTGCATACTATATGAGGGGAGCTGCATTATACCATCTGAGGTGGCTACATTATATTCTATGGGGGAGTGCATTATACTATATGAGGGGGTTACATTATATTCTATGGGGGGCTGCATTATACCCTATGAGGGGGTTGCATTATATTCTATGAGGGGGCTGGATTATACTATTTGAGGGGGCTACATTATATTCTATGGGGGGCTGCATTCTACCATATAAGGGGGCTACATTATATTCTATGGAGGGGGGCTGCATTATACTCTCAGGGTCTATATTTTATTCTAAGGAGGGCTGCATGATACTATATAGGGGGTTGCACTATACCCTATGAGGGGACTACATTATATTCTGTGGGGGTCTGCATTATACCCTATGAGAGGGCTGCATTATACTCTATGGGGTGCAGCATTATATTCTATGAGGGGCTGCTTTATACTATATTAGGGGGGCTGCATTATATTCTATGGGGAGGGCTACAATATACCCTATGAGGGGCTGCATTATACCCTATGAGGGTGCTACATTATATTCTATGAGTGGACTGCATTATATTATATGAGGGGGCTACATTATATTCTATGAGGGAGGCTACATTATATTTTATGAGGGAGGCTACCCCAACCCTTGCTATATCATCAAGACTTGCACTACCTTATATTATACCCTGATATTAGTGAGTTTTACCACACAATTGGTAATGTTTATTTCTATGTAGCTACATAGTGGGCCTCAAGAATGATTTTCTCTGGTGGGCCTAAGGTGCTCCAGTCTGACGCTGGGTGTGCATAGCACTAAATAGAATAAGACCTGAACAGAAGCAGCCAGGTAATAATGAACAATTTTACATATGAGTATATAAGAGAACTTCATTATTTAGCCATCGCTTGAATACCAATGCCATGGCCCTCAGACTAAACAAGCTTGTGCACCCGTTATAGAGTTTATTTACCTGCAATATTAGAGAAATTATTGCAACACAACAAAATATGTCAGTAGGGGCAGCAAAGGATCATTATAAAAGCGTGTATAGCTAAAGAATAAATATGGTGGCAAAAGTAATAAAATACTAAATGTCACAGAGTTCCTCTAAAATGTGAAGAAAAATACCAGCTCACTCTTTCTGTTCTGAATAGTGAGGAAGCACGAGGCCATGTCACTGCCCAGCGTTTGTAATGTAAGTTCGAGGAAAAGAACAAACCAATTTTTCCTTCACCAAGTTTGTCTCACGTGCAAATGTGCACAAGATTCTGCAAGTGAAAATTTGTTCCTTAAATGTGAATGGAGTTGTTCCTGTGACACGTGCACATATTTTTACACGCCCTATTCAGATAAATGTGAAAGTCATGAACATTTCTGTAACGTGAGCTGCAAGTAAATATATCTAATATTCATGCGCCAGTATTAGTAAAGGCAACATATGTGTGTAACGCTGCCTTGATCTCTGTTTTTTTGCCTGCAGCGTTCATCATCGCTTTGCGAACAGTGCAGTCAATCATTGAGCTCAGCAGCTCGTGCCATCTATATTGGTCCAGCAGCAACATTGGCAGTCCATGGCTTCCAGACCAGAACCCAGCAAACCTCCTTCTACCTGTCACCTCTTCTGATTAGTAGACTGGCGGAACGTCATGTGTGTGTCATTCTGCAAGTACAACAATGCACTGTGCCTACTGGTCAGAGTCATTTATGGCAGGTAGGAGGAGGTTCACAGGGCTCTGGTCTGGTCGTCCCGGATTAGTAGTATGGTTGCTGAACCAGGGTCCTTCAAGTCTTTTTGGTCAACTTAAAAGGCTATGTTTTACTTTCTGCAAAAGTCATTCTAGCACTGCACCGCATATGCGGTGGAGCGGGGAGGAGGGCATTCATAGATGCATATTTGATTTTTGTTTTCCCCCAAAAGCAGCCCCACTCATGTCCATCAGCTGGGTCTGCTAATACCAGCTACAGCCAATGAATAGAAGAGGCGCTGTTTATTGGGAAAAAGATAAATTGCTCCATTATTGTGGGTTTAGACATGGTTGCCAATATTTCTGGGGATGTATAAGCCCTAACCCAAATCCCCCTCCTTGGTACATGCCAGCCCTCTAAGTAACGCAAGGGCTATATGCTGTATTTTATCAATGTGAACTCCATTGTAAGTTTGACCGCTGCCCACTGTCCCTTCGGGATATTTGCCATGTCAGTCTGTTTTCGGATCACGTATTGAAGTAGTGTGTTGAAATATAAGCAGTTTGCAATAAGCAGCATTTCGTAGCGAGAGGGTTATTCTTTTCTCCTAACTAAATCTACTCCCCCCAGGCTTCCCCACTGACAGCTTAGCTGAGAAGGCAATCAAGAAGCTGTCTCCGGCCCAGGCAAAAATTCACAGCTTTACGGCTGATTTTTGTGCCATTCGATTTCAGATTACCACCATCTATTTTCAGATGCTTATGAGGCTCCTCTGCCAAGAACAGCAAAATTGAGCTGACGGCTAATCCCGGGTCACCTTTACGATTTGGGACTTACGTTCGGAAACGTGCGTTGATGTACAGTCTGATGCAAGCAGATGAGGTTTGAGGAGGAAAAGCAACAACCTGAGCGCAAAACCCAACCAACGGGGAATTTAACAGGTTAATTACGCCTATCGATGCATTGTGAAATATCACATTCTCCGGAGGCCTATATCAAAGTTATTGCCACTTCTGGAGAAGGTCAAGAAAATAGTGACTGCATAAAATGCAGAATTTTGCTAGTGAGTATATAACATGTTCTCATAGACAGTCTCACTCACTTACATATAATTATTAATACTCACTGAATAACCAGGTCCATTCTGGAAAACTGGGTGAAAACCTCCCTGAAGGGATAGCACACAGCATCTTTTTCAGCAGGAAACTGAAAAATGCTCAGAAAAAGCTCAAAAGACTGTATCTCTTTGCACACGTTCAGGCTTTTGAATGACTTCTACCTTCTTCATGTTTCTAAAAAAAAGCCAAGCGGTTAAATGAAATGACATGTCCATTCTTCTGGCATCTTGAGCTCATAAGACACTTTGTAAACATCACTATATAAGTCAATGTGGAGACTCAAAAGAAGCCCAGACATCTTTGGGAGTGTTCTGCCATTGTTTTTGCTTAAAAAATATGCTAATGGTTTCTTCATTATTCACTGGAGTGAAAAACAGCGTCACAAAAACCATAGGAAAAAAAAAACAAAAAACCGCTGGCAGCCCAAATTATTGGAAAAAAATGGTCCAGAAATGACTAAAAAATAAAACAAAAGAAGCCAGAGTTCCCTGAAGTGTCTTCTGCTTGAAAAACTCAGCAGATTCCCCTGATTATAGATGTATGCAAGCACTCTTATGGTGTGTTCACACTGAGTATTTTTGCTCAGTTTTGGAACAGAAACTCTCCAAAAGGTTTCTCAAAACTCAAAAAGTCTCAGTTTGAACACAGCCTAAAGGTATACAGTATATACACAATATCTTTTTCAGGCTGGCAAACCTGCAAAACTGCCATTTTTATCCCTTCTAAGGCTATGTTCACACGTTTCTTTTTTGCTCCATTTTTCTCTGCAGCCAAAACCTGATCTCCTGCCAGTAAAAAAGCTGCAGCTAAAACGCAGGTTTTTACTGCTTTTCCTGCTGCGCTTTTTAGGATCACAAATTTCAGCTTTGCTACCACCTTGCAGGCATAAACAATACAAGGTGCTAAGCCACCAATGTAAGTCGTATGTGAAATTATGAAACATTTTGGGGAAAAAAATGCAATTTGATCAAATTATGTAGGGAAAAAGTTTTTTATGTCTGGAAAAATAGTGACTATTCTGAACAAAAAAGTTGGATTAATGTATGAAGGGCAGCCCAGAACTAAGATTATGAGGTCATGAAAAACTACACATTTGCAAACATAAAAACAGTGAGGTAAAGTTGAGTTGGTCGAGCATTGTTTACTTAACACATTGGTAGGGCATTGTTTACTTTAAAACATAACACTAATGTAATGAAACTGTACTGTACTGGAGTCAGGACAAAAACAATCACAAAAATAACCGGGTTTCATTTCCTGCTGTACCTCCATGTTCTTCACCAAAAAACTGATAACAGCGTTATTGCTGTGTTTTTGCACACACTCGTTGCTTTCAATGGGTGAAAAAAGGCTGAAAGAAGTGACGTGCTACAGTTTTCAAAAATACAGCAGTTTTCCTACTCATTCATGAAAAAGAAACAAGTATGTGCATGAGATTTCTGAAAAATCATAGCTTTTGCAGGTACTTTAAAAAGCAGTTTTTAATTTGCAAAAAACACGTGTGAATGTGTTCCCACGAAGAGTTTTTTGATGTTGCAGATTTTTTTGCACAATTTCTGCACCTATTACATAAATTACGTTACTTACATTTTTTCATTGTGTTTTTGAGTGCAATATTTTTATATGCCTTTTTATCGCATTTTTGACACTGTGTTTTTAGCCTCTTTTTGTATGTCAAGTGTTAAAAAAGTTGCTTTGTTTTTAAAACTTACTGACAAAACTTTGATACAGACATGTGTGGACTTCAGGCATTTTTGATACGTTTTCTACCTGCAGAATTTTTGCTTCTAGTGCAAGTCTATGGGGAAAATCCACACAGAAAACTCATCGTATCCGCAAGAGACATTGATGTTGCAGATTTGAAGCACGCACCACATTTCAGATTACGCCTTGTAAAAGAAAAGCACAGTAACCATGAGATTTCTATAAATCCCATCCACTTTGATGGAAATGTAAGATGCTGCAATTTTGACAGCGAAGATATGCAGCTTCAAAAACTCAACAAAAACTCATTGTGGGTAATCAGCCCAAAATTCCAAAAACTCAGCAAAAAGACTAGGTATATACACACAATGTCTTTTCCTATTGAAAAATCCTATGTTTCTATTGAAAGTTTTTTGTTAACATTATTTAAGAATTTTGAAAGTGAACCTGTCACGTGAAAAAACACTTAACCTGCAGATATGGGGTTAATATGCAGTTTAATAGCATTCTGAAGCTACCCAGAACCCACACTAAGGATACCGTTACACATTGCGAAGCACCAGCGATCCCGACAACGATACGACCTGGAAAGGATAGCTGGTACGTCGCTACATGGTCGCTAGTAAGTTGTCAAACAGGCAGATCTACTCAACGACGCAGTAACGATACAGCGATCTGTATAATGACCTCAGAGGTCGTTCGGACCTTGTCACGCAGCAGCTATTGTGACGATTCAGACCTCGATAGGCGTGCTTCGCAGAGTTCTGAGTCGCCAACGAGGTCGCTCGTCGTTCATTAAGGTCTTCAAACACAGAGATGCGCGCTGGCCAGCAGGACGTCAACGATCAAAAAATGGCCCAGGACATTCGAGCACGATCAGCGACATCGCAGCGGGGGCTCGGTCGCCGCTGCGTGTCACATGTAGCGAGATCGCTGGCGAGGTCGCTGTTGCATCACAAAATCGGTGACGCTTCGGCGATCTCGCTAGCGATCTCGCTATGTGAGAAAGGGGCTTTAGAGAGCCCCGCTGCCAGGAGGAAATTATTTTTATTTCCCTCAGCAGCCTCACTCTTTCAGTCATAGGGTGGCACCTGCTCGGGATCAGTCACTGCCCAGTGCATAGTCAGCGGCGGCTATAACTGCGCCCCGGGCACTGACTGACAGTCAGCTCAGCATTGTTCAAAATAGTTAAAAGCAAAGTTGTTTTTCAACAGAAATGAATTGGAGAGTCTTTCAAGCGCTTTCTAGAGAGATAAGGTGGACAATGCAAGCACAATAGGGTCTTAGCTGATAGACCAGAGCGGTATTAAAGGGAATCTGTCACCCCAAAAATGCCATATCAAGTAAAGATATGGCTGAATAGTGCGTCCCATAACTAAGCTAACGGTGGGTATCATATATCATGATACCCCTGTTTTCATAGCAAAATACCTTTTTAAAGTTGGTGATTGTACGTGTCAATCACTGCAGTCAGGTCAGGAAGGCGGCGGTTATTCGCTTCCTCCCCCCCCGCTCCTCCACTTCACAGACAGCGTAATGCTTCCGCGATTGCGCGGTGAAGCAGGGCCCCGGCGCGTGCACAGTCTTCTTTGCCCAGCAGTGGGCAAAGCATAAAATGACTACAGCGCATGCGCTAGCCTTTCCTTGCCCCGGAAGTCGTCCAAGGCAAGCAGTAATTTCCGGGGCAAGGAAAGACTAGCGCATGCGCTGTAGTCATTTTATGCTTTGCCCACTGTTGGGCAAAGCATACTGCGCACGCGCCGGGCACGATTTTGAATTGAGCAATGGCGGGAACCTAACGCCGTCTGTGGTATTCACAGATGGCGATACGCAACAGATGACGAGGAGCGGGGGTGGGGGAGGACATGAAAACCGCCGCCTTCCTGACCTGACTGCAGTGATTGACACGTACAATCACCAACTTTAAAAAGGTATTTTGCTATGAAAATGGGGATATCGTGATATATGATACCCACCGTTAGCTTAGTTATGGGACGCAGTATTCCGCCATATCTTTATCTGATATGGCTATTTTGGGGTGACAGATTCCCTTTAAGGATGCGGTAACTGCTCAACTTGTGAGGTTGTGTTAATCATAACAAAGGTTTGAGCTTTGGAAGGTAACAGCTTGGAAGTCCAACATAGTAATCAAGTAGAGGAAAAAAGTTGGTAAAACCTGGGCTGCTCGTTCTGTATGCAAAATAAAATTTCATATGAAGTTTCAGATCATCTATATGGTTTTATCTAAATGCGCTTCGAAGTTAACCCACTTCTTCATCATTAGAACCACAATAGTTCAACAACCAATATTGTGGTTGACTGATGAAGAAGTGCGTTAACTTTGAAATGTGTTGAGATTAATACCGCATAGATGATCTGAAACCACGTCTGGAATTTTTTATTGAGAATGCAGAACCAGCAGCGCAGTTTTTACCATTGTTTCTTCCACTCAAAGCACTTTCTAAGCACCTTTTCAGCGGGGAGGACTTGCTTCAAAACACTCCTCAAAAAATACACTGTGAACATACTGTACCTTGAGGAGATGTGCACACTGAGATTTTTTAGGAGATTTTGGAAGCAGGTCCACTTTAAACCAAGCTAGAAAAAATCAATCAAAAATACTTGAAAGACAATTCCAATTAATTTCTGTTGTAAAATTACTTTGCTGTTTATTGTTCGGTCAATTGAGAGTTTTGCTTTTTTGCTTCAAGTTTTAAAAATGCTGATGGATGAAAAAAGAAGTGAAGGTCACTTTTTGAAGTGGCTCCTAATAGAATCCACTCCAAAAGATCACTGTCCAATCAAATTGCTGTAAAAACAAACAATTCAAGAATTAAAACATTTCTAAGACACTTTAAAAACTCTTCAGAACCACTTCAGAAAATGAAAAACTAATCCAAAAAGTCCCCAAAGAAGGAACATTTCAGAAACAGTTTTAAATAGGAAATTTGCAATTTTTGACGACCTTAAACACTCCTTGCACACACATCCTAAGTAGGTTTCCTAAAGAGTCTGCCCAGGTTTCGCACAAAGTTGCGGACACTCTATGCGACTGCAGGGTTGTGAATCCTCACAGGTGTGCTGTCAGGATTCTCAGCTACCGTGAGCAGGTGGTCATGTGACCACCAGTATGCGCTGCAAATGTAAGAGTGGTGGCTGACCTGGTCTGCTGAGCAAAAAATTTTTTTTGTTGGGGTTTTTTATAAC
>JARQOD010000003.1:163418241-163502839 GCA_033576555.1 Oophaga sylvatica
CAAAGATTCTAACTCCCGGGGGGGGAAACCCCCCTGATTCCTCCCCCCCTCTCCCCCCCTTTTGGGCTCACCCCACACCCTAGCACAAACCGGATTTTAAATTTTTCCATCCTCCCCCCCGCTACGGTGACAGAAGTTTTTTCCCCCTCTTTTTTTTTCACATTACAATCAAAACCGGGGGCTGAAAAACGCTTAGGGGCCTTTTTCGGGGGGGTACTATCTATGAAAGGGGGGGGGGTAGTTAATAATTTTTTTTTCTATCTCATACTCCCTTTCGGGTATTAGTGACCGTTACACGCACCGCTTTAACTCCACAGCCCTTATTTACTTTTTATACTTAGCGGGTATTTAGCGCCATTGTTTTTACATAAACAACATTAAAAACCCCGTATCCATTGTTTTTAAAAATCCCGGGTTTTTTGGAGAGAGTGGGGCTTTGCCAAAATTTTCCCTTAAAATTTTTGATCCCGTGGCCTATTTTTTGGGGCCCTTTTAGCCCGGGGATGGGGGGAAGACTCCCAATTTGGGGGTCACGCAGGACACTTTAATATCTAGTTATCCCTTTTTTGGCCCTAGTACCGCCCCAGCCCCTTTCCCAAAAACCCCGGGTTTTAAAGACATTTAAAGGGATTTTCAAAATACTTTTCGGGATTTTTTGGGAAATGATTCAATTTTTTCTAACCCACAAGGAACCGGGGACAGGGAGAAGGGTTTTTGGGGAAACTCAAAAAAAACCCAAAATTTTTTACATCAAACGGGAAAAGTGGGTTTCCCCGGGGGACCGAAATTAAATTTTGGGGGGATTACGTCTACAAAAAAAAATTTAGTAGGGGGGAAGTAAGCCCCAAGCCATCAAGGTTTGGGGCCAAGCCAAAAATTTTAAGGAGTCAGTTTTTAGGGTTCCCCCAAAATTTTCTATAGACTTTAAATTGGAAATTTCTCTGGGGGGTTCACCACACCCAATTTTACCCGGAAGAGTCTAGGTTCTCCTTTTTTCCCCCCAAACCCGGGGGAACTTTTTTCCGTCAAAAAAAAATTTTCCCCCACCGCCCCAAATTTTGGTCCCCCCCCAAAACCCCCAAATTTGCCTTCAAAAAGGGGGGGAAGGGCAAAAATTTTGTGCCGTTGGACATACTCTCTCAGAAAAGGGGGTGAGAAGAATGTCTTGCTCCCGGGCCCCTTTTTTCCCCCAGTTTTTTTGGGGGCTGAGGGGAACTACTTTTGGGCAATAGAGAGTTGGGCCCCATATTGCCCCCTTTTCAAAGGGGGGAGAAAAACCTTTTTTCGGACGGAAACCAAATAGTCCCTGACGACCAAAACGAACCCCAAAAATTTTTATAGGGGGAAAAAGTCCCGCCCCCGAGGCCCGGGGAAAATTTTTTTTTTAAAAACCAAAATTTTAATTTTTCCCCCAAATTTCTTTAGCCCCAGACGCGAAAGGGAAAAAGGCTGACACCTAAAGTTTTTTTTCCAGCAGAGACCCGTCCCCCTTGCTCCCCCTTTAGACTATTCTTCCTGACTCAGACCGGGGGAGTATTCAAATCAAAAAACCTATTTTAAGGACATAAAAAAGCATACCATGCATTCCTTGTTGGGAAAACCCCCCAAAGGGGGCGAATCTTGTCTTTAAGAATGGTGGGGGGTTTTTGGGAAAAAGCTGATTTTCCTAAACAGTCGTTTTTTTTGAAAATCATTCCCCGACCCAAAAATTTGCTGGGCAAAAAAGGGGGAATTTTTTTAAAAACACGGAAATTTTTTTCTCGTTTCTTTGGTGGCCCACTTGCGGGAAAGGGTTTTTTAAAAATAGTCCCCTTTATTGAATCTGTGCAAATAAAAACCCTTTGCTCCTCACCAACGGTCTTTTAAAACCCCTTTTTCCCACCCCTCCCCCCGTGGGGACCTTTCTAGGGGGTTTTTGTGGATTCCAAACCCTCAAGGGAAAACCCATTCTGTGGGGTTGACTTTAACAAAAGGGGCCATTTTTTTTCCCCCCTTTTTCGGTTTTTCCCACGCAAAACAGACAAACCCAATTTGATTAAAAAAGTTTTTTCGGGTTACGGATACCGGAGATTTTTTGGGGTCGGGGCAAATTCACCCTTAAAGGGGGTTTTGGGGGAAAATTTTTTTTGGGAGCATTGCATTAAAGAAAACCCCTTTTCTGCTTTTCATCCCCAACAAGGAAAACCCCAACAAACCCAAAACAAACTCTACATATCTCCGCTGCTTTAAAAAACCCCCCTACAGGATATTGGGTGGACTACTTCCTTTTGGGTATTTTTTCTTAAAAACCTCGAGCGCCCTCCACAACAGTCCCTTTTTTACCCCCAATCAGGTTAAAAACCTAACTTTTTTTCCCCCTTTCCCTAAAACGCCTTTACCACAGGGGCCAAAAAAATTTACGCTTACAAAAATAGGGGGTTTTTTAAAGGAGAATCGGAATTGCTCGGGAAAGGGGGAAGAAAACACAGATAATTTTCCGGGAAACCTGCACCATTTTAAAAGGGAACCTGGTCTGGCTGCAACCAAAATTTTAAAATTAAGGATTCCCCCTTAATTGGGACAAAAGTCTTTGGGGCCCAAAAATCAGAAAAAAAATAAGTGCCGTTTTCTTGTCGTTTTAAAAGCCAGAACAGGGGAAACCCCCCCCTTTTTTCGTTCCCCAAAGGGAAAACCCAATACGTTTCCTGACTTCTTTTTCCTTGCCCTGACCCAGTGCAGTCGAGGGGCAGAAGTTTTTGTGGGGGAAAGGGAATTTTTTTGTTTCCCCGTTAACGGGGAAACAGTTAAAATTTTTTGAAATTTAAAAAAGGGGGCTACCCATGGGGCAACTCGGGGGGCCAGTCAATAACTAAAAGCCCCGTTCTTTCCCCCTTTTTTATCAGAGGAAAACCCCGAAAAGCCGGTCGGGGCCCCTCCGGGGTTGTCCCTAAGGGGGGGGTAATGTAAGGGTTCTTTGTACATTTCTTGAAACTCAGTTTTCCGTCACCATTTTTCTTTCGTCTTGCTGCAGCTATCTTTTTTTCTCAAAATGGAGTTTTTTCTTTTTGTTCCCCCCCTTTTTTCTCTCCCCTTGCTTCTAAGCAGCCCCCCTTGAGCAATCAGGGGTTCAAACCCACCCCCCCGTGAACCGGGCCTGACCCCGGGGAAAAATTGGACTATTTCTCCACATTTCCCACGGGAACTCTAACACTTTTTGGGCCGGAAAACCCCCCTTTAAAGGGTCCCACGTTTGCAGGGGGTTTTCGGTAACAAAGGGGAAAAAAAACCCCCAAACCCTTTTGGAGATGATTGCTGAGCTTAAATTTCCTGGCCTGTTTTTCCCTTCTGTACTGCAAACGTGTGACTATTTTTTTCCACTTTTATAATAAACAAACCTTCTTATCAAACCCCGTTTCTCATTATTTTTTCCACCCCCCAAAAAAAAGCCATATGAACTGTACTACATACATTAAAAATTAAACGATGCCCCCTCCCCAGCCCACAAGCTTTCCCGCCTTTGGGGGGTTTTTCCTTTTTATGACTCCTTTTAAACCACCCACCAACCCCTCCACCCCGCCGGGCTTCAACTCAAAAAAACTCACTATCCTAAATTTTCCCAACCCAAAAAACTCAAAAACCCTTTTCCCGCCCTCCCTCACTCCCGCCTCGACAAATCAACCTTTCCCTTTTCTGTGCCTCCCCCCCAACACTTTGCACCCCCCAAAACTATTCAAACCTGCCCGGCCCCCCTAACCCCGGGCCCCCCCTTCCCCGGCCTCTCCCCCGTAAACCCTCACGGGGTCCCCATTACAAAAGACTCCATTAAAAAAACCCAAAACAACAAAAAACCTCCAAAACCTTTGCCTCCATACATCCGGGACCTCGTCTCCCCACCTCCCTTTTTCCCCCAACCTCGATCCTCACAAGGGCCCCTTCCTTTTCCCCCCCTATCTCCTCCCCCACTAAGGGGAAAATGGATTTCCGAGGGGAAAAACATTTTCAATTTATCTTGTAAATGATATACAGAAGAACAGTCCCAAAAATTGACTGGGGGGACAAAGGGGCCTGCACATTAAGAACTTTTTTTAAATTAAAACTCTTATTTTTTAAAAAAGGCTTGTTTAAAATTTTAAGTTAGAATTTTTGAAGATCATTTTTAAACTTTTTCAAGAAAAAAAATTTCTGGTCCTCTAAATTTGGTTGGAACACCCCCTGCATCGGGAAAAAGGGTTTTTACAGTAAAGAATCCATCGTGATGAAGATGATGATAAAGAGATGAAACTTTTTCCCTCAGCGAGGTTCCTCTGTCTTGTTTTCATTAAAAACCTGGGGGTTTTAAAAATCATTTGAAAATCTACTTATAACTCTATACTGTCCATTCTATTTTTTCCCAAATGAGTAACCCCATCAGGAAAAATAATAACAAATGGGGAAATTTTACTTATTTCATAGGTTTTTCCCCCCAAAAAAGGCGGGCTGAACGCATCCCTGGAATAGCTTTTTAAAAAAAAAATTTCTGCACAAATGACGTAAAAAATGATGGCATTAAAAGGAGCTTTACCAGGCAAATCAAAAATTTTTTCCATTTTATTCCTTTCCTCCAATATTCCATTTTTTTTTTTCTTTAAAATCCACGGGGGGTTTTTCGAGATAAACTTTTTTTTTTTTAAAATTTTATTTTGTTTTTTATAAGGACAATTATTTAAAAAATCAGTCTCCCTTTAAACCCCCTTAACGACCAACCCTTTTTTTGGGGGAATGCCGGGCCTTTTTTTACATTTCTGACCACTGCCTTTTTTGATTAAACCTGGAACGTTCAACGATTTTGGGGGTTTTTTAAATTTTTCCCCGGCATTTGTACTTCTATAGGGGGAAAATTTCTTTTAATAAAAAACTTGCGTTTATTTTTGAAAAAAAGGAAATAGGGGAAAAAATTTTGCAATTTTTAAACTTTTAATTTTTTCCATTTAAAAAAAGATTTTACAAAAATTTTAAAAAATCTTTCCCCAGTCTCTTTTCATCCACAATTTTGGAACCAAAATTTTTTTTTTTTTAGAATTTTTAAAGTTAAAAGTTGACCAGAATTTTTTTTCATTTTCCAACAAAATTTACAAAATCATTTTTTTTGGGGCCATTTGAAGTGAAATTTAAAGGGGCAATAGACAGAAAATACCCAAAAGTGCACCTCTAAAACTGCACCCCCAACTTTCAAAAACCCCCATTTAAGAAGTTTATAACCCTTTTGGTATTTTAAAGCAAAACATTGGAAGGGAAAAAATTAACATTTAACTTTTTTTCCCAAAATTTTCTTTCGCAAAATTTTTTTAAAATTTTTCAAGGTATCATAAAAATGAACCCCAAATTTTTTTTCAATTTCTCCTGAGTACATTGATACCCCATTTGGGGGTAAAAACCCATTTGGGGGGGAGCAAGCTCGAAGGGAAGCAGCGCCTTTGACTTTTTTGGGGGGGAAGAGATTGGCGCCATTCGCATTTGGGAATCCCTGGTGCCTAAAAATGGAAACCCCCCACAAGGGCCCCCTTTTGAACAACCCCCCCCCAATAATTTAAACTAAATTTTTGGAAGCTTTTAACCCCCAAAGGGGGTTCCCAAAAGATAACTAGACCAAAATTAAAAAATCATTTTTTTTCCCAAAAATTTTTTCATCCCAATTTTTATTTTCCAAAGGAAAAAAAGGGCCCCAAAATTTTGGGCAATTGTCCTGATACCTGAACCCCTATTAGGAAAAACCCAAATTTTTTGGGTGCATGGCAAACCCGGGGAAGGAAACACCCATTTGACTTTTTGGCGGGAAAATTAATTGGCCCAGTCGTATTGGAGAGCCCCTTGGCCTAAACGGGGGTACCCCCCCAAAAAACCCCTTTTTGGGAAACTAACCCCCAAGGAACTTACTAGATGGGTTTAAGCTTTAAAACCCCCAAGGGCTTCACAAAAGGGGGTTTAACAACGTAAAAAAAAAATCATTCTTTTTTCCACTAAAATTTCTTTCCCCCCCCCAATTTTATTTCCCAAAAGGGAAAAGGACCAAAAAAGTTTGGCAATTTTTCCGAGTAGCGTCCCCCCTTTTGGGGGGGAAACCATATTTGGGGGCTGGCAACGGGAAGGGAAAACCCCCATTTGCTTTTTTTGGGGGAATTAATTTGGCCATGTCGCATTTGGAAGCCCCCCGTGGCCTAAACGGAAATCCCCCACAATTTACCCCTTTTTGGGAAAAACAACCCCCCAAGGAATTTTCTAAAAGTGTGTGAAATTTTTAAACCCCCGGGGGGTTTACAAAGGGGTTTTAACGTAAGCAGAAAATTTAAAAAAAAACATATTTTTTTCCCAAAATGATTTCCCCCCCAAAATTTTATTTCCAAAGGGAACGGGGCCCCAAAATTTATTGTCAATTTGTCCTGAGTAGCGAACCCCTATTGGGGTAAACCACTATTTGACGCATGGCAAGGGGGAAAGGGGAAAGCGCCTTTTTCAAATGAATTTTTTGAGGAAAATGGCTCGGGGGCTTTCACTTTGAGGCCCCGATTCCAAAACAGAAAACCCCCCACAAGTGATTTTTTTTTGGAAACAAACCCCCCAAGGAATTAAAACTAGTTGTGGGGGGCACTTTAAACCCCCCAAATGCTTCCAAATTTATAACGAGACCGGAAAAAAAAAAACATATTTTTTTTCCAAAAAAATAATCTTTTCCCCCAAATTTTTATTTTTAAAGGGGAACGGAAAATAGGCCCCAAAAAGCTTTTGGCAATTTGTCCTATACCGAAAACCCATAGGGGGGAACCACATTTTGACGCAGGCAGAGCCAAGGGAAGGCCCCTTTTTTAAATGCAGACTTTGATGGAAGGCTGCGGGTGTCATGTCCGCTTGGAGAGCCCCTGATGTGCCTAAACAGTAGAAACCCCCCACAAATGACCCCATTTTGCAAACTAGACCCCCAAGAACTTATCTAGATGTGTGGTCAGCACTTTTGAACCCCCAAGGGCTTCACAGAAGTTTATAATGTAGAGCCGTGAAAAAAAAAAATCATATTTTTTTCCACAAAAATTACCTTTTTGCCCCAAATTTTTATTTTTCTAAGGTAACAGGAGAAATAGGACCCCAAAACATTTGGCATTTTGTCCTGATACGCTGAAACCCCATATGTGGGGAACCACTGTGATCGCCTTACTGCGATCTTTGGGAGGCACAATGAACAAATCCACAAAGGTGAAGAATTGGTTTTTCTTTTTTACGCCGTTCCTCGTGCGTATTAGTGATTAGGCAACTTTATTCCTCGGATCGGTGCGATTACAGCGATACCAGATTTACACCCTTTTTCATGTTAGCTCTGTCACACACTAAAAGATGCTTTTTTCTTGGAATAATTTTTTGTAAGAAATTTTTGCATCGCCGTATTTGAGAGCTATAATTTTTCCATATTCGTCCGACCGAGTTATCTGTGGGCTTATTTTTTGGCGGACAGCTGACGTTTTTATTGGTACCATATTCCGGCACATAACGTTTTTTGATCGTTTCCTATTCCGATTTTTGGAATCAGAATGAACAAAAACCAGCAATTCAGGAATTGTTTTTTTTTTTTTTTCCTCCGTTTCCGTGTGTGTAAAATTGATAAAGCAGCTTTATTCTTCAGGTCACTAACGTTACGGTGATTCTCATTTATATATTTTTTTTATGTTTTGGCGTTTTTTACACAATAAAAAATTTTATAGAAAAAAAATTATTTTTGCATCAGTTTATTCCGCGAGTTATAACTTTTTTATTTTTTTCGCTGATGAATGCTGTATAGCAGCTTGTTTTTTGCGGGACAAATGACGTTTTCAGCGGTACCATGATTATTTATATCTGACTTTTTGATCGCGTGTTATTGCACTTTTTTCCAAGCGGTATAATGATACCGCTTGGAAAAAGTATAATTTACTACTTTTTTGTTTTTTTTTACGGCTTTCACTGAAGGGTTAACTAGGGTTACGCTTTTTATAGATGGGATTTTTACGGACGTGGCGATACCTAACATGTGTATGTTTTTTGTTTTTTTTTTTTTTTTTATTACATAAAAATGTGTATTTTTAGGGATTTTTTTAAAATTATTTTTTAATATTTTTTTTACAATTTTTTTAAAAAAATGATTTTTTTTAACTTGTCCCTTTATGGGACTTTCACTTTTTTTACTTTTTATTGCAGTTACAATGCATTGCAATGCTCTGGCATTGCAATGCATTGCAACTATAGTGGAAGCTGCTGTGACAATGATCACAGCAGCTTCCCGTAGCTAAATGACCCGGAGGTTGTCATGACAACCCCTGGGTCATCAAGGCAGAGATCGACCCCTGCAAATACATTGCAGCATGCCGATCTGAGGCAGAGGGAGCTCCTGACCCTCTGCCTCCCCCCCTGAGCTCTGCGATCGCGCTCGATCGCAGCAGTCAGGGGGTTAACAGCCAGGGGCGGT
This sequence comes from Oophaga sylvatica, assembly GCA_033576555.1. Lineage (NCBI taxonomy): Eukaryota > Metazoa > Chordata > Amphibia > Anura > Dendrobatidae > Oophaga > Oophaga sylvatica. The sequence continues at coordinate 163,426,688 of JARQOD010000003.1, forward strand.
GGGGGCTCCGCTCCTGGCTGTCAGTGCAGGAAGCCTGGCCACTGCAGCGCCGGCTCCTGCACTGATCGCGCTGGGGAAGCTGAAATTTCAGCTTCTCCTGCACGATCGCTGCTGTGTTTGGTCATCAGATTGACTGACCAAGCACAGCGCTGTAGGTGCGGGACCGACGGCAAAGGTCCCCGCACCGCTTGCCGTGCCTGTCAGCTGTCTGTGACAGCTGTCGGCACTGATCTACCACTGCGTGTTTACACGCAGTGGTAGATCAAAGCCATGACGTGCAGAGTCCGTCCTGGTGCCGGAACTGACACCTTGCCATGATGGACTCTGCACGTCAGTGGACATTAAGGGGTTAAAGAGAACATGTCAGCAGCGTTTAGATGAAGAAGTAAAGAAATACGCTTTGCAGTTGTTCTTTAATCCATATTTGAATTTTTCGGCTAAATACAGTTGCTTCTCGCAAAATTAGAATATCATGAAAAAGTGAATTTATTTAGTCCTTCAATACAAAATGTGAAACTCATATATTATATAGAGTCATTACAAACAGAGTGATCTGTGTGGCCCAGCTGCGCTTGGTACACATGTTCCAGGAGTATGTACTGAAAGGTAATTGCAAAAATTGATATTCATTCACACTCACACTTCCCTAGATTGCCACCAGAGGGAGCCCCTTTAGAGTATTTAAGGGGGTGTGAGAGACATAGCAGGAAGTTTTGAGTTTTTAGTTCAGTTGGTCAGTTCATTAGTTCATTCCAGACTGGAGGGAGTTGGAGACAGTCTGAGGAGATAAGATCATTGAAAGAGAGATTTCCTGTCAGACGAGACAGAGAAGGAAAGATTGCAAGCTGATATCTCAGATCATCTAGACTGTTAGTTCCCTAAGGAATGTGAAAGTGACTCTCGGAGCAAGCGTGTATTCAGTCTGACGAAAAGTCCTGAGAGCTGCTCTGGACAGAGTCTTTGAAGGAAAGAAGGAAGGGGACTACAGTTGGCGGAACATCGAGTTAACTGAGAATCAGTCAGCGAGCTTGGAAAGAAGGAAGAAAGCTAACAACGGAACCTACTGCTGCCCAGTGCTTATGTTAAGGATGAGAGTAGGGCGACGGCGAGTGGTGACCTAAGAAGGGAGTGACTTCGGTGACAGATCACCTTCACTCGACTAACCGGACACCGGGGTCCGAAGTATTGCTAGAACCTTTACGGCTAGTGAGAGAAACACCGGAATCCTTGCTGGACTTCAAGTCACAGAAGGTAGCCCTAAATGCCGATACGTAACCGGGGTCAGGAGAACAGGAGTCTGGCAGTGCACTGCAGATATAGACTTAGTTCTTGCCAAAAGAAGACTTCCACCACAATGTTGGCCGGGGCGTAGCTGTTCTATTCAGAGTTAAACCTGACTTCACGCAGGTTAGGACTCATACACTTAAGGGAAAGGAGGCCTTAAACCTACTGGGCAATTACCTGGATGTGCATACTCCACCCTGAGCAGCTTCCCGGGACATACCTGCAACCTTCACAAGTAAAGGTATGGAAAGAGAACAACTTGTGTGTGACTGACTTATTATCTGCAACACCATTGACTTTGAGGGAACAGTCCCACCTGTGGGGGACTTAACATCTTGCTGCCCAATAACATCCCCTCAGAAGATTAACCCTGCAGCGCTGGTCAAACTGATCAGAAACCACAGGTGGCGTCACGAACAATTACTAAAATCCCCTGTAAATATCCCCCTTTGTATGAGCGCCCAGGGCAACGGACCGAGCTGTGCTACTTGTGACGTTTCCCATAGACATCAACAGGCTCGGTGCCGAGTACCCCATATCCCTGGTGTTGTGCGACTCATCTCTATTTCAAGTGTTTATTTCTGTTAATGTTGATTATTATGGCTTACAGTCAATGAAAACCCAAAAGTCATTATCTCAGCAAATTAGAATACTTTATAACACCAGCTTGAGAAATGATTTTAAAATCCGAAACTTTGGCCTACTGAAATGTATGCTCAGTAAATGCACACAATACTTGGTCGGGGCTCCTTTTGTATCAATTATTGCATCAATGCAGTGTGGCATGGAGGCAATCAGCCTGTGGCGCTGCTGAAGTGTTATGAAAGCCCAAGTTGCTTTGATAGCAGCCTTCAGCTCGTCTGCAATGTTGGGTCTGGTGTCTCTCATCTTCCTCCTGACAATACCCCATAGATTCTCTATGGAGTTAAGGTCAGGCGAGTTTGCTGGCCAATCAAGCACAGTGATACTGTTGTTTTTAAACTAGGTATTGGTACTTTTGGCAGTGTGGACAGGTGCCAAGTCCTGCTGGAGAATTAAATTTCTATCTCCAAAAAGCTTGTCTGCAGAGGGAAGCATGAAGTGCTCTAAAATTTCCTGGTAGATGGCTGTGCTGATTTTGGACTTGATAAAACACAGTGGACCTACACCAGCAGATGACATGGCTCCCCAAACCATCACTGATTGTGGAAACTTCACACTAGACCTCAAGCAGCTTGGATTGTGGCCTCTTCACTCTTCCTCCAGACTCTGGGACCTTGATTTCCAATGAAATGCAAAATTACTTTTATCTGAAAAAAAAAACACCTTGGACCACTGAGCAACAGTCCGGTTCTTTTTCTCTTTGGCCCAGGTAAGACACTTCTGGTGTTGTCTTTTGGTCATTAGTGGCTTGACACACGGAATATGACACTTGTAGCCCATGTCCTGGATACGTCTGTGTGTGGTGGCTCTTGAAGCAATGACTCCAGCAGCAGTCCACTCCTTTTGAATCTCACTCAAATTTTTTAATGGCCTTTTCTTAACAATACTTTCAAGGCTGCGGTTATCCCAGTTGCTTGTGCACCTTTTTCTACCACACTTTTTCCTTCCACTCAACTTTCCATTAACCCCTTAATGACCTCTGATATGCCTTTTAACGGCGGTAGTTAAGGGTACTTAAACCACAGAGCCGTGAATTCATGGCACTGTGGAAAAAGTGAATAGCGCCCCCCAGAGTCGGAATTTCTCTGGGGTCTTGGCTGCGCTGACTTCTCTCAACCATTCATTCTCCATACTGATGGGAGCCTGCAAGAACTCGGAGCTGTATTGTCTCACATTCAAGACAGAAAAGAGCTGGTGATCGCCTATGCGAGTCGTTCTCTTCATGACTCCGAGCGGAACCCAGATAACTACAGTTCGTTCAAGCTGGAGCTGTTAGCATTAGTGTGGGCCATGATGAAGAAGTTCGAGGAATACTTGTCTGGTTCTGAAGTCCTGGTACGCACCAATATTAAACCACTGACCCACTTGGAGAACGCAAAGTTGGGGGCCCTGGAGCAGTACTGGGTGGCTCGAATGGCCAAGTACCGGTATAGAATTGCCTACAGGAGGGACCCCGAAAATACCCATGCAGATACACTATCCAGAGTGACACACGAGAAGCCTGGTTCCAACTGGGATGAAGTGCAGAGGTCGAAGAAGTTCCCGAGTTCTATGACCCTGCCAGGACGCTGCAGCTATGCAGAAACAGGTACAAGCAGTGTCCTGGGAAAATGTGCTGGGGCAGCCCCGTGACGAGTGGGTACGAGTTCAACAGGAAGAGAGAGCTCGCACAAATAAGGTGGTGGGTCACCTTAAACAATTGCCCCGCCACAGTGAGAGGGAGGCCCTGTCCCCAGGGACTCTACAAATCATTCGGCAGTGGGAAAGACTCCAACTGAGGAATGGACTGTTGTATCGGAAGATCCAATTGCAACGGGCCCTGACTATCACTTGGCAAGTGGCAATTTCCAAAACGCTGTTGCATAAGGTGGTTACAGAGGCACATAAAAGAGGAGCTCACATCGGTCAGGAAAAGACTTTTCAGTGGCTACAGAGACTAGTTTACGATCCCTTGCTAAAGTCCGTGGTAGAGGAAGTATGCCGACTCTGTCACTCTATTGTGACCTCTGCCCCTTTAGAAATGCTGATGATCGATTACTTGACAATAGGCCTGGCACATTAAGGATATGAACATTGTTTGGTAATGATGGACCATTTCACCAAGTTTGCTGTCGTGACTCCGACACGGGACCAAACAGCTGAATCAGCAGCACATGCCATCTCTAAGAACTTTAACTTTCTCCTGGCAATCTCTCCACTGAATGGTCCTGTCTTTGGCTCTGGATGGCACCCTTTTAGTGTTTCTAACAATGGATTCACAATGCGAGTGAAGTTCTTTACAAATCGCCGATAGTGTCCAGTTAGTCCCAAAAAGGCCTGAACCTCTTTCACAGTCTTCGGGATGGGCCAATCTTGTACTGCTGCAATTTTCTAATGGAACGTCTTACTCCTTCAGCAGAGACAACGTGTCCTAGATACTCGATCTGAGTGCGGAAAAGATGACATTTGGGGGGTTTATATTTTAAGCCATGTTTCTGAAGCCGGCTCAATACTTGTTCTAGTTGCTGCAGATGTTCTTCGAACGTGGCTGCATACACGATTATATCGTCCAAGTAGATAAGAGTCGCTTCAAAGTTCAAATCTCCTAAACACCTTTTCATGAGATGTTGAAAAGTAGCAGGAGCATTAGCAAGACCAATCGGCATCCCGTTGAACTCGTACAAGCCCATAGGTAGTATAAAGGCCATCTTTGCTCGATCATGTTCGGACATCGGCACTAGCCAATAGCCACTGGCCAGGTCCAATGTAGAAAAGTATTTTGCGCTTCCCAGTGCAGACAGTGACTCTTCGATTAGCGGTAGTGGGTATGAATGTCACACAGTGTAGGCATTTAGTTTACGATAGTCCACGCAGAAACACAGAGTGCCGTCTTTTTTGCGTACCAACACAATGGGAGCAGCCCACGGTCTTTGACTCTCCCAGATAACACGGTTCTGTAGCATCTACAGTACAGACCAAAAGTTTGGACACACCTTTTCATTCAAAGATTTTTCTGTATTTTCATGACTATGAAAATTGTAGAATCACACTGAAGGCATCAAAACTATGAATTAACACATGTGGAATTATACATTGCACTTTACAAAAAAGTGTGAAACAACTGAAAATATGTCTTATATTCTAGGTTCTTCAAAGTAGCCACCTTTTGCTTTGATTACTGCTTTGCACGCAGAAAAGGTGAACGGATGGACTCTACATGCCTGGTTCCCACCGTGAAGCATGGAGGAGGTGGTGTGATGGTGTGGGGGTGCTTTGCTGGTGACACTGTTGGGGATTTTTTCAAAATTGAAGCGGTGAGCGGTACAGCTAACCCCAAACCATCTCGATTGGGCTCAGGTCTGGTGACTGTGGAGGCCAGGTCATCTGGCGTAGCACCCCAACACTCTCCTTCTTGGTCAAATAGCCTTTACACAGTCTGGAGGTGTGTTTGGGGTCATTGTCCTGTTGAAAAATAAATGATGGTCCAACTAAACGCAAACCGGATGGAATAGCATGCTGCTGCAAGATTCTGTGGTAGCCATGCTGGTTCAGTATGCCTTCAATTTTGAATAAATCCCCAACAGTGTCACCAGCAAAGCACTCCCACATCATCACACCACCTCCTCCATGCTTCACGGTGGGAACCAGGCATGTAGAGTCCATCCGTTCACCTTTTCTGTGTGCAAAGCAGTAATCAAAGCAAAAGGTGGCTACTTTGAAGAACCTAGAATATAAGACATATTTTCAGTTGTTTCACACTTTTTTGTAAAGTGCAATGTATATTTCCACATGTGTTAATTCATAGTTTTGATGCCTTTAGTGTGATTCTACAATTTTCATAGTCATGAAAATACAGAAAAATCATTGAATGAGAAGGTGTGTCCAAACTTTTGGTCTGTACTGTATATCAGCATCCCCTTCACCTCCTGGTACATTTGCGGTGGTATTTGCTGATAGCGTTCCCTTATGGGCGCAGCATTTCCAGTTGGGATCTCATGTGTGATTGCAGTAGTCCAGCCGAAATCATCCTCATGACGTGCGAATACGTCCTGATATCGTCCAAGTAGGGCCTCCACCTGCTGCACCTGTTGTGGTGTGAGTTCTGTTAATTCAGCCCGCATTTGTTCCATAATATGGAGCCCTTTCTGCAATTATTGAGGTTCTGACACCAGAGTCATCTCTACAGTCACCGTCCATGGGTCTTCCTTTTTTACGGTCAATTGAATGGCCTGTGGCGGTATCAGCTCCTCTGGCATGCCTAGAATTTGTGCTACTTCACTTCTGGGTGGAAGTTTCAGATTGTCCTCTCTCACGTTCACACACCGCACGGGTACCATCCCATCCTGTACAGTAGCTAGCGTTCGTGCAACTAGAAGCCCTGAAGGTAGGTGCTCCATGACAGCTGCTCTATTTGTATTTCAACTCCCTCCAGAGGGTGCAAGCCCGGACAGGTAAAGAAAGCACAGTTTGTCCCGGTGGTAGTACAAGAATATTTGCAGCTGGGATGATCACTTTTCCCAGCACCTTCCCGTCGCAGGAGGTCTCTTGCGCTTGAGCCGTCTGAATCAACTTCTGAAACGCTCTCCTTTGGGGAGTATGTGGGCTCCATTGTTTCAAAAACATGTCTGGGGACTCATTGATGAGAAGACTTCCGAATTCTTTATGCACATTCATCCCCAAAGTGACAGCATGTCTATGTTCGGTGTCTCCCGTGGTTAACACCACGCCTTTGCAGCCCAGATCTTTGCCACAGACTGTGATTTGCATCCAGGCCACCCTGCGACCAGGATAGGCAACTGATTGATGGCCGTCAAATTTATCACCGAGCCCCAATCGGGCATCATTGCTTCGGGAAATGTCTTCTAAAGTATGTCTCGGGCATCGTAGTCACTTGTGAGCCGGTATCTACCAGACAGCGACAGCCCTACCATCCATCTCAGCCCAGACCAGAGGACACACAGAAACTAAATTGGTGGGACTTCTAATTCTCCTACTTGGCTGTTCTGGCTCTGAGCGGCGTCCCCCAGCCTCGGAGCCTCCTAGTTTAATGGAAGAGGCCATCCTCGCCTTGCGCAACCTCGAGCTACATTTCCAATTTCACCACAGATATAGCATGTAGAAAGTTCCTCACAACGAGATGTTCTTACAGCCAGCTGCGGTTCTGGACAGTTCTGCTCCCGAGTGAGTTTAATGAAGCCGTCCCCTTCTTCTTGATATCCATCAGGTCTTCCCATATGATCTAAATCTCCTTTTGCAGATCTTCTACCGAACTTGGTTCAGTGATTAGGTTTACAGATGCCTCACTCCCAACTTCTGAAAAGGTCATGCGTGGATTTACTTACAAGTGCTCTCGCAGGGCCTGTTTCATCAGCACGTCGCTCAATCCAGTCACTAACTGGTCCCGTGATAATGTTTATGAAAAAGCAGCCGCACTCAAAAGAGAACAATATGTATCTTGCAAAAATTAATTTATTTAGTACATAATTGGAGTACACCACATGGACGAAAGGCAAAAACAAAAGATACCGAGGTAACGTTTCGACCCAGAACGGGGTCTATATCAAACCTCACTATAAAGTAAATAAACTGTATATAAAAGATTAGTATATTAGTAAAACGTAGAACAAATGATTAGTACAAAAATAATTAGTACAAAAATAATGTACAAACAAACTATAGGTATTAAGAAAACGGTGTTGTACAAATATATACACGTTAATATGCAGAGAAGCAAAAGGGATAATGATCAAAATAATCCCTATAGGTAGTAAATGGGGCTGAATATTATAGTGGTATCATATAAACATGGGAATAAAATAAACAATATCAAGCAGGTTAACATGCTGTTTGATTAATAAGGAAAGAAAAGGAAAAAAGAAAAAGAAAATGGCATGCTAGAAGATAAATCTGACCTTAGGAGTGTCAGGTAGATTATGATTTGGAAGAGAAACAAAAGACACAGCAGGGACTGTGAAAATAGAAATAAAAAATGAAATGAGGATAGATAAAAAATGGAGGGGTGGAAAGGCGGAAAAAATTACCCAGGATGTCTAACCTTAATATTAATGTGTTGTAAGGAATTGTCCATGGTAAGTGTATGCATTGGTGTCAGCTTGTTTAAATAGCCTAAACCTGGAAGTTTGTGGCCAAAATGAGATGAAAGGGAGGCTTGGAACTATAATGCTGGGGAGCATGCGCACAAGCATTTCTGTAAGTCATGAAAGAGAGGTTTGTATTAGGAAATCGCGGGCACCATGGGCACATGCGCAGTTGCATGTGTGACATGGTGGAAGTGAGGCATGAAGCGCGTCTGGTCTAAAATGTATGGATTAAGGGTAGTGGCGCAAGGTCTCAGTGATTAGACACGGAAGGGACTTAGTATTCTGTAAAGAGGAAAAGATATGAGCGATGTTAGTATGAAACAGCCGAGAGGATGGATGATTGTAAGATAAAGACAGGGAGAATGTATAAATAAGGAAAAAACGGTGAAAGAGACTAAAGAAAAGAAAGAAAAAGGAAGAAAAGGAAGACAAAGGAAAGGAGAAGTGAAGGGAGATAGAAAAAGAATAAAAATAGAGAAATAAAATACAAATAAAGATAAAGGTCAAAAATAAAAAATAATGTAAACAATTACAGGAGAATAATAATGTTGAGGGGACAGAACAAAATTACTATGGACTACTATGAATGGAAAAATACAAATAACGTATGCATGTGCTAAATAGATGAAAAAGAAAAAATAAGAAAAATGTTAAAAACAAAAATAAAAAATATAAAGGAATGAATAAAAAGAGAACGAAAATACCAATGAAAATAATGATAATAGTGAAGAAATGATAAAAATAATTAATAAAGGACAAAAATGAAAAATATGAATAAAATGAAAAAAAATAGGGCTAAAAATAATAATAAAAATTATGAAATAAAAATAAAATGATGAAAATAAGAAATATAAAAAATAAAAGTAAAGAATAAAATGAAAATAAAAATAAAATGAAAAAACAAAACAGGGAACTTACCTTCGGCGGGAAGAAGTAGTCAAAACAAAGGATCAATGTGTCTGTAATGTAATAACAAGGTTAGTAATGAAGGAGAGAAACTTCACAGACCAGCATGCTAACTAAGGCACTCTATATAAATCGTCATATGATCAACCAATATGTAGCTCATAGTGTTGCGAAATCATAATAGGGGAGTAAACACAGATAATAGGTTCAACTAGTAGTAATGAGATCCAGTTCACGATTGAAACCTTTTGGTGCTAGAGTCTGCAAGGTATATATCCAGAAAGATTCTCTTTCTTGCAATAATTTAATGTGATCACCTCCCCGTCGTGGTCTATCAACTTGTTCTATAACCTGGTATCTTAATTGTGAAACAGAATGGTTTGCTGAAACGAAATGATGTGGGAGTGGTAACCAAGTTTTTTTGCACCTAATTGTTGATTTATGGCTCGCTATGCGATCCCTCACGTGCTATGTGGTCTCGCCTACGTAAAGTAGGCCACAGGGACACTTGATTACATAAACTGCAAAATTTGTTTCACAAGTGTAGAAGCCTTTTATTTTGCAGTGTTTACCAGTATAGGGGTGGGTGATGTCACTGGTTTTGATGACATTCGAGCAACTGGCACAACTAAGGCATGGAAATGTGCCAGTTCTCTCTGTACCTAGAAATCTCTGCTTGAGTATTTTAAACTGCCTATATCAGTTCTAACAACTTGGTCTCTGATGTTGTGGGGTCTTCTTTTGCACATTAAAGCCGGAGTTTTAAAAGCTTCAATATGTGGGTAAGATCTTGATAGAAGGGGCCAATGTTTCCAGATTACATTATAAATGATTGGCATAACAGGATGGTGGTGTGTATGAAAGGTATGCTTTTCCATTTTGGGTTTGGAGATTTGGGATGTTGAAGGTGAAAGGGCTAGCTTTTTCTCACATTCTAAAATATGACTGGAGCACTGTCTAACCTTAAATTTATCCGACATTTCTACAAGTCTAATGGGTATGAGGTTAGGATCCGAGACTATTCGAGTTACACGTTTGAATTGTGAGCGTGGTAGACTTTGTTTAATGGAGTTTGGGTGACAGTTTGTATAGTGGAGAAGGCTGTTAGAGTCAGTAGGTTTAGTGAATATGTCTGTAGAGAGAGAACCTTCTAAAGTTTTAATGACAAGAGTATCCAAAAATGAGACCTCACTAGTAGAGATGAGCGACTTTGCCTTTTTTAGTGTCGAGTCGGGTTTCATGAAACCCGACTTTCTCAAAAGTCGAGTCGAACGAAATTGGCTGACTATCGGGAAAAGTCGGAGGTCTGACTGAAACACGAAACCCAATGCAAGTCAATGGGGAAGCAAAGTCGGCAGGGAGTGGAGGACAGTAAACACACCTATAGTGCCCATTTCAATGCCAACGACATCAATTCTTATTACTTAAGCTTGTCAACCTTAATTTACTTTATAATAATAGTTACGCATTGAAAACTGGGGGTTATTTGGCTAAAGTTGTAGGGGGGGTAGGGTTGGCTCCAGGTTTTCGTGTGCCCCGGGCGAAAGAGTCTCAGTGGGCCCCTTTAACACATACCACAATTCATGATGCTCCGATACGGCAGAGAAATATAGGTATAGTACAATGACAAATACTTCACTTCTTACATTACATGACTGATATCTATTTTAAATTGTACAATAGCTCAAAAACTGGACAGTATATTCCTCCATACAGTATTATAGCCACCACATAGTGCCCCATACAGAATAATGAGCCCTATGTAACGGTCTGGGAGGCGGAACCTCTGAGCTACTTATACAAGGAGGTGGTTCTTGTAAGAGAGCGGGTGGCGACCAGGGTAGACGGGCAGACAGTCACAACAGGTAACCGGGGCAGTCTCTGGGTAAACGGGCAGCCAGTCACAACAGGTAACCGGGGCAGTCTCTGGGTAAATGGGCAGAAAGTCATGGCAAGTGACCGGGCAGTCTCTGGGTAACCGGGTAAGAGGTCACGGCAAGTGACCGGGGCAGTCTCTGGGTAATCGGGCAGGAGGTCACGGTAGGTGACCGGGGCAGTCTCTGGGTAACCAGGCAGGAGGTCACGGCAAGTGACCGGGGCAGTCTCTGGGTAAAGGTAATACGACCTGTGATGGCTGAGCCTCCCGGTAGGCTAGCAGGCGGATAGCAGATGAGCGCTCTCAGGTGAGCAGGCAGGCTGGTCCATAGACAGACTGGCAGGTGACGATGAGGAAACTGTCGGACGATGAGGAAACAGACGGTACGGCAGAGCCTCCAGGTGGGCAGACTGTCGAGACGGCAAACAGCAAGCAGGTACGCGGAATATCAGCAGGAACCTGGACGGTAACTGGCAACGGAACCTGAGGGCTGAAGCAGAGTAGTGAACAGTGCAACAACATTATCGCGGAACCTTCCATCTAGAGGAACTGGCCTATATAGGGTAAAGTCCTGCGGCACATTGCCGGGAGCCTTTTTAGGAAATGGCGCTGCGGCCCCTTAAGAGAGGGGGAGCGCCCGCGGCGCAACCTAAAAACACAGTGGCCGGAAAGGAGCGCGCGCTGCCAGCAGGGCGGGAGGAGGACGCCGGACCCGAGACAGAGGGACGCAAGCAGCCAGGAGAGCGGGGGAAGGACGTTGGCCCCGAAGCAGAGGAGCGCGCGCAGCCAGGAGAGCGGGACGAGGACGCCGGCCCCGAAGCAGAGGAGCGCGCGCAGCCAGGGTGAGTGGAACAGCGTCCCTGCCTAACAGCAGGCAGAGACGCCTGCGCTACAGTACCCCCCCTTTAGGTCCCCCCTTTTTAGGCTAGAGAGAAATTTAGCTAAGATGAGAGGGGCATGGATGTTCTCCCGCGGCTCCCACGTTCTCTCCTCAGGACCAAACCCCTTCCAATCCACCAAAAAATAGGTCTTCCTTCTTACCCCCTTTTGGTGGCCAAAATATTCTCTACCTCAAATTCATTTTCAGCAGAAACCGGAGCAGGAGGCGTGCCTATAGACTTAGAAAAAGAGTTAAATACCACCGGTTTGAGGAGAGATACATGGAAGGAGTTGGGGATCCGCAAGTTGGCTGGGAGTTTCAATTTATAGGCCACCGGGTTGATCTGACTGATGACCTCCAGAGGACCGATGAACTGAGGACCTAACTTATAGGAAGGAATCTTGAGCCGAACATACTTGGACGAGAGCCAGACCTTATCCCCAGGACGGAATTGAGGAGGATCCAGACGTTTTTGTCAGCATGTCTTTTGTCTTTTCATACACTCGGATGACAGAAGAAGTGCAGACCGAGTACTCTCCCATATGGAGGAAAATTTGTCAACCAGAGATTCTGCAGCCGGATTGTCCACTGAGGTGGAGACGGGAAATGGGATCCGAGGATGCTGACCGAAGACTACAAAAAACGGGGATTTGGAGGAAGATTCGCTCTCGTGATTGTTATAAGAAAATTCGGCCCATGGCAGGAGATCCACCCAGTCAGAATGGTGGGCATTAACAAAGTGCCGGAGGTAACTGGTCAGGATCTGGTTGATCCGCTCCACTTGACCATTGGACTGTGGGTGGTAAGCGGAGGAGAAGTCCAGGGTGACATCCAATAATTTACAAGTGGCTCTCCAGAAACGTGAGGTGAACTGTACCCCTCGATCCGACACGATGTGACGGGGCAGGCCATGAAGTCGGAAAATGTGGCGGATGAAGTCTTTAGCCAGCTCAGGTGCAGACGGGAGGCCTGGCAGGGGAATAAAGTGAGCCATCTTGGAAAAGCGGTCGGCGACCACCCAAATGACCGTAAAACCAGCAGAGACAGGGAGGTCCGTTATGAAGTCCATGGCTATATGCTGCCAGGGGGCAGTGGGTACCGGAAGCGGAAGAAGGCGACCGGCAGGCAGGTGTCTCGGAACTTTGTTGCGGCCACAGGAGGCACAGGCAGCAACAAAATCTATAACGTCCTTGTGCAGGGTAGGCCACCAGTAATGCCGAGAGATAAGTTGGAGGGTCTTTTTCTGGCCGGCGTGGCCAGCAAGTTTAGACGAATGACCCCAGTGTAGAATCCTCTCCCGATCGTTACCGATACAAACGTCTTACCAGGAGGTGGATGGTTCAGACTCACGGGAGCCACCTGCATGACTCTGGCGGGATCGATAATATGTTTAGGTTCCTCCTCGAGATCCGACACCAGGAAAGACTGGGACAAGGCGTCCGCCTTGATGTTCTTGTCCGCCGGGCGAAAATGTAGAATAAAGTCAAAGCGAGCAAAAAACAAGGACCACCGGGCTTGACGCGGGTTAAGCCTCTGAGCATGCTGGAGGTAAGCCAAATTTTTGTGGTCAGTGTAAATAATTACCGGATGAAGAGCCCCCTCGAGTAGGTAACGCCACTCCTCCAATGCCAGCTTGATAGCAATAACTCTCGGTCTCCTATGGAGTAATTGCGCTCAGAAGAGGAGAAGAGTTTGGAGAAGAAGCCACAAGTTACCATTCTCCCGGAAGATGATTTCTGAGTAAGCACTGCCCCGGCTCCAGAGGAGGAAGCGTCAACCTCCAGAAGAACTGCTTGTTGCCATCCGGGCGATGCAGCACCGAGGCGGAAGAGAACGCCTGTTTTAAGGAGAGAAAGGCCTCCTCTGTTCGGGAGTCCACACCTTGGGGTTAGTGCCCTTACGGGTGAGCGCGGAAATTGGGGCGGTCCGGGAAGAGAAGTGCGGTATGAAGAGACGGTAATAGTTAGCAAAGCCCAGAAACCGCTGAATGGCCTTCAATCCCTCCGGTCGGGGCCATTTCTCGATGGCAGACAATTTCTCAGGATCCATCCATAGACCGGTCTGAGAAATAATGTAGCCCAAAAACGGAAGCGAGGTCTGCTCAAAGAGGCACTTCTCGTATTTAGCGAAGAGGTGATTCTGCCTGAGCCTGAGCAGAACCTGACGAACGTCCCTCCGGTGAGTCTGGAGATCCGGAGAGAAGACCAAGATGTCGTCCAGGTACACCACTACGCAGGAATAGAGAAGATCCCGGAAGATGTCATTGACTAGCTCTTGAAAGACGGCGGGAGCATTACAGAGCCCAAAGGGCATCACTAGGTATTCATAATGGCCGTCCCGGGTGTTAAAGGCAGTCTTCCATTCATCCCCCTGACGGATACCGACTAAGTTGTACGCCCCGCGGAGGTCCAGTTTGGTGAAGATTCTAGCCCCCCGCAGATGATCAAACAATTCCGGAATGAGCGGAAGGGATACTTATTCTTCACCGTGATTTGGTTGAGTCCTCTATAGTCTATACAGGGACGGAGAGAGCCGTCCTTCTTTTTTACGAAAAAGAAGCCTGCTCCCGCCGGGGAAGTAGATTTCCGGATGAATCCCCTGGCCAAATTCTCCTCGATATATTCGGACATCGACCGGGTCTCAGCAGCAGACAATGGGTAAATACGCCCACGGGGAGGCGTAGTACCAGGTAACAGATCGATAGGACAATCGTATGGTCTATGAGGAGGTAATGTCTCTGCTTCTTTTTTATCAAAGACATCAGAAAATGACCAAGAGGGAATCGGAAGACCTGGTAGATTAGTTGGGGTTGGAGAAGGACAGACGGGATGAACAGGAATCAAACACATCTTATGACAATCCTGTCCCCAGCGAAGGACCTCTCCGGTCTGCCAGTCGAGCACGGGTGCATGTCTCTGGAGCCAAGGTAGACCTAGTAAGAGTGCGTGAGAGAGTCCAGGCAGAACATGAAAAGAGATGCTCTCAGAATGCAGCATTCCCACTTGTAGCGTTATGGATTCGGTGATGAGTTGGATGGGACATGGTAAGAGACCCCCATCCACAGCCGCGACCGATAAGGGTACAGCCAGAGGTTTGGTGGAATGTGATATTTTTCTACCAGGAACTGTGAGATAAGATTCCCGGCTGCTCCAGAATCAAGTTGGGCAAGTTCGAAATAACGATTCTCCCCGCAGAGAATGGAGACTGACAGCAGCAGAGATGGAGAGGCTTTCTTCGTGTCTAGGTCGACCTCTCTGAGCGAACCTAGACAGAGGCGTTTCCCGACCTCTCCGGACAAGTACGAATCCGATGCTCCTTACTGCCACAGTAGAAGCAACTCCCTTCGGCACGACGTAAGTCCTGACGGGTTTTGACCATCTTAGTCTGGTCGACCTGCATAGGCTCCGGAGAGTGTAATTGGGAGAAACAGAGGGAGTGACGGGTTTCTGAAACGTAGGAGCTAGACGTGGAAACCTCCTCTCACGGGTGACCTCTTTGGCACGCTCCTGAAATCGTAGGTCAATCCGAGTGGCAAGAGTGATTAGGTCATCGAGAGTGGTAGGGATGTCCCGACCGGCGAGTTCATCTTTTATACGGCCGGACAGACCCGCCCAGAAGACAGATACTAGAGCGTCGTTATCCCAGGCCAGCTTCGAGGCAAGGGTACGGAACCGTATGGCATATTGGCCCACGGTGAGACTTCCCTGACGGAGGCGTAGCAAAGAAGATGCGGATGAGATCTTCCGTCCAGGTTCATCGAAGACTTTCCGGAAAGCCGCGAGAAAGGCAGACAGGTCGGACACCAGGGGGTCTCCTCTCTCCCAAAGAGGATTCAGCCAGGCCAGGGCCTCCCCCGTGACATGGGACATGATGAAGGCAATTTTGGCCCGGTCGGAGTTAAACTGGTGGGAGAGAAGTTCAAAGTGCAGGGTGCACTGGTTAATGAAGCCCCGAGCCTGAGCGGAGTCACCTCCGAAGCGAGGAGGTGCGGAAAGTCGGGGTCCGTGACAGGAAACCATGGGATTGGGAGGCATAGGAGCTGCCGGATTGCGTGTCGTGGCACCAGCTGAGGTTGCTGGTGGAGCTGTCAGAGTGTCCAGGCGAGAGTTGACATTCCGCAGGTGACCCAGGATGGACTCCTGTTGGGACCTCTGACGGGATAATTCATGACACAGGTCCGAGATAGAGGGAGCTTGGGTGCCACCGGGTTCCATGGCCCGAGAAAACTGTAACGGGTCTGGGAGGCGGAACCTCTGAGCTACTTATACAAGGAGGTGGTTCTTGTAAGAGAGCGGGTGGCGACCAGGGTAGATGGGCAGACAGTCACACAGGTAACCGGGGCAGTCTCTGGGTAAACGGGCAGCCAGTCACAACAGGTAACCGGGGCAGTCTCTGGGTAAATGGGCAGAAAGTCACGGCAAGTGACCGGGGCAGTCTCTGGGTAACCGGGCAGGAGGTCACGGTAGGTGACCGGGGCAGTCTCTGGGTAACCAGGCAGGAGGTCACGGCAAGTGACCGGGGCAGTCTCTGGGTAAAGGTAATACGACCTGTGATGGCTGAGCCTCCCGGTAGGCTAGCAGGCGGATAGCAGATGAGCGCTCCCAGGTGAGCGGGCAGGCTGGTCCATAGACAGACTGGCAGGTGACGATGAGAACGTCGGACGGCAGAGCCTCCAGTAGCTAGCAGACAGGTAACAGGTGAGCGCTCCCAGGTGAGCGGGCACTGGTCCATAGCAGACTGGCAGGTGACGTTGGCAGACTGTCGGACGGCTAAACAGTGAGCGCTCCAGGTAGCGGCAGATGTCTAGGCAGACTGGCAGGTGACTTGGGCAGACGTCGGACGGCAAACTGAAGAGGTACGCGGAATATGCAGGCAGAACTCTGGCAGGTAACTGTCAGACGGAACTAGGGCTGAAGCAGAGTAGTGAAAGTCAACAACATGCTCGGCACCTCTTGCAGAGAAGTGCCCTTATTAGGAAGCCTCCGGCCATGCCTGGACTTTTAGAATGGCGCGCGCGGCCCCTTTAAAGAGGGGGAGCGCCACGGGCGCGACCTAAACCAGAGGCGAGAAGGAGCGCCGCTGACCAGCAGGGCGAGGAGGACGCCGACCGAGACAGAGACGCAAGCAGCCAGAGAGCGGGGGAAGGACGCCGGCCCCGAAGCAGAGGAGCGCACGCAGCCAGGAGAGCGGGACGAGGACGCCGGCCCCGAAGCAGAGGAGCGTGCGCAGCCAGGGTGAGTGGAACAGCGTCCCTGCCTGACAGCAGGCAGAGACGCCTGCGCTACACCCTATATATTGCTCCATACAGAATTGGTCCCATATAATGTTCCATACAGTATATGATGAGCTCCACATAATGCTACAGTATATGATGGTCCCCATATAATGTGCCATACAGTATAGGACGGTCCCCATAGAGTAGAATGAGCCCCACATATTGCTCCATACAGTATAATGAGTCGCATATAAAGCTCCATACAGTATATGATGGGCCCCATATATTGCTCCATACAGAATGGGCTCCATATAATGCTCCATACCGAATAGGCCCCATATGTGCTCCATATGATGCTCCATACCCTATATGATGCCCCATAAATAATGAACCCCATATGATGCTCCAGTATATAATGTGCCCCATGGATGATGCTCCAGTGTATGATGGGCCTATATAATGCTCCATATATAATGGGCCCAATATGTGAGATGTCTTGCAGAGGGATGCAGCAGTCTTGAAATTGCCAAACTTTTGAAGCGTGATCACTGAACAATAAAGCGTTTCATGGCAAATATAAAACAGGGTCAAAAGAATCGTGTTGTGATTAAAAAAGGCTCAAAATAACTGCCCATGAATTGAGGAAAATCAATCGTGAGGCTGCCAAGATGCCATTTGGCACCAGTTTTGCCATATTTCAGAGCTGCAATAATACAAATGGATCCGGTACTCAAATCAGATGCTAAACAGAAATTTTATTCATGTACAATCCAAACGTGTAATGTTTCGGTAAATCATCTGACCTTCAGACTGGGACATGTAAATAAATGAATACATAACGCAGAAAAAATTAATGTCCTGGTAGTATTTAAACAGCCATATCACATAGCAAAACAAAATATAAAAGAGTAGAATATATTCTGTAATAAATTATAATTAATGATACCCATAGTAGGTATGTGGCATATAAAAAAAGAAAAAAATGTAACATTAGCTGATGGATTAATAACAATAATCCAATGTTATCGAGGGAATATTAAACAAAATAATATATACAAAGAAATATGTACAAGAAAACATACAAGAAAATACATGTGGACATGAGACCTACAGAAATCCCATAGAAGTATGATCGTCACATGAAATGAAAATGAGGAAAAATAAAGACAAAATAAAGAATACTAGAATTGATACTCTTACCAGATTCTAGTGGAAAATGAGGCAAAATAAATCTGTGGAAGTCTGAAAAAAGTTCATGCCACTTTTATGATGTGAGAGATAAATTGAGGAAATTCTTACCACAAAAGTCCATACGCGCTATATAGTGAGGCAAATGAAGCAAATTGCTAGGAGAATGGCGCCGGTGTAGGGCAGTGACCATGTGTGCCGATAAATACTAGCGTTGCCGGAAGTGACATGCGTCATGGAAAAGCGACAGGACTGTGGAGCGCATGTGAGACGCAAGGAAGGCCGGCGGACCGGAAGTGAGTCACCGCCTTTCTTTCCAAGGCGGAAGTGAGTCGTGGAGCGCTTGTGGAACGCAAATACTAAAGCTGTCACGTTTGAGAAGTGATCCAGACATTGTATTCTGCTGTGTAAGCAGCGCTGGAGCGTGCAGAGAAGGTAAGTATCGAGAAGGAGTGATAAAGCGTTTGCCTAGAGAAAATAAGAGAGAAACATGTTATATTCATAAACTGATTATAATATGAGCAATAATATGGGGCATAAAAAATAAAAATAATGGGTTAGAGACTCATAAAATATGAATGCAGAAAATTAGGAAAAATGGGAAAAAATTGAGAAAAAATACACCATATTCATTATATTCATTTAGATGGTTATTAACCATCTCATGGCAAGATCATAAATCCGGGTCACCACACTGATAAATAATAAATAAGAGGCTAACATTATGTTACTAAATGTATATATTTGTATAGGGAGGTGGACCCTCATATATTAACAATAGTGTAAATAGAACGAGGGGGAGTAAGAAACTAATGTACCGTACGAGACAATATGGTTTAGTATAGTAATATTCTGAACATCCATAAAAGACTGTAATAGTCTAGTCTGTATTTAAAATAAGCCCATAGTGTCATACTCCCTATTAAGGCCCCTCGGTTCCAGGGTCTGTAGGAAATGGATCCAATATGCCTCCCTATGGTGTAACATCTTCACTCCCCCCTCGTTCTATTTACACTATTATGTTAATATATGCGTCTAATATATTGTGTCTCACATGCGCTCCACAGTCCTGTCGCTCTTCCATGACGCCTGCCACTTCCAGCAACGCTAGTATTTATCGGCACCAGGGCCGGCGTCAGCACCCGGCACACCCGGGCAAGTGCCGGGGCCCTGAGCAGGCGGGGGGGCCCACTCGCAGTCTGGCACCACCCGCCCGTTAGCGGAGGAGAGCGGTGTCAGCGCCGCCACTGGGCCCCCCCCCGCTTGCTCAGGGCCCCGGCATCAGCTGGCACAATACTTACCTCTCCCGTGCCTCCGCTGCCGCAGCTCCGGGCTCCAGGGGGCGCCGGCGCTTCCTCTCACAGCAGGCCGCTGAATGACGTCATCATTCAGCGGCCGGCTGTGGCACAGAGCGCGCGGACGTCGGACAGGTAAGACGTGTGTGTGTATGTCTCTGTGTGTATGTAGTGCGGTGCTTTGTGTGTGTGTGTGTGTGTGTAAGTATGTGAGAGAGTGCTTGTGTGCTGTCTGTGTGTGATGATGGGCAGGCATTGCTGATAATGGGGAGGCATTGATGATGATGATGGGGAGAAGATGATAATGGGCAGGCATTGCTGATAATGGGGAGGCATTGATGATGATGGGGAGAAGATGATGATAATGGGCAGGCATTGCTGATAATGGGGAGGCATTGATGATGTTGATGGGGAGAAGATGATAATGGGCAGGCATTGCTGATAATGGGGAGGCATTGGTGATGATGGGGAGAAGATGATGATAATGGGCAGGCATTGATGATGGGGAGAAGATGATGATGGGCAGGCATTGATGATGATGGGGAGGAGATGATGATGGGCAGGCATTGCTGATAATGGGGAGGCATTGATGATGATGGGGAGAAGATGATAATGGGCAGGCATTGCTGATAATGGGGAGGCATTGATGATGATGATGGGGAGAAGATGATAATGGGCAGGCATTGCTGATAATGGGGAGGCATTGATGATGATGGGGAGAAGATGATGATAATGGGCAGGCATTGCTGATAATGGGGAGGCATTGATGATGATGGGGAGAAGATGATAATGGGCAGGCATTGCTGATAATGGGGAGGCATTGGTGATGATGGGGAGAAGATGATGATAATGGGCAGGCATTGATGATGGGGAGAAGATGATGATGGGCAGGCATTGATGATGATGGGGAGGAGATGATGATAATGGGCAGGCATTGCTGATAATGGGGAGGCATTGATGATGATGGGGAGAAGATGATGATAATGGGCAGGCATTGATGATAATGGGCAGGCATTGATGATGGGGAGAAGATGATGATGGGCAGGCATTGATGATGATGGGGAGGAGATGATGATGGGCAGACATTGCTGATAATGGGAGGCATTGATGATGATGGGGAGAAGATGATGATAATGGGCAGGCATTGATGATAGTGGGCAGGCATTGATGATGGGGAGAAGATGATGATGGGCAGGCATTGATGATGATGGGGAGAAATGATGATGATGGGCAGGCATTGATGATAATGGGGAGGCCATGATGATGATGGGGAGGCAATGATGATGATAATGGGGAGTCTTTCCACAGCGCCCTTTCCTGAGCTGTAACAGTGCAGAACGCAGTACAGCGCAGAGGAGAGCTCCATATTTTGTATGGAGCATTATATGGGACCAGTATCCTGTATGGAGCATTATATGGGGACCATATCCTGTATGGAGCATTATATTGGGTCCAGTATCCTGTATGGAGCATTATATTGGGTCCAGTATTCTGTATGGAGCATTATATGGGGGTGACATCCTGCATGGGGTATTATATGGGTGATGAGGGGGAGACTGTGGTGCCCATAATATTGTATGGAGGACTGTACTGTCCAGTCTGTACTGTGCGCTGTGAGGATTTGGCGGTTTTTGAGCTATTGTACAATTTACAATAGATATCACTCATGTAATGTAAGAAGTGAAGTATTTGGCATTGTACTGTACCTATATTTCTCTGCTGTATCTGTGCATCATGAATCGTGGTCTGTGTTAAAGGGGCCCACTGAGGCTCTTTCGCCCGGGGCCCATAAAAACCTGGAGCCGGCCCTGATCGGCACACATGGTCACTGCCCTACACCGGCGCCATTCTCCTAGCAATTTGCTTCATTTGCCTCACTATATAGCGCGAATGGACTTTTGTGGTAAGAATTTCCTCAATTTATCTCTCACATCATAAAAGTGGCATGAACTTTTTTCAGACTCCCACAGATTTATTTTGCCTCATTTTCCACTACAATCTGGTAAGAGTATCAATTCTAGTATTCTTTATTCTTTATTTTTCCCTTTATTTTTCCTCATTTTCATCTCATGTGACAATCATACTTCTATGGGATTTCTGTAGGTCTCATGTCCACATGTATTTTCTTGTATGTTTTCTTGTATATATTTCTTTTTATATATTATTTTGTTTAATATTCCCTTGATAACATTGGATTATTGTTATTAATCCATCAGCTAATGTTACATTTTTTTCTTTTTTTATATGCCATTTATAATGCTCCAGTATATGATGGGCCCCATGGATGATGCTCCAGTGTATGATGGGCCAATATAATGCTCCATATATAATGGGCCCCATATGATGCTCCAGTATATGATGGGCCCCATGGATGATGCTCCAGTGTATAATGGGCCCCGTATATGATGGTCCAGTGTATGATGGGCCCCATTTATATTGATCCAGTGTACAATGGGCCCCGTATATGATTCTCCAGTGTATGATGGGCCTATATAATGCTCCATATATAATGTGCCCCATTTATAATGCTCCAGTGTATAATGGGCCCTATCTATGATGCTCAAATGTATGATGGGCACCAAATATAATTCTCCAGTGTATACTGCTCCCCATATATTGCTCCAAACATAAAAAAAAAGAACTACCTCTCCTCGCTGGGCACTGCTCTGCTCTTGACTCCTCAGCGTCGCCATCTTCCAGCTCTCTGCACTTGGACTGTTCAGGCAGAGGGCGCACAGACGTGACGTCATTGCGCTCTCTGACCTGAATGTCACTGGCAGGAAACGTGGAAGACGTCACAGCGGTGGAGCAGGGAAAGGTAAGTATTGCAAGTGCTGGGGCCCTGAGCAAGCAGGGGGGGCACACTCATAGGCGACGGTACTGGCACAGGGTCCCTCATAGTACGCCGGTGTGTCAGACGACGAGTGGGCCCCCCCCACCGTCAGAGACACTTTTGCGTTCTATGAGGGGCCCTGTGCCAGTGCTGTCGCCCACGAGTGGGCCCCCCCCACCTTCTCAGGGTACCGGCACTTGCCCAGGTACGCCAGGTGCTGACGCCGGCCCTGGGGGGGGTACAGCCCAGTTAGGGAGGTGGAAAAACTGGCATATGTTGAGGTGTAGGCTGGACGTTCAGCAGCTGCAAATGGAGGAATTGGAGAAGTCGGAGGAAAAGTAGGACAAAGCGAGCCATTTTGCTGGCAACCTATGTGTCATCAGGGGAAGGTGGTACAAAATCCTTTGAAACCCAGGCATGGTTCATTTTAATGAAGGTGAGATCACCAACATTTTTGGTCGACAGCCGGGTCCTTCTTTCTGTCAGGATTGTTCCAGCTGCACTGAAGACTCTATCTGATAGCACACTACCAGCAGGGCCAGGTGTCCAGTTTACAGGCCCAGTAGTCAAAGGGGAATTAACTGTGAGGGAGAACATCGATAGGGGAGGAGAGGTCATTTTGAACCATAGTTGACAACTGCTGTCTCCTGTCTGTTGCAATCGATTCAGTATTACCAGTCATGTGAGCGGTACTCAAGAAATCACTCCACAGCATGGTCATGATCATGAAACCCCTGTCTCCAACGCCACTTCGGCTGTGTGCACCACGAGCACCTCTTCCATTTGGCCCAGTACGGCTCGTGGTAGAACCTGCACCGCTGCTGTGTGCTGGGAATGCCTCTAACAAACGGTTTCCCAGAGTTGCTTGTTTGGTCGCCAATATTAGCTCTAGGTTCTCTTGTGGCATGATGTTCTGTAATTTGCCTTTATAGCGTGGATCGAGGATGCTGGCCAACCAGTAGTCGTCATCTTTCATAATTTTGGCAATGCGGGGGTCCCTTTTTAGGATTCGCAAGACATAATCACATGTGGGCCAATGTTCCAAGTGTCAATGATGCACTGACAGTGGTGGGTGGAGGAGCACTTTCTGCCAAATCCACATCCCTCCAGTCACGCACAAACCCTGTACCTGACCTTGGCAAGCCAACATTTTCTCTTGCCCCATGAGAAGCATCCTCCTCCCTAAAATTATCATCCCCCTCATCCTCCTCCTCCTCTTCCTCTTCTTCCTCCACCTCTTCCAGGACTGTTCCCTGAGCAGACAATGGCTGACTGTCATCAAGGCTTCCCTCCTCCTCCTCCTCTTCCTCCTCCGCTGCAGACGCCTGATCCTAAATGTGCGTCAAAGTTTGCATGAGCAGATGCATAAGTGGGATGCTCATGCTTATGATGGCGTCGTCTGCGCTTACCAGCCGTGTGCATTCCTCAAAACAATGAAGGACTTTACAGAGGTCTTTCAGCTTTGACAACTGCACACCCGACAACTCCATGTCTGCCCTCAAACTGCCTGCCTGTGTATCCTCCCACAAATGCATTACAGCCGGCCTCTGTTCGCACAGCCTCTCAACCATATGCATGGTGGAGTTCCACCTTGTTGCAACGTCTATGATTAGGCGGTGCTTGGGGAGGTGGAGCGATCACTGCAGCCTCTGCATACGACTGGAGTCTACGGGCGAGCGACAGATGTGCAAGCACAGTCTTCGCACCTTATGGAGCAGGGCTGTTAACTCCGGATAATTATTTAGGAAGCACTGCACAACCAGGTTCAAGGTGTGAGCCAGGCAAGGAATGTGTCTGAGTTTTGCCAGGGCTATGGCCGCCACAAAATTACGTTATCATTGACTACCTTGCCTGGCGCAAGATGTAGACTGCCCAGCCATGACTCAGTTTCCCACTGCAAGTAGTCGGCCAGTACCTCCGCGGTGTGTCTGTTGTCGCTCAAAGACATCATCTTTAAAACAGCCTGCTGACGCTTACCACTAGCTGTTCGATAGTGGGACACCTCGTGTGCAACACTGGCAGCTGCGGATGGAGTGCTCGTGCGACTGCACTCTGTTGACGAGCTTTCGCTTCTGGAGGAGGAGGGTCGAACGCCTACAGCCAACTGTTGCCTATACCGTGGGCTAGGCAGCACTGTCCCACTGCCGCTGTCCCCTGTGGACCCTACATCCACCACATTAACCCAGTGCGCAGTGATGGACACGTAATGGCCCTGGCCATACCTACTGGCCCATGCATCTGTTGTGAGGTGCACCTTTCCACTCACTGATTGTTTGAGTGCATGGACAATGCGGTCTTTCACATGCAGGTGGAGGGCAGGGATGGCTTTTCTAGAAAAGAAGCGCCGACTGGGTAGGTCATAGCGTGGTACAGCGTAGGCCATGAGCTCTCGGAACGCTGCACTTTCAACCAAATGGAAGGGCATCATCTCTAATGAGATCAGTTTGGCAATGTAGGCGTTCAAAGCCAATGTACGCGGATAAGAGGATGAGTACTTTCTCGTCCTACTCAGAGTGTCTGCTAGGGTGAGCTGGACTTGAGAGCTGCATATGGGGGAACTAGCAGTGGACATGACGGACTGAGAGGGGGTTGGTGATGGTGGTGGTGATGGCCTAGATTCAGTCTTTCGTTGCAAACACATTGTGATTCCCTGACT
Organism: Oophaga sylvatica; assembly: GCA_033576555.1. Taxonomy (NCBI): domain Eukaryota; kingdom Metazoa; phylum Chordata; class Amphibia; order Anura; family Dendrobatidae; genus Oophaga; species Oophaga sylvatica. Next base: position 163,451,543 of record JARQOD010000003.1, read on the forward strand.
GCTTTGGCCTTGCGACGACACCTCAACATTTCTTGCTGGTGGTGTGCTAACCAGTGGGCTTACAGTGGGGGAAGCGATGGAGCATTGCTGGCTACCTTCAGTCGGAGCAGGTGCACATGTGCTACCTGAGGTTTTGTAGTCAGTCCACGCTTACAAGTGCATGTTGATTAAATGTCTAATCATGCAACTGGTATTCAAATTTCGGAGATTTTTCCCTCGGCTAAAGGTCCTTCTGCACTTCTTACAGATAACCTTTGCCTCATCAATAGGATTTTGGTAAAAAAAAGTGCCACACTGCACTCTTCCTACTATGGTATAAATTTTCAGGTCTTGCACGCTGTGCTAATTTGACCGTCTGGCCAAGCTGTCCTGCAACCCTTTTTGTTTTTTTTAACACGTTTTTGGACTGCTACGGGCCTGCCAGATAACCGGTGCTGCGATGTCGATGCCTGCTGCGGATCCTTCTCCTCTTCTGAGCTATTGCCAGTGGCACCCTCTTCCCCCAATGGATGCCAATCCAGGTCAACAACTGGGTCATCCATCACCTCCTCTTTAATTTCATCTGCACCTTCCTCTGTGTCATCGTGTAAGGTGGTATAGTATGCGGGAAGGGGCACCTGAGTTTCATCAGGGTCAGATTCTGGCTCAGTAGACTGCAAGGGCAATGTAGTGCTCTGGGTGAATGTACCAGCAGAATCATCTAGCAGTGGCTGTGCATCAGTGCACTCCATGTCAGATTCATGTTGGACTGGGGAATTCAGGATTTGACTTGATAACCCAGGCATGGTATGTGAAAAGAGCTCCATGGAATAATCTGAAGTGTGGCCTGCCGCATCCTTCACTTTTGGTGGCGGTGAAGGACACAAGGAAAGGTGTTGTTCCTGACCAGGAGCCTGCACTGACGACTCAGTGCTTGCATTTTTTGAAACTTCAGAAGAGGAGGCGAGAGAGCTGGAGGCTGTTTCGGCAATGTAAGACAAAACCTGTTCCCGATACTCAGGCTTTAAAAGCGGTTCACCTACTCCCAGAAAAGGGAGCCTTCCAGGCCTTCTGGAGCCAGGCTCAACACCTCCTGTCTTAGGTGCTATTGTGCTTTTGGCACTACCAGCAGATGCACCACCACCACCACCATCAGTCCAGCTGGCCCCCCACGGCCACGTCCGCTGTCTCTTCCACCATACTTCCTCATGTTTGGGAAAATGTACCCAAAATACAAGCAGATATATGGTACTGTATCAGAAGTGTACAGCTGTATACAGTCTAGGGGTAATTGTAAATCTCCGTATATATTTCAGGAGTAACACACAGACGCTCACAGGCTCAGTATGGAGTAGAGCAGAATATAAAAATCCCCCCATCATGGTTGCCGGTGATCAATTGTTCTTGTCTCAATGTTGTTTCCTGGTTCACTTGGAAGCTTGCTGAGTCTTGCCTCTTCTCCTGCTCTCAGATAAGATATTTTCTGTTTTTTGTTTTTGTGCTTGCCATTTGCATATTTCTCTGCATTTCTGTGAGGTTGAAGGCCCAGCGGTTTGCCAACCGGCATAGGATTGATGGTCCTCGGTTTAAAGTGGGGGACTTGGTCTGGTTGTCCTCAAGAAATATCCCTATGAGAGTTGCATCTCCTAAGTTTAAGCCTAGGTTCATTGGACCTTATAAGATCATGGAGATTCTTAATCCTGTTTCCTTTCGTTTACTTCTTCCAGGGACATTTAAGATCCATAACGTGTTCCACAAGTCCTTATTGAAGAGGTTTGTCGAGCCAGTGGTTCCTATGGCTGCACCTCCTGACCCTGTTTTGGTTGAGGGCAATCTGGATTATGTGGTTGAGAAAATATTGGATTCTCGTTTTTCTAGACGGAAACTCCAGTATTTGGTTAAGTGGAGAGGTTATGGTCAGGAGGACAATTCTTGGGTGTTTGCTTCGGACATCCATGTTAGGAGACTGATCCGTGCGTATCACAGAGCTCATCCTGACCGACCTGGTTGCACAAATGAGGGTTCGGTGACCCCTCCTCAAGGGGGGGGTACTGTTATGAATATTTTAGAAATGAATTCTGAGCAGAAGCTCCCTCTGGTGGTTACAAACAGTACTGAACCATTCAATGAGGATTGGCAATCAGGAATCACAGACTGGCTGGATATAAGGGAGGTTCCCCCCATCATGGTTGCCGGTGATCAATTGTTTTTGTCTCAACGTTGTTTCCTGGTTCACTTGGAAGCTTGCTGAGTCTTACCTCTTCTCCTGCTCTCAGATAAGATATTTTCTGTTTTTTGTTTTTGTGCTTGCCATTTGCATATTTCTCTGCATTTCTGTGAGGTTGACCAGGTTCCCCTCCCCAGGGGGCTTGGGCTCCTCTCGGTTCCTCTGGAGCCACTGTTGTTTGTTCATTTGCCTTTTCCAGTTTTTTCAGTGGCTGCGGCTGAGTTTTGTTACACCAGAGAACTAATTTAGGTGGTAGAGGTCGTGTGATCTCAGGTGTTTTTGCAATTAGTAGCGTTGGCTTTTTTTTAGGGTTTTTTGGATTGCAGTAAGTATCCTTCCTATCCTTTTCTGTCTAGGCAGATTGGGCCCCAGCGTTTGCTCATACTATTTTCTGTCTGTGTCTGTATTTCCTCTTGCCTAACCGTCATTACATGTTTGGGGGCTTATTATGTTCTTTGGGGATCTTCTCCGGGGCAGATAGCTTTCCTCTTTCTATCTTTAGGTGTAGTTAACCTCTCAGGCTGTAACGAGGCGTCTAGGACCAACATAGGAACGCTCCACGGCTGCCTTTAGTTGTGGTGGTTAGTCAGGGTACTGCAATCCAGTAGATTCCAACCTCTCTTGTGTATTGCCGATTTTGCCTGCTCTCCTCAGCTACCAAAACAAAACAGTATCACCGGCCCAACTGAAAATTATATGGTACTCACAGAAGGGAAAAATAGTGTGGAAACAAAAAAGGTTGTCAGAGTTGTCAGAGATTTTTTTTTTCTGTTTGTTGCATTTTTTCCCTCTTTTTCTCCGGGTGCTGAGGAGGATTTTTTTTTTCTCAATGGAGTTTGCACAGTTGTCTGGCCGTGTGGATCAGCTTGCCACTGAGGTTCGGAGTATTGCTACCTATCTTGCTAGGTTGCCAGTTGTGGAACCCAGGATCCCCATGCCAGATTTGTTTTTGGGGGATCGAGCTAAATTTCTGAATTTCAAAAATAACTGTAAGTTGTTTTTTTCCTTAAAACCTAAGTCCTCAGGGAGCGCAGCACAGCAGGTTCAAATTGTCATCTCTCTCCTGTGCGGCGATCCTCAGGATTGGGCTTTTTCCCTGACACCTGGGGACCCTGTTTTGAGTAATGTTGATGCATTTTTTTGGCTCTGGGGTTATTGTACGATGAACCTAATGTCACTGATCAAGCTGAAAAAACCTTGTTGGCATTAAATCAGGAGCTTGAGGACGCTGAGTTGTACTGTCAGAAATTCCGAAAGTGGGCAGTTCTGACCAAATGGAATGATGATGCTTTGGCAGCTCTTTTTCGGAAGGGTCTGTCAGAGAATGTAAAAGATGTTATGGTGGGTTTCCCGGCTCCCTCTGGTCTCAATGATTCTATGTCATTGGCGATTCAAATTGACAGACGTTTGCGTGAGCGTAGAGGTATGCGTGGAATGGTGTTGCCTTATAAACCAGCTTCTGAGCACATGCAGTGTGATAGAGTGGCTTCTGGGGCACAGCGTCATGAGTTTCGAAAACGCAATGGGTTATGTTTCTACTGTGGTGATGCCTCTCATGCTATTTCAGTCTGCCCTAAGCGGGGAAGACGTTTTGCACGCTCAGTTGTCTTGGGTAGTGTTCAGACTAAATTTCTGTTGACTGTTACCCTGATTTGCTCCCTGTCCACATTTTCTGCTCAGGCTTTTGTTGATTCGGGAGCAGCTATTAACCTGATGGATTTTGATTTTGCTAAACGTTGTGGGTTTCCCTTGATGCCCCTACGGAAGTCTATTCCCCTACTGGGGATTGATTCTACCCCTTTGGCTGAGAATAAACCCCAGTTCTCTACTCAGGTGATAATGAGGGTTGAACCTGATCATCAGGAGAGTTGCAAATTTTTGGTGTTGTATAATCTGCATGACATTTTTGTACTAGGTTACAGTCTCATAATCCTGTTTTGGATTGGAAATCTGTGTCTGTAACCAGTGGGAGCTGCCAATGTGTTAATGCCAACACTCCTGTTTTATCTGCCTCTCCCCAGGCTCAAGATGTTCCTGACTTTTTGACTGATTTTTCTGATGTGTTTAGCGAAAGTAAATCTGCATCCTTGCCCCCCCATAGGAGCTATCACTGCGCTATTGATTTAGTGCCTGGTAGTAAATTCCCTAAAGGTCACCTTTTTAACTTGTCTGTACCTGAACATGACGCTATGCGGTCTTATATCAAGGAGTCATTGGAGAAGGGTCATATCAGACCATCCTCTTCACCCTTGGGTGCCGGTTTTTTCTTTGTGGCCAAAAAGGATGGTTCATTAAGACCGTGTATTGATTATCGTCTCTTGAACAATATCACTGTGAAATATCAATATCCGTTACCCTTGATTTCTGACCTGTTTTCCAGGGTGAAAAGTGCTACTTGGTTTACCAAGCTTGACCTCAGGGGGGCGTATAACCTTATTCGCATTAAGCACGGGGATGAATGGAAGACGGCGTTTAATACCCCAGAGGGGCATTTTGAGTACCTAGTGATGCCCTTTGGGCTCACTAATGCTCCTTCCGTCTTCCAGTCCTTCATGAATGACATTTTCAGGGATTTTGTGGATAAATTTCTGATTGTTTATTTGGATGATTGTAGCGTCGGCGTCCCTGCCCTCTGCCAGGCAGGGACGCTGTTCCCCTGCGCCAGCGTTCTCTGCCAGGCAGGGACGTCGCCCCCCTTACCCACGCTCGGCGTCCTCCTTCCGCCCTGCTGGAGTCGCGCGCTCCTTCCCTGCTGCTGGACTTAGGGCACGCGCCCGCGCGCTCCCCCGCTCTTAAAGGGGCCGCGCGCATCTTTCAAAAAAGGTCCCCGGCCAATGCCGGAGGACTCCACCCTATATAAAGTACTCCCTCCTTAATGGAGGTACCCGAGCAATGTTGTTGCACTGTTTACTCTGCTTCAGCCCTCAGGTTCCGTTACCAGTTACCTGCCTGTCTCCTGCCAGTTTGCTGTCTGCTACCTGTCCGCAAGCCTACCTGGAGGTTCGGCCGTCACCGGTGGTGACCATCGTCTATTCCAGAGACTCTCGCCTGCTCACTTGGGGGCGTTCATCTGCCATCTGCCTGCAGACCTACCCGGAGGTTCGGCCGTCATCGGTGGTGACCATCGTCTATTCCAGAGACTCTCGCCTGCTCACTTGGGGGCGTTCATCTGCCATCTGCCTGCAGACCTACCCGGAGGTTCGGACGTCACATGCGGAGACCATCATCTATTCCAGAGACTCTCGCCTGCTCACTTGGGGGCGTTCATCTGTCATCTACCTGCTAGCCTACCGGGAGGCTCCACCATCTCAGGTCGTATATACCTGTCCATCCAGAGACTGCCCCGGTCACTTGCCGTGAATACCTGCCTGTCTATCCAGAGACTGCCCCGGTCACTTGCCGTGACTACCTGCCTGTCTATCCAGAGACTGCCCCGGTCACTTGCCGTGACTACCTGCCAGTCTATCCAGAGACTGCCCCGGTCACTTGCCGTGACTACCTGCCTGTCTATCCAGAGACTGCCCCGGTCACTTGCCGTGACTACCTGTCTGTATATCCAGAGACTGCCCCGGTCACTTGCCGTGACCTCCTTCCCGTCTGTCCAAAGACTGTCCCTGTCACTTGCCGTGACTTCCTGTCCGTCTCCCCGGGCGCCACCCGCTCCTTTACAAGGAAAGCCTCCTTGTATAATAAAGCTCAGAGGTTCCGCCTCCCTGACCCGTTACAGTTTGCTCGGGCCATGGAACCCGGTGGCACCCAAACCCCTTCGCTCTCTGACCTGTGTCATGAACTGTCTCGTCAGAGGTCTCAACAGGAGTCCATCCTGGGTCATCTGCGGAATGTTAATTCCCGCCTGGACACCCTGACTACTTCACCAGCAACCACCACTGGCGCCATGACGCGCAATCCGGCAGTCCCGTTGCTTACCAATTCCGTGGTTTCCATTCCTGGACCTCGACTTTCTGCTCCTCCACGGTTTGGAGGCGATCCTACTCTGGCTCGGGGTTTCATTAACCAGTGTACCCTGCATTTCGAACTCCTGGCTCACCAGTTTAACTCCGACCGGGCCAAAATTGCCTTCATTATGTCCCATCTCACCGGAAAGGCTCTGGCCTGGCTTAATCCTCTCTGGGAGAGAGAAGATCCTCTGGTGTCTGACCTGCCTGCTTTTCTCTCGGCCTTCCGGAAGGTATTCGATGAACCCGGACGGAAGACCTCCTCTGCATCATCTATGTTGCGTCTCCGTCAGGGAAGTCTCACCGTGGGGCAATATGCCATAGGTTCCGTACCCTTGCCTCGGAGCTGGCCTGGGATAATGATGCTCTGATATCTGTCTTCTGGGAGGGTCTGTCCGGCCGTATTAAAGATGAACTTGCCGGTCGAGACATTCCAACCTCTCTCGATGACCTAATAACTCTGGCTAATCAAATTGATCTACGGTTCCAGGAACGCGCCAAAGAGGTCACCCGTGAGAGAAGGTTTCCTCGTCTAGCTCCTTCTTTTCAGAGACCTGTAACTCCTTCCGCTTCTCCCCAGGTACACACTTCTGAGCCTATGCAGGTCGACCAGACCAAGATGGTCAAAGCCCGTCAGGACTTACGCCGTGCCGAGGGGAGTTGCTTCTACTGTGGCAGTAAGGAGCACCGGATCCGTACCTGTCCGGAGAGGTCGGGAAACGCCTGTGTCTAGTGTCTAGGTTCGCTCGGAGAGGTCAACCTAGACAAGAATAAATCCTCTTCATCTCTGCTGCTGTCAGTCTCAATTCTCCTCGGTGAGAACCGTTATTTCGAACAAGCCCAACTTGATTCTGGAGCAGCCGGGAATCTTGTTTCACAGGCTCTAGTAGAGAAATATCGCATTCCTACCAAACATCTGGTTGAACCAGTATCTGTTGCTGCTGTGGACGGGGGTCTCCTACCACGTCCCATCCAACTTATCACTGAAGCCATAACCCTGCAGGTGGGAATGTTGCATTCTGAGAGCATCTCGTTTCATGTCCTGCCTGGACTCTCTCATGCTTTCTTATTAGGTCTACCTTGGCTCCAAAAGCATGCACCCGTGCTCGACTGGCAGACTGGAGAGATCCTTCGCTGGGGACAGGACTGTCATAAAACGTGTTTGGTTCCTGTTCATCCCGTCCGTCCTTCTCCTACACCAACTAATCTACCAGGGCTCCCGATTCCATATTGGTCGTTCGCTGATGTCTTTAATAAAAAGGAGGCAGAGACATTACCCCCTCACAGACCTTATGATTGCCCGATCGACCTGCTACCCGGTACTACGCCTCCCCGTGGGCGTATTTACCCATTGTCTGCTGCTGAGACCAGGTCGATGTCCGAATATATCGAGGAGAATTTGGCCAAGGGATTCATCCGGAAATCTACCTCCCCAGCGGGAGCAGGTTTCTTCTTCGTAAAAAAGAAAGACGGCTCTCTCCGTCCCTGTATTGACTACAGAGGCCTAAACCTGATCACGGTGAAGAATAAGTACCCTCTTCCGCTCATTCCCGAATTGTTTTATCGTCTGAGGGGGGCTAGAATCTTCACCAAACTGGATCTTCGTGGAGCATATAACCTAGTCCGTATCCGTCGGGGAGATGAATGGAAGACGGCATTCAACACCCGAGACGGCCACTATGAGTATTTGGTGATGCCCTTTGGTCTCTGTAATGCTCCTGCAGTCTTTCAGGAGTTGGTCAATGACATCTTCCGGGACCTGCTCTACTCCTGCGTTGTGGTGTACCTAGACGACATCTTGGTCTTCTCTCCGGATCTTCAGTCTCACCGGAGGGATGTTCGTCAGGTTCTGCTCAGGCTTAGGCAGAATCACCTTTTCGCCAAATATGAGAAGTGTCTCTTTGAGCAGACCTCACTTCCGTTTTTGGGTTACATCATTTCTCAGACAGGCCTAAGAATGGATCCGGAGAAACTATCTGCCATCGAGAAATGGCCCCGACCGGAGGGATTGAAGGCCATTCAGCGGTTCCTGGGATTCGCCAATTATTACCGCCTCTTCATACCGCACTTCTCTTCTCGGACTGCTCCAATCTCCGCGCTCACCCGCAAGAATGCTAACCCCAAACAGTGGACGCCCGAAGCAGAGGAGGCCTTTATTTCCTTAAAACAGGCCTTCTCTTCCGCTCCAGTGCTGCATCGCCCGGACGGCAACAAGCAGTTCTTCCTGGAGGTGGACGCTTCCTCTTCTGGAGCCGGAGCGGTACTGACTCAAAAGTCTTCTTCCGGGAGGATGGTATCTTGCGGCTTCTTCTCAAAACTATTCTCCTCTTCTGAGCGCAATTATTCCATAGGAGACCGAGAGTTATTGGCCATCAAGCTGGCATTGGAGGAGTGGCGTTACCTACTCGAGGGGGCTCTTCATCCGGTAATCATTTACACTGACCACAAAAATCTGGCTTACCTCCAGTATGCCCAGAGACTTAACCCTCGCCAAGCCCGGTGGTCCTTGTTTTTTGCCCGCTTCGACTTTCTTTTACACTTTCGCCCGGCCGACAAGAACATCAAGGCAGATGCCTTGTCCCGGTCTTTCCTGGTGTCGGATCTCGAGGAGGAACCTAAACATATCATCGATCCCGCCAGAGTGATGCAGGTGGCTCCCGTGAGTCTAAATCGTCTCCCTCCTGGTAAGACGTTCGTATCGGTACCTGATCGGGAGAGGATCCTCCACTGGGGTCATTCGTCTAAACTAGCTGGCCACGCTGGTCAGAAAAAGACCCTCCAGCTCATTACCCGGCATAACTGGTGGCCTACCCTGCACAAGGATGTAATAGACTTTGTTTCTGCCTGTGCCTCCTGTGCCCGCAACATAGTTCCGAGACACCTGCCTGCCGGCCGTCTTCTCCCGCTTCCTGTACCCGCTGCCCCTGGCAGCATATAGCCATGGACTTCATAACGGATCTTCCCGTCTCTGCTGGTTGTACGGTCATTTGGGTGGTCGTTGACCGATTTTCCAAGATGGCTCACTTCATTCCCCTGCCAGGGCTTCCGTCTGCACCCGAGTTGGCTAAAGACTTTATCCGCCACATCTTCCGTCTTCATGGTCTGCCTCGTCACATTGTGTCGGATCGTGGGGTACAGTTCACCTCACGTTTCTGGAGAGCCACTTGTAAGTTGCTAGACGTCACCCTGGATTTCTCCTCCGCTTACCACCCACAGTCCAATGGCCAAGTCGAGCGAATCAATCAGATTCTGACCAGTTATCTCCGGCACTTCGTTAATGCCCACCATTCTGACTGGGTGGATCTCCTGCCTTGGGCCGAATTTTCGTACAACAATCACGAGAGCGAATCTTCCTCCAAATCTCCGTTTCTTGTAGTCTTCGGTCAACATCCTCGGATCCCTGTACCTATTTCCATCTCTGTGGACAATCCAGCTGCGGAATCCCTGGTTAACGAATTCTCCTCCATATGGGAGAGTACCCGGTCCGCACTCATTCTGTCATCCGAGCGCATGAAGAGACATGCTGACAAGAAACGTCTGGATCCCCCTCAATTCCGTCCTGGGGATAAGGTCTGGCTCTCGTCCAAGTATGTTCGGCTCAAGATTCCTTCCTACAAGTTAGGTCCTCGGTTCATCGGTCCTCTGGAGATCATCAGTCAGATCAACCCAGTGTCCTATAAAGTCCGGCCAATTTGCGGATTCCTAACTCCTTCCATGTATCTCTCCTCAAACCGGTGGTACTTAACTCTTTTGTCAAGTCTACAGGTACACCTCCTGCTCCACTGTCTGCTGAGAACGAATTTGAGGTAGAGAACATTTTGGCCACCAAAAGGGTAGGAAGAAAGACCTATTTTCTGGTGGATTGGAAAGGGTTTGGTCCTGAGGAGAGAACGTGGGAGCCTCGGGAGAACATCCATGCCCCTCTCATCCTAGCTAAATTTCTTTCTGGCCTAAAAAAGGGGGGCCTAAAGGGGGGGGTACTGTAGCGTCGGCGTCCCTGCCCTCTGGCAGGCAGGGACGCTGTTCCCCTGCGCCAGCGTCCTCTGCCAGGCAGGGACGTCGCCCCCCTTACCCACGCTCGGCGTCCTCCTTCCGCCCTGCTGGGGTCGCGCGCTCCTTCCCTGCTGCTGGACTTAGGCGCGCGCCCGCGCGCTCCCCCGCTCTTAAAGGGGCCGCGTGCATCTTTCAAAAAAGGTCCCCGGCCAATGCCGGAGGACTCCACCCTATATAAAGTACTCCCTCCTTAATGGAGGTGCCCGAGCAATGTTGTTGCACTGTTTACTCTGCTTCAGCCCTCAGGTTCCGTTACCAGTTACCTGCCTGTCTCCTGCCAGTTTGCTGTCTGCTACCTGTCCGCAAGCCTACCTGGAGGTTCGGCCGTCACCGGTGGTGACCATCGTCTATTCCAGAGACTCTCGCCTGCTCACTTGGGGACGTTCATCTGCCATCTGCCTGCAGACCTACCCAGAGGTTCGGCCGTCACCGGTGGTGACCATCGTCTATTCCAGAGACTCTCGCCTGCTCACTTGGGGGCGTTCATCTGCCATCTGCCTGCAGACCTACCCGGAGGTTCGGACGTCACATGGGTGACCATCATCTATTCCAGAGACTCTCGCCTGCTCACTTGGGAGCGTTCATCTGTCATCTACCTGCTAGCCTACCGGGAGGCTCCACCATCTCAGGTCGTATATACCTGTCCATCCAGAGACTGCCCCGGTCACTTGCCGTGACTACCTGCCTGTCTATCCAGAGACTGCCCCGGTCACTTGCCGTGACTACCTGCCTGTCTATCCAGAGACTGCCCCGGTCACTTGCCGTGACTACCTGCCAGTCTATCCAGAGACTGCCCCGGTCACTTGCCGTGACTACCTGCCTGTCTATCCAGAGACTGCCCCGGTCACTTGCCGTGACTACCTGCCTCTCTATCCAGAGACTGCCCGGTCACTTGCCGTGACTACCTGTCTGTATATCCAGAGACTGCCCCGGTCACTTGCCGTGACCTCCTTCCCGTCTGTCCAAAGACTGTCCCTGTCACTTGCCGTGACTTCCTGTCCGTCTCCCCGGGCGCCACCCGCTCCTTTACAAGGAAAGCCTCCTTGTATAATAAAGCTCAGAGGTTCCCCTCCCTGACCCGTTACAATGATATCTTGATTTTTTCCAATGACTGGGACTCTCATGTGAAACATGTTCGGACTGTGTTCCAGATTTTGAGAGAGAATGCTCTGTATGTGAAGGGATCAAAGTGTCTTTTTGGCGTACAGAGGATCTCATTTCTGGGATTCATTTTGTCTCCATCTGTTATTGAAATGGACCCGGTCAAGGTTCAGGCCATCTGTGATTGGGTCCAACCTACTTCATTAAAGGCTCTTCAGAGATTCTTGGGTTTTGCCAATTTTTATCGTAAATTTATTACTAATTTCTCTGTTATTGTTAAACCATTAACTGATTTGACCAAAAAGGGTTCTGATGTGGTGAATTGCCTCCTGAGGCAGTCTCTGCGTTTCAGGAACTTAAACAGAGATTCACTTCTGCTCCTGTTCTACGGCAGCCTGATGTTTCTCTGCCATTTCAGGTGGAGGTTGATGCCTCTGAAATTGGGGCAGGTGCCGTTTTGTCCCAAAGAGATCCTAAGACCTCTAAAAGTAACCCTTGTGCTTTTTTCTCTTGAAAATTTTCTCCAACTGAACGTAATTATGACGTGGGTAATCGGGAGTTATTGGCCATGAAGTGGGCTTTTGAAGAGTGGAGACATTGGCTGGAGGGAGCCAAACATCAGGTGGTGGTCCTCACGGACCATAAGAATCTGGTTTCTCTGGAATCAGCCAAGCGACTTAATCCTAGACAGGCCAGGTGGGCCTTGTTTTTCACATGTTTTAATTTTGTGGTTTCCTTTCTTCCTGGCACTAAGAATGTTAAGGCGGATGCCCTTCGAGGAGTTTCCTTGCGGACTCTCCTGAGTTATCTGATCCTGCTGTTATTTTGAAAGAGGGTGTAGTTCTTTCCGCCATCTCGCCCAATTTGAGACTGGTCTGGAAGGGTGTCAGGAGGATAAACCCGAGCGCTGCCCTGTTGGGAAATTGTTTGTCCCAGACCAGTGGAAGAAGAGTGTAATGTCTGAGATTCATTGTTCCGCATTGGCCGGTCATCCCGGAATTTTTGGTACCAGAGACTTGGTGAGTCGGTCCTTTTGGTGGCCTACTTTGTCTCGTGACGTCAGGGAGTTTGTGCAGTCCTGTGGGACTTGCTCTCGCTCCAAGCCTTGCTCTCGCTCTAGTGGTTTGTTGATGCCATTGCCTGTGCCCAAGAGACCATGGACCCATATCTCTATGGATTTTATTTCCGACCTCCCTGTTTCTCAGAGAATGACCGTTATTTGGGTGATTTGTGATAGGTTTTCCAAGATGATACATCTTGTGCCATCTTGTTGCCTTCCTCCTCTGAATTGGTGCCTTTGTTCCTTCAGCACGTGGTTCGGTTACACGGCATTCCTGAGAACATTGTGTCTGACAGAGGAGTCCAGTTTGTTTCCAGATTTTGGAGGACTTTTTGTTCTAAACTTGGTGTTCAATTGTCCTTCTCCTCTGCTTTTCATCCTCAGACCAATGGACAAACTGAGAGAACAAACCAGACATTGGAGACTTATCTGAGATGCATTGTGTCTGCTGATCAAGATGACTGGGTCTCTTTTTTGCCTTTGGCTGAGTTTGCTCTTAATAATAGGGCAAGCTCTGCCACTTTGATGTCTCCATTTTTCTGCAATTTTGGGTTTCACCCTCGATTTTCTTCGGGACAGACGGAGGCTTCTGTCTGTCCGGGTGTTGACTCTGTGTGGAGCGTATGCAGCAGATTTGGGATCAGGTAGTGGAGAGGTTGTCCCTCTCTCAGGAGAAGGCCCAGCGGTTTGCCAACCGGCATAGGACTGATGGTCCTCGGTTTAAAGTGGGGGACTTGGTCTGGTTGTCCTCAAGAAATATCCCTATGAGAGTTGCATCTCCTAAGTTTAAGCCTAGGTTCATTGGACCTTATAAGATCATGGAGATTCTTAATCCTGTTTCCTTTCGTTTACTTCTTCCAGGGACATTTAAGATCCATAACGTGTTCCACAAGTCCTTATTGAAGAGGTTTGTCGAGCCAGTGGTTCCTATGGCTGCACCTCCTGACCCTGTTTTGGTTGAGGGCAATCTGGATTATGTGGTTGAGAAAATATTGGATTCTCGTTTTTCTAGACGGAAACTCCAGTATTTGGTTAAGTGGAGAGGTTATGGTCAGGAGGACAATTCTTGGGTGTTTGCTTCGGACATCCATGTTAGGAGACTGATCCGTGCGTATCACAGAGCTCATCCTGACCGACCTGGTTGCACAAATGAGGGTTCGGTGACCCCTCCTCAAGGGGGGGGTACTGTTATGAATATTTTAGAAATGAATTCTGAGCAGAAGCTCCCTCTGGTGGTTACAAACAGTACTGAACCATTCAATGAGGATTGGCAATCAGGAATCACAGATGGCTGGATATAAGGGAGGTTCCCCCCATCATGGTTGCCGGTGATCAATTGTTCTTGTCTCAACGTTGTTTCCTGGTTCACTTGGAAGCTTGCTGAGTCTTACCTCTTCTCCTGCTCTCAGATAAGATATTTTCTGTTTTTTGTTTTTGTGCTTGCCATTTGCATATTTCTCTGCATTTCTGTGAGGTTGACCAGGTTCCCCTCCCCAGGGGGCTTGGGCTCCTCTCGGTTCCTCTGGAGCCACTGTTGTTTGTTCATTTGCCTTTTCCAGTTTTTTCAGTGGCTGCGGCTGAGTTTTGTTACACCAGAGAACTAATTTAGGTGGTAGAGGTCATGTGATCTCAGGTGTTTTTGCAATTAGTAGCGTTGGCTTTTTTTTAGGGTTTTTTGGATTGCAGTAAGTATCCTTCCTATCCTTTTCTGTCTAGGCAGATTGGGCCCCAGCGTTTGCTCATACTATTTTCTGTCTGTGTCTGTATTTCCTCTTGTCTAACCGTCATTACATGTTTGGGGGCTTCCTATGTTCTTTGGGGATCTGCTCCGGGGCAGATAGCTTTCCTCTTTCTATCTTTAGGTGTAGTTAACCTCTCAGGCTGTGACGAGGCGTCTAGGACCAACGTAGGAACGCTCCACGGCTGCCTTTAGTTGTGGTGGTTAGTCAGGGTACTGCAATCCAGTAGATTCCAACCTCTCTGGTGTATTGCTGTTTTTGCCTGCTCTCTTCAGCTACCAAAACATAACACAGACACAGACTCTCACAGACTCAGTATGGATTACACCAGAATATAAAAAGCAGAAAAAGGGTAATGTATCAGAAGATACCAGGCATATACAGTGTTGGGGTAATTGTAAATCTCCTTATATATTTCCGGAGTAACACACAGACGCTCACAGGCTCAGTATGGATTAGACCAGAATATAAAAAGCAGAAAAAGGGGTACTATATCAGAAGCGTACAGCTGTATACAGTGTTGGGGTCATTTCAAATCTCCGTATATATTTCCAGAGTCAGACACAGACTCTCACAGGCTCAGTATGGATTAGACCAGAATATAAAAAGCAGAAAAAGGGGTACTGTATCAGAAGCGTACAGCTGTATACAGGTAATTTTAAATCTCCGTATATATTTCCAGAGTCAGACACAGACGCTCACAGGCTCAGTATGGATTAGACCAGAATATAAAAAGCAGAAAAATGGTACAGTATCACCAGATACCAGGTGTATATAGTATAGTGAAAAAATTGTAAATCTCCGTATATGTTTCCGGAGTCACACACAGATAGTCAGCATGTATTTGTCCGTGATACCAGCCGGTACACGGTAGTGTGTGAGGAGCGTACAGCTCTATACGGTGTGGGAAAAAATGAATGCTCTGTAACTGTGCAGAAAAAAAGAATAAAAGTATTAGTGCTGTGTAAAAAGCACTCTGCACAGCAGTGTACACACAGCAATACAGCTAGCAGGCAGCCTATTAACCAGCTCTGCTGCTGCACAAAAGAAAATCCTCCCCTGTCACTGGCAGGCAGCCTAATAACCAGCGCTGCAGCACACAACAAAATCCTCCCGTCAAAGCACCCTAACTGTACAGCACAATTGCTATCAGCACAAGCACAGAATCACTTTTCTTTCCTGCCTAACTCTCTCCCTACTGAGAAACAGCAGCAGCAACCTCTCCCTACGCTAAGATCGGCAAAAGTAAAATGGCGGTCGGCGGTCAGGGCTTTTATAGCCACTGTGACGCCACACAAAGCAAGCCAATCACTGCAATGCCTTTCTCTGAGATGGTGGTGGACGCTGCCCATGTCATCTCGTTGTCCACAGTGTGCGTTCTTGCTCATTGGCTGAGAAAAGGCACCTGCATTATGGGAAAACCGACTTTGGCGCTTGGGTCGACGACCGCATGGCCGACTTCACGCAATTGTCGGGTTTCGCTTGGCAAAATTTCGCTTTGGCGAAAGTCGGCGATTTTTTAATCTGACCGACCTGTTTCACTCAACTCTACTCACAAGTGCTCCACTTCAGAGTAAACTTTAATTCTGGTCTAATTAAGTTGTTCAACAAAAGATAGCAATGTCTCTGGGGTGCCGGTCCATAGACAGAAGACATTGTCTATGTATCTGAGTACCTTGAGTAAGACTGCTGGTGGAACTGTCGCTGTCAGTGCTGTAGGACCCCTGTTGTCGTGATCCATAGTTTCCTTACCTGGGACCACTGTTCATTGATTCGTTCCATCTATAGACTCGACATTGGCAGTAGTCTTCGGAGTCCCTTTGGGACTTGGCCCTTTTTTTCTCTTGTAGAAATTTACGATGCTCTTCTGTTGCTTTATCTGTCTTGGCTTTGAGGTTTTGCCAATCCGATATGGATAAGGTAGATGTTAGTTGTTCCTCAATCGCGGTTAATTTCTATTCCATTTCAGTGATGGCTGCTTGAAGAAAGTCAACAGCTGATACAATGATGTCTAGTGAACACTTATTTAGTATTTTCTGAAATTTCTCACAAAATTCAGGTTTATCTGAGAACAGGGTGGGTCTCAGATGGCACCTTAAGCCCCGTGGAATCCTATAAAGTATATGATAGCTAGAATCATAGAATGAAGATCAAAGGATGTTACTCTCTTTCCTTTTCATAATCCTTGGAACGAAGTTCATGGGCTGGCGTTTTCAAAAAGTCGCCCAGATTGGTAACCTTGGAGAGGATCCTTGATTCAGTGGTATCATCAAAAGCAAAAGACTTGGTAGACATTTAGGGTAGAGGTGTTGGCGTCAACTAAATGTATAATTTAAAAAGGTAATGACGCGCACTCTGTAGGGAAGTTAGGTGCAGGCTGGACTAGGACAAAGTCCGAGATAATGTTTATGAAAAAGCAGCCGCACTCAAAAGAGAACAATATGTATCTTGCAAAAATTAATTTATTTAGTACATAATTGGAGTACATCACATGGACGAAAGGCAAAAACAGAAGATACTGAGGTAACGTTTCGACCCAGAACAGGGTCTTTATCAAACCTCACTGTAAAGTAAATATATAAAAGATTAGTATATTAGTAAAATGTTAGAACAAATGATTAGTACAAAAATAATTAGTACAAAAATAATGTACAAACAAAATATAGGTAAGAAAATGGTGCTGTACAAATATATACACGTTAATATACAGAGAAGCAAAAGGGATAATAATCAAAATAATCCCTATAGGTAGTAAAGAGAGTATGTGCTGTGTTTGGAGGATGACAAGTAGGGCCAAGTCAGATGGTCGTATAACTCATGCGAGAATCGCATCGCACTGCATGGACTGGCCCGGCACCTCTTTGGACCTGAGCAAGACAGAATGATGGATTACTATGCAGCTGTCAAGCTCAGGTCAGGAGAGCAAACAGCCAGTATGAGGTTTACCATGCAATTCTCGCAAGAGAAATACGGCAGTCTGTGTCTGCCCGTAAATGTATCTACAGGTCATCGTACCAGAGGAACTCAAAGCCACCTGACTAAGGGTACCTTCCCATGTTCGAACCCCCCCCGCAAAACGCGATTTGGGTATATGAATAGACAATTGTTGTGAATGTGCTAGAAATGAATTCTGAGCAGAAGCTCCCTCTGGTGGTTACAAACAGTACTGAACTATCCAATGAAGATTGTGAAGATTGGCGATCAGGTGTTACTGTCTGGTCTTATATAAGGGAGGTTCCCTCCCATCAGGGTTGCCGGTGATCAATTGTTCTGGTCTCATCTTTGATTCCTGTTCACTTTGTAGCTTGCTGTTTCGTGCCTGCATCTTCTGCTAACAGATAAGACATTTTCTTCTTTAGTTTTTTGTGCTTGCTTTTTGCATTTTTGTCCTGCACTTCTGTGGGGGTCTGCCGGGTCCCCTCCGGGGGCTTGTGCTCCTCTCAGTTTAGTTCAGCCACTGTTGTTTGTTCATTTGCCTTTTCCAGTTTTTTCAGTGGCTGCTGTTTAGTTTTGTTACACCAGAGAACTAATTTAGGTGGTAGAGGTCGTGTGATCTCAGGTGTTTTTGTAATTAGTAGAGTTGGTACTTTTCAGGGTTTTTTGGGATTGCAGTAAGTGTCCTTCCTATCCTTTTCTATTTAGGAAGTTTGGGCCCCAACATTTGCTCATACTATTTTCTGTCTGTGTCTGTATTTTCTCTTGTCTAACCGCCATTACATGTTTGGGGGCTTTCTATGTTCTTTGGGGATCTGCTCCGGGGCAGATAGTTTTCCTCTTTCTGTCTTTAGGTGTAGTTAGCTTCTCAGGCTGTGACGAGGCGTCTAGGACCAACGTAGGTACGCTCCACGGCTGCCTTTAGTTGTGGTGGTTAGTCAGGGTACTGCAATCCCATAGATTCCAACCTCTCTGGTGTATTTCCTTTTTTGCCTGCTCTCCTCAGCTACCAAATCATAACAGTATCACCGGCCCAAAAACTGATATTTGTATGGTACTCACAGAAGGGAAAAATAGTGTTAAAGAAAGAAGATTGTCAGAGTTGTCAGAGTTTTTTTTTTTTTCCCTCTGTTTCTCTGAATGCTGAGGAGGATTTTTTTTTTCTCTCAATGGAGTTTGCACAGTTGTCTGGCCGTGTGGATCAGCTTGCCACTGAAGTTCGGAGTATTGCTACCTATCTTGCAGGGTTGCCTGTTGTGGAACCTAGGATTCCCATGCCAGATTTGTTTTTAGGGGATCGAGCTAAATTTCTGAATTTCAAAAATAACTGTAAGTTGTTTTTTGCCTTGAAATCTAAGTCCACAGCAGGTTCAAATTGTCATCTCTCTCCTGCGCGGCGATCCTCAGGATTGGGCTTTTTCCCTGACACCTGGGGATCCTGTTTTGAGTAATGTTGATGCATTTTTTCAGGCTCTGGGGTTATTGTACGATGAGCCTAATGTCACTGATCAAGCTGAAAAAGCCTTGTTGGCATTAAATCAGGGGCTTGAGGACGCTGAGTTATACTGTCAGAGATTCCGAAGGTGGGCAGTCCTGACCAAATGGAATGACGATGCTTTGGCAGCCCTTTTTCGGAAGGGTCTGTCAGAGAATGTAAAAGATGTTATGGTGGGTTTCCCTGCTCCCTCTGGTCTCAATGATTCTATGTCATTAGTGATTCAAATTGACAGACATTTGCGTGAGCGTAGAGGTATGCATGGAATAGTGTTGCCTTGTGAACCAGCTTCTGAACCCATGCAGTGTGATAGAGTGGCTTCTGGGACACAGCGTCATGAGTTTCGAAAACGCAATGGGTTATGTTTCTACTGTGGTGACGCCTCTCATGCTATTTCAGTCTGCCCTAAGCGGGGAAGACGTTTTGCACATTCAGTTGTCTTGGGTAGTGTTCAGACTAAATTTTTGTTGACTGTTACCCTGATTTGCTCCCTGTCCACATTTTCTGCTCAGGCTTTTGTTGGTTCGGGAGCAGCTATTAACCTGATGGATTTTGATTTTGCTAAACGTTGTGGGTTTCCCTTGATACCCCTACGGAAGTCTATTCCCCTACTGGGGATCGATTCTACCCCTTTGGCTGAGAATAAACCTCAGTTCTCTACTTAGGTGATAATGAGGGTTGAACCTGATCATCAGGAGAGTTGCAAATTTTTGGTGCTGTATAATCTGCATGACATTATCGTACTGGGTTTCCCTTGGTTACAGTCTCATAATCCTGTTTTGGATTGGAAATCTGTGTCTGTAACCAGTTGGGGCTGCCAATGTGTTAATACCAACACTCCTGTTTTTTCTGCCTCCCCCCAGACTCAGGATGTTCCTGACTTTTTGACTGATTTTTCTGATGTGTTTAGCGAAAGTAAATCTGCATCCTTGCCCCCCCAAGGAGCTATGACTGCGCTATTGAATTAGTGCCTGGTAGTAAATTCCCTAAAGGTCGCCTTTTTAACTTGTCTGTACCTGAACATGACGCTATGCGTCTTATATCAAGGAGTCATTGGAGAAGGGTCATATCAGACCATCCTCTTCACCCTTGGGTGCCGGTTTTTTCTTTGTGGCCAAAAAGGATGGTTCATTAAGGCCGTGTATTGATTATCGTCTCTTGAACAATATCACTGTGAAATATCAATATCCGTTACCCTTGATTTCTGACCTGTTTTCCAGGGTGAAAAGTGCTACTTGGTTTACCAAGCTTGACCTCAGGGGGGCATATAACCTTATTCGCATTAAGCACGGGGATGAATGGAAGACGGAATTTAATACCCCAGAGGGGCATTTTGAGTACCTAGTGATGCCCTTTGGGCTCACTAATGCTCCTTCTGTCTTCCAGTCCTTCATGAATGACATTTTCAGGGATTTTGTGGATAAATTTCTGATTGTTTATTTGGATGATATCTTGATTTTTTCCAATCACTGGGACTCTCATGTGAAACATGTTCGGACTGTGTTCCAGATTTTGAGAGAGAATGCTCTGTATGTGAAGGGGTCAAAGTGTCTTTTTGGTGTACAGAGGATCTCATTTCTGGGATTCATTTTGTCCCCATCTGTTATTGAAATGGACCCGGTCAAGGTTCAGGCCATCTGTGATTGGGTCCAACCTACTTCATTAAAGGCTCTTCAAAGATTCTTGGGTTTTGCCAATTTTTATCGTAAATTTATTGGTAATTTCTCTGTTATTGTTAAACCATTGACTGATTTGACCAAAAAGGTTCTGATGTGGTGAATTGGCCTCCTGAGGCAGTCTCTGCATTTCAGGAATTTAAGCAGAGATTCACTTCTGCTCCTGTTCTACGGCAGCCTGATGTTTCTCTGCCATTTCAGGTGGAGGTTGATGCCTCTGAAATTGGGGTAGGTGCCATTTTGTCCCAAAGAGATCCAGAGACCTCTAAAAGTAACCCTTGTGCCTTTTTCTCTCGAAAATTTTCTCCAACTGAACGTAATTATGACGTGGGTAATCGGGAGTTATTGGCCATGAAGTGGGCTTTTGAAGAATGGAGACATTGGCTGGAGGGAGCCCAACATCAGGTGGTGGTCCTCACGGACCATAAGAATCTGGTTTATCTGGAATCAGCCAAGCGACTTAATCCTAGACAGGCCAGGTGGGCCTTGTTTTTCACACGTTTTAATTTTGTGGTTTCCTTTCTTCCTGGCACTAAGAATGTTAAGGCGGATGCCCTCTCGAGGAGTTTCCTTGCGGACTCTCGTGAGTTATCTGATCCTGCTGTTATTTTGAAAGAGGGTATAGTACTTTCCGCCATCTCACCCAATTTGAGACTGGCTCTGGAAGGGTGTCAGGAGGATAAGCCCGAGCGCTGCCCTATTGGGAAATTGTTTGTCCCAGACCGGTGGAAGAAGAGTGTGATGTCTGAGATTCATTGTTCCGCATTGGCTGGTCATCCCGGAATTTTTGGTACCAGAGACTTGGTTAGTCGGTCCTTTTGGTGGCCTACTTTGTCTCGTGACGTCAGGGAATTTGTGCAGTCCTGCGGGACTTGCTCTCGCTCCAAGCCTTGCTCTCGCTCTAGTGGTTTGTTGATGCCATTGCCTGTGCCCAAGAGACCATGGACCCATATCTCTATGGATTTCATTTACGACCTCCCTGTTTCTCAGAGAATGACCGTTATCTGGGTGATTTGTGATAGGTTTTCCAAAATGATACATCTTGTGCCATTACCTAAGTTGCCTTCCTCCTCTGAATTGGTGCCTTTGTTCCTTCAGCACGTGGTTCGGTTTCACGACATTCCTGAGAACATTGTGTCTGACAGAGGAGTCCAGTTTGTTTCCAGATTTTGAAGGACTTTTTGTTCTAAACTTGGTGTTCAATTGTCTTTCTCCTCGGCTTTTCATCCTCAGACCAATGGACAAACTGAGAGAACAAACCAGACATTGGAGACTTATCTGAGATGCTTTGTGTCTGCTGATCAGGATGACTGGGTCTCTTTTTTGCCTTTGGCTGAGTTTGCTCTTAATAATAGGGCTAGCTCTGCCACTTTGATGTCTCCATTTTTCTGCAATTTTGGGTTTCACCCTCGATTTTCTTCAGGACAGACGGAGGCTTCTGTCTGTCCAGGTGTTGACTCTGTTGTGGAGCGTATGCAGCAGATTTGGGACCAGGTAGTGGAGAGGTTGTCCCTCTCTCAGGAGAGGGCCCAGCGGTTTGCCAACCGGCATAGGACTGATGGTCCTCGGTTTGAAGTGGGGGACTTGGTCTGGTTGTCCTCAAGAAATATCCCTATGAGAGTTGCATCTCCTAAGTTTAAGCCTAGGTTCATTGGACCTTATAAGATCATGGAGATTCTTAATCCTGTTTCCTTTCGTTTACTTCTTCCAGGGACATTTAAGATCCATAACGTGTTCCACAAGTCCTTATTGAAGAGGTTTGTCGAGCCAGTGGTTCCTATGGCTGTGCCTCCTGACCCTGTTTTGGTTGAGGGCAATCTGGAGTATGCGGTTGAGAAAATATTGAATTCTCGTTTTTCTAGACGGAAACTCCAGTATTTGGTTAAGTGGAGAGGTTATGGTCAGGAGGACAATTCTTGGGTGTTTGCTTCGGACATCCATGCTAGGAGACTCATCCGTGCGTATCACAGAGCTCATCCTGACCGACCTGGTTGCTCAAATGAGGGTTCGGTGACCCCTCCTCAAGAAGGGGTACTGTTGTGAATGTGCTAGAAATAATTCTGAGCAGAAGCTCCCTCTGGTGGTTACAAACAGTACTGAACTATCCAATGAAGATTGTGAAGATTGGCGATCAGGTGTTACTGACTGGTCTTATATAAGGGAGCTTCCCTCCCTTCAGGGTTACCGGTGATCAATTGTTCTGGTCTCATCTTTGATTCCTGTTCACTTTGTAGCTTGCTGTTTCGTGCCTGCATCTTCTGCTAACAGATAAGACATTTTCTTCTTTTAGTTTTTTGTGCTTGCTTTTTGCATTTTGTCCTGCACTTCTGTGGGGGTCTGCCGGGTCCCCTCCGGGGGCTTGTGCTCCTCTCAGTTTAGATCAGCCACTGTTGTTTGTTCGTTTGCCTTTTCCAGTTTTTTCAGTGGCTGCTTTTTGAGTTTTGTTACACCAGAGAACTAATTTAGGTGGTAGAGGTCGTGTGATCTCAGGTGTTTTTGTAATTAGTAGAGTTGGTACTTTTCAGGGTTTTTTGGGATTGCAGTAAGTGTCCTTCCTATCCTTTTCTATTTAGGAAGTTTGGGCCCCAACATTTGCTCATACTATTTTCTGTCTGTGTCTGTATTTTCTCTTGTCTAACCGCCATTACATGTTTGGGGGCTTTCTATGTTCTTTGGAGATCTGCTCCGGGGCAGATAGTTTTCCTCTTTCTGTCTTTAGGTGTAGTTAGCTTCTCAGGCTGTGACGAGGCGTCTAGGACCAACGTAGGTACGCTCCACGGCTGCCTTTAGTTGTGGTGGTTAGTCAGGGTACTGCAATCCCATAGATTCCAACCTCTCTGGTGTATTTCCTTTTTTGCCTGCTCTTCTCAGCTACCAAATCATAACAAACAATGTCGTTGATGGCCATTGACTAAAATGGAGCAGAAAGAGTCGCCGTGTGCTCTGTCATGTATCCTTTGAGCCGTATTTGCCTATTGGAGGTGGACAGTTAGATGTAGTAGAGTACTTCTTGGTGTCCACCTCCACGTCTGTGGGAAACGTAGGAAAAAACGTGGGAAACATGGGAAAGAACACAGTGTGGGAGGATCTTAATGCACAACAAACATTAACATGGTCAAAGCCACTTGTGACCGTGTTATCGGCCCTGTCCATTTTGTCATCATTGATGTACAAATTATTTTTTCAACCGCCAGTCCCATCAGAAGAATTATTGTCATTTCTATGGAAAATCTAACAGTTTGTATGTCAATAATTCATACCCCCTAGTCAGTCCATAAATTAACAGCATATGTGCCAGTGCTTGATATGAGTCTTCATTTTCAGAAATAACCTGTTGTCATCGCTTTGCCTTCTTTCAGATCCTGAACAATATTAATGATATAATTGGTGCACCACAAATAACAATTACGTGTCAATATGACTGATATAATACAAGGGGGTACTGCAATGCACTACAAAATGCTGAACCAGAAAAAGGAAGAAAAAGGGAATAGTGCAAAAAATTGGAATAGTGCAAAAAATTGCGCACACCCCAATAATGAAATAATGAAGAATGTACAAAAATATAAATTTTATTGAGACAAAAGACCAGAGTACAAACAATTATAAAACATAATTAAAATACAGACAAAAACACCCCTGAGTCCATAAATGTGTGGGACCAATATAGAGTATCCCCCTAATTGCAGATGGAATATATGGTGCGCAACAATAATCATAGTACGATAAACAAAAATACAAATATCAGTGTAATAAACTGGAGCCAAAAGCAATCACAACAAAGCAAACAATGCAATTATAATAACATAGACAGCATGGTATATAATAAACCTATGCGGCCGTATGGATGAAATAATGTCATCCAAATGAGATTATATATACGCAGCGCTGTGTAAGCTGGAGTGAAAAGATGAAGCAGAACATCACAAATATGATGACAAATGAGAAAAGACACAGTATGGGCAAGGTGTTTGATAACACCCAAAATTGCCCATATAGTGTGAACTGCCTCAATGGAGGCTAAGCAGCATCGAACAAGAAAAAGGTAACGTTACCAATAGCTCCAAGAAGCACCAGGAATGGTAAAAGGATAACGCAAGGGGAAGGGTCCCGGGACCAGGGGTGAAAGAGCCCCATGCGTATCGCTGCACCCGCAGCTTCGTCAGGGGAAGAGTGACCAGTGTACTAACTGCGGTCTTTAAATAGTTTGTTAATGGATGCACAATGAGTCCCGTGACAGGAAATGTCCTGCTGTGAGGACCCGGAAGTCATAGCCAGTTCAGAAAGGTCAAAGATGGCATCAGAGATCACATGACGCCTGTGTGAAGCCACGCCCCCAATGACAATACATGCGCCTGCGAAAAAAACAGCGGTAATGTCAATAGACAATGCATAGAAGTATGCAAATGTCTAATAGCCATGACAGGACTAAAATAATGACAACCGATATCGTTTAGTGACCAATAGGAATGTGTATCCACAGACACACATAGGTATCAGAGATAAATGATTGCACAGCGGACACAATATATACAAAGCAAGGCGACTGGAGTGTATATCGGCAAATAAAGATGGAAAACATAATAAACGGCGACTAGTATCATTTAAAGACCCGTAGAACTATATATCCACCAGTGTATCGAAGTCAGTGGACACAATGTGTAATTACACACAAAATGAAAGAACTGGATATATGAATCAGCAAATTAATATTTTATATAGAATAGTAGGCAAAATGAGCAATCAATGTAATGATGTCTGAAAATAAGATCGCACGATATAATAATCGATAAAGTATGTAATACATTGAGTTCAAAGGTCCATATCCTCAAGTCTAACCAAATCTGGACAAAATAAAATTATATGCCGATAAGGAAAGGAAAAAGGGGGGGAAAAAGGGAGGGTTGGGATAATATCAAGAGAGACGACCCAGGGGCAACCACATCATATGATCCAAAACATTGTCCAACACTCAGCAGGATATCATCCAAGAAAGCCAGTAAAGAGTAGATCTTCGTTGAGGCCCAACGGGGAGATACTTCGTAAGTTATAAATCCAGCATGATTCTGCTTGAAACAGTCGTTGTCGAAGATTCTCACCCCTTCCATTTCCAGTGATTTTCTGCAAACCAAAAAAACGAGTGTTATGGGTATTACCACCATGTTGGCTTAAGAAATGGGATGCCACCGGGGTGAGCATACGACCCTTTTTCTCATCTGATGCTGCTAAATGTATCGTTGACAGATGCTTCTGAGCTCTTTTTCTCAATTCTTGAGACGTTTGGCCAACATAGATTTTATGGCATGGGCAAATAATTGCATAAACAACATTTTTGGTTTTGCAATTAATATATGGATTTTAAAGAATGTAATTTGTTATCCAAGGGTTGACAAAAACATTTTTGGTGCTAGGCATAAAGGAGCAAACGTTACACTCCCCACATGGGAAGGACCCTTGGAGACTATGCCTCTATTTAATCTAATGGTTGGACGGACAAAATGACTATTAGTCAGAATGTCCCGGAAATTGGGTGCTCTCCTTGCTGTAATCATAGGTTGTGAACCGATAAGGGAGGACGTTTGTGAATCTGTGAGCAAGATATCCCAATGTCTGTTAAGGATCCTCCTTAGTTGGTCCCAACCATTGTTGAAGGTGGTAATAAACCTAACTTGGGAGTCACGTTGGCGATGGCCCTGAACCAGCAAGGAGGCTTGATTGCATCCCTTTGCCCGTTGGTATGCTGTCGAGATCACTTTTTTGGGGTAACCCCGTTGTTTGAAGCGATCAGTGAGAAGTCTCGATTGATGATAAAAATCGCTATCTAGGGTGCAATTTCGTCGAGTTCTTAGAAATTGTCCAACTGGAATACCCTTTCTAGTATGTGCTGGGTGGAAGCTATCATACCTTAGAAGGCTGTTGGTAGCCGTAGGCTTGCGAAATAAGTCCGTGGTGAGTTTCCCGTTGCAGGCTGAGACTTTCAAATCCAAAAATGTGATTGAAGTGGAGGACATGGAATGCGTCAAATAGATGTTAAGACAGTTGTTGAGTTCCTGAAGGAATAGATGGCAATCAATTTCGGAACCTGTCCAAATAAAGAACACGTCATCAATGAAACGATACCATTTTTGTACGTGTTCCTTAAAATAGCGCGAACGGTAAACTATCGTGTCCTCCCACCAACCTAGAAAAATATTTGCGTAGGCTGGCGCCCACCGGGCCCCCATGGCTGCGCCAGAAATTTGGCGAAAAAAAGACCAATCAAACACAAAATAATTGTGTTGTAAGATGAAGGATAGCAGATCAATCAGGAATGAGTCATGTAATCGGTCTGGATTTACTTGTTTATCTAAGAAGTAGGAAACTGCATGGATGCCACTCCATGGTCAATATTGGAGTAAAGAGACTCGACGTCACAAGTGACGAGGAGCACAGATTCATTAATGGCAATGTTCCGACAATGTTCAATAAAGTTGGAGGAGTTCTTAATATAAGATGGTAATGAGGAGGCAAGAGGCTGTAAATAAAAGTCCACATAAATGTTCGCTTTTTTACATAAGCTCCCAATACTGGAAACTATAGGCCGGCCTGGAGGTGTAGTAAGATTCTTATGAACCTTGGGTAATAAATAAAAGGTTGCTGTAATCGGTGACTCAACCCACAGGAACCTTTTAATGTGCACAGTGATAATTCCATGGCTCAAAACCCAATTTTCGGGACATTCTGACTAATAGTCATTTTGTCTGTCCAACCATTAGATTAAATAGAGGCATAGTCTCCAAGGGTCCTTCCCATGTGGGGAGTGTAACGTTTGCTCCTTTATGCCTAGCACCAATAATGTTTTTGTCAACCCTCTGGATAACAAATTACATTCTTTAAAATCATATATTAATTGCAAAACCAAAAATGTTGTTTATGCAATTATTTGCCCATGCCATAAAATCTATGTTGGCCAAATGTCTCAAGAATTGAGAAAAAGAGCTCAGAAGCATCTGTCAACGATACATTTAGCAGCATCAGATGAGAAAAAGGGTCGTATGCTCACCCCGGTGGCATCCCATTTCTTAAGCCAACATGGTGGTAATACCCATAACACTCGTTTTTTTGGTTTGCAGAAAATCACTGTAAATGGAAGGGTGAGAATCTTGGACAACGACTGTTTCAAGCAGAATCACGCTGGATTTATAACTTACGAAGTATCTCCCCGTTGGGCCTCAACGAAGATCTACTCTTTACTGGCTTTCTTGGATGATATCCTGCTGAGTGTTGGACAATGTTTTGGATCATATGATGTGGTTGCCCCTGGGTCGTCTCTCTTGATATTATCCCAACCCTCCCTTTTCCCCCCCCTTTTTCCTTTCCTTATCGGCATATAATTTTATTTTGTCCAGATTTGGTTAGACTTGAGGATATGGACCTTTGAACTCAATGTATTACATACTTTATCGATTATTATATCGTGCGATCTTATTTTCAGACATCATTACATTGATTGCTCATTTTGCCTACTATTCTATATAAAATATTAATTTGCTGATTCATATATCCAGTTCTTTCATTTTGTGTGTAATTACACATTGTGTCCACTGACTTCGATACACTGGTGGATATATAGTTCTACGGGTCTTTAAATGATACTAGTCGCCGTTTATTATGTTTTCCATCTTTATTTGCCGATATACACTCCAGTCGCCTTGCTTTGTATATATTGTGTCCGCTGTGCAATCATTTATCTCTGATACCTATGTGTGTCTGTGGATACACATTCCTATTGGTCACTAAACGATATCGGTTGTCATTATTTTAGTCCTGTCATGGCTATTAGACATTTGCATACTTCTATGCATTGTCTATTGACATTACCGCTGTTTTTTTCGCAGGCGCATGTATTGTCATTGGGGGCGTGGCTTCACACAGGCGTCATGTGATCTCTGACGCCATCTTTGACCTCTCTGAACTGGCTATGACTTCCGGGTCCTCACAGCAGGACATTTCCTGTCACGGGACTCATTGTGCGTCCATTAACAAACTATTTAAAGACCGCAGTTAGTACACTGGCTCACTCTTCCCCTGACGAAGCTGCGGGTGCAGCGATATGCATGGGGCTCTTTCACCCCTGGTCCCGGGACCCTTCCCCTTGCGTTATCCTTTAACCATTCCTGGTGCTTCTTGGACATTGGTAACGTTACCTTTTTCTTGATGCTGCTTGGCCTCCATTGAGGCAGTTCACACTATATGGGCAATTTTGGGTGTTATCAAACACCTTGCCCATACTGTGTCTTTTCTCATTTGTCATCATATTTGTGATGTTCTGCTTCATCTTTTCACTCCAGCTTACACAGCGCTGCATATATATAATCTCATTTGGATGACATTATTTCATCCATACGGCCGCATAGGTTTATTATATACCATGCTGTCTATGTTATTATAATTGCATTGTTTGCTTTGTTGTGATTGCTTTTGGCTCCAGTTTATTACACTGATATTTGTATTTTTGTTTATCGTACTATGATTATTGTTGCGCACCATATATTCCATCTGCATTAGGGGGATACTCTATATTGGTCCCACACATTTATGGACTCAGGGTGTTTTTGTCTGTATTTTAATTATGTTTTATAATTGTTTGTACTCTGGTCTTTTGTCTCAATAAAATTTATATTTTTGTACTTCTTATTATTTCATTATTGGGGTGTGCGCAATTTTTTGCACTATTCCTTTTTTCTTCCTTTTTCTTTCAGACCCTGGACTTATTTTCAAGATTTTTTACATCTCCATTCAGTGCTTGTTATTTTACCAGAATTGGATATGGGCCCCTATAGTGTTCTCTTTTTGTCTCTCTCATTGAGGCATTATATCTAGTAGTGTGTTCCTGGTACATCTAGATGTATCGTCATCATGTCTAATGATATTGAGAAGTTATTATACTCCATATCTATCTGTGATCTGTCACACCGACCTGATTACAAAGCAATGCCTCCATAATTATGTAACGAGAACACATAATCAACCCATAGACTCCTGATGAAACTCTGCGTAGGAGTATAAGGAGCTATACATTATATACCATCATGTTTACATGTTGTTTTCTACTGTACGTTATGTACCATCTGTATCATTAGAGACATTACAAGCAGATGGTTCGCTACTAGGTAAGCCTGGCCTGGAATTGGTTAATGTCCGCTTTCCTGTGCTGGAAGAGAAGGATGAAGGCTGAGAACAAAGGATCCTTTTCCAGCCCACTTCTTCCCTATTATGAAAAGTGAGCGAGATCCTTGAATTTGCATCAGAATGGGAGCAATAATCAGGCTGGATTGGGACATATCTGCTCTATGTGTATGCCTGTGCCAGCAAAGGAAAGAACCTTTCATTGCCAACATGTTCAATCTAGACCAGAGGTGCCCAACCTCTTCTGGTCTGATGACAACATTGTCAAACTGAACCAATTCCCAGGGCCAGAATAAAACGTAATGGGGTATTACCATTAGAGACATTAATGGCATAAAGAAAACATATGGCATTGATGTCTAATAGGTGTCAATTGCACTTGTAGGACACCCACCAATAGAATTTTGGGGTCTCCTGCTTTCTGATTGACTCCAGAAAGAAATACACAAGCTTGGGGCTCCCTTCATTGGCGTTAATGTGATTTGTTGAAGCTGCCAACAGTGCCACTACATACTGTCATGGATTCAAAACTCTCCCTCTTATTTATTTTTTATTGGAGTACGTGTAAGGGGTGACAAGGACTGTTTTAAGCCCCACACACGTCCCGGTTAAAGTATTTCTTAATCTGTATATATATTTATATATATGTTGTAATGTACGTAATGTTGATATGTAAATATATTGTAGATATGGAAAGTGCAGTACTTTGGTTAGGACACTAGAGGGGGGGATTTTAGCACATCTAGGATAGGATAAGTAATAGTTAACTTAGGAGGGGCCAGCTGTGGATAAGCCAGGAAGATTTCCTGATCTGGGTTATTAGGGCCTGAGAGCACGGACAGGGCAGGTGACCTTGTAACGTTGAAGCTCTGAGCCCAGTCGTCCAGGGCCTGAGGGCCGAAGCTCACACACGTGAGTATGCAGGGTAGCTCCAGTATGAGGCAGCTAACTACACTGGCTGATGCCCTTTTGTCTGGGCGAATCACACAGGGGAACCACTGTAGATAGTTAGGCTGGCCACAAGGAACGCTGCGGTACCGGACAAACCGGTACGGCCCAGGGACATTCTGGAAGAAGTGAGGGAAAGCACAGTGCAAGAAAGGAATGTACTCTGTGATGATCACTGTGATGCAACTGTGACTGAACCTGAACTGGATGTGCTGAGAATGGAACCAAGTAAACTCGTTTTTGTTAAGTTGGAACTGGAATCTGTCTCTCTTTGTTTCAAACCGCCAGAAGGTCATCCTCGGCAGCTCAGACAGGAACCGGAGGGAACCGAGAGCAGGATGAAAGGTATAGATCAAAAGGGACATTGTGTGAATGTGGAGGGAGACCAGGGCGTGATTGAGCAACCGTTGTCAGCTACGACTACGGCCCTGGCTTCCCCTACATACGACCTAAGGGTAAGTAGACCCATATACTGATGTATTCGTTCCAGAGACGCCTTATACTTTATCATTAACCCAATCCTGCTATGGCCAATTTTAGATTTTGCGCTTTCATTTTTTCCTCCCACTCGTCCAAGAGCCATAACTATTTTTTTCCCATCAACTTAGCCATATAAAGGCTCCATTTTCTTGTGGGAACAGTTGTAGTTTTGAATGACACCATTAATTTTACCATACTATGTAGAGGAAAATGGGAAATAAAATTCAAGTGCTGTGAAATGGTGAGAAAACACAATTCAATCATGGTTCCTTGGCTTTTGTTTTTACAGTGTTCAATGTGTTGTAAAATTACCTGGCATTACGATTCTCTAAGGTCACGCTTATACTTGTATACGTTTTTCATTTTTCACATTTAGGTGGTGAAGAAAAAATTCATATGTCCATAGAGAACATTTTTTTAGTTTGTATTGTCATTTTCTGTTGATCTACCTGTGTCAGGGCTTGTTTTTTGTGTGGTGAGCTGATATTTTATTGTTGCCATTTTGGGTACATATGACATTTTGATCACTTGTTATTGCGTTTTTTGGGGATTTCCAAGGTGGCAGCCATGAGGGTCTTTACCCAGCTTTCACACAGCTTACCAGCACACCATGGGCACATCTCAGGGGGGCACAATGGGCGCTTGAAATGCTGTGCCACCTGGTTATACAGCAGCGATTGGAGCTAGCTCCTGTCACTGTTGTTAGAAGCAGATGCCGGCTGTATAGCAATCTCTACAAGTAAACCTCATCACATACACATAAGATCAGTGTTAGAAATAGCCTTTAGCTTTACATTAAAAATAGATCATGCATGTCTGATATTTCCGTTCCACTGGCAGTAATTGGTAGAGTGTCAAATTGTCCCCATATGAATTATATTGTCAGAACACACCGCTGAAATTGTTGTGATATAGAATGTCTCACGAGGTTGTCACATCTCATTTTGGTCACCCGGTGTCCTGCTTCTGGGAAAGTTATGTCTGGTCGTGCATGAAAGTGTAGTGTTGGATGCTGGTCCTCTAAATCAGCGGCTGGCCTATCTGGACTATAGGGGTCCTGGGTCGGGTGAAACACCTCTGTGACTTAGGCGCTTAGCGCTTTCAAGCGCATGGGTTTTTTTAACGCATCAATGTACACATAACGACAAAAAAACGTAGCATTTACATGAGTTTATCTAGCGTTTTACATGCGTTTGCGTTTTTTAGGCGCATGAGTCACACATTGCACAAGAGTAAATCCTTGAAACTCACTCCACCAATGGGACACGAATGGGCGAGTGTCATGGGACTTCTTTAAATAGACCCTGTTCAGCTGAATTCTTCAGATTTTGGTGCTGTTTCCTGTGTCACCATGGATCTGCGTTGGGAGACTTTTCACATAAACTTGGATATGGACATCGCGCTGTTTCTGGCTTTTGCTTTTGCTTGCTAGCAACAAAGGGAGAGAGAGCAAAGACGGCAGCAGAGGCGTTTTTGGAGACATCCCATTATTGAAGTCCGGGAGAGACGTGGAGCGTACCACACCCTCTTCAGCGAGCTCCAGGCAAACCCGGCAAAATTTTCGGACTATACATGGATGTCCCAAGAAAGTTTCAGGGATTTGCTTGCTCATGTTGAAGGAGCCATCCGGAGAGAGGACACACAGCTCCGTCGTGCCATTCCTTCGGAGGAGCGGCTCCTCGTCACATTACGGTACGTAATATCAAACCAATGCGTGTATTGTTTTTGTTCTGCCATAAAAGCCTGCAGAATTATAGTTCTGCCATGTACAGATTTATTTTTCATGTGTGTTTTGCCAAAGCCTAGACAATCACAATTTTTTTTCATCTGTTTTGCAGCTTCCTGGCTTCTGGCGAGACCCTCTCTTCACTACACTTTCAGTATTGTCTTGGAATCTCCACCTTGTTGGGAATAGTTGCGGACACTTGCCAGGCTTTGTGGGACGTTCTATGTCCTGAATTTATGCCCCTGCCCACCGCGGAAAAGTGGATGGATATTGCTGAAAAATTCTGGACAGTCTGCAATTTCCCCAGCTGTTTGGGAGCGGTGGATGGGAAACACATCCGGATAACAAAACCCCCAAGAAGTGGCTCTGAGTACTTTAATTATAAAAAGTACTTTTCTACGGTACTCATGGCCATTGCCGATGCAGACTGCCGGTTTATTGCGGTGGACATTGGGGCATTTGGCCGGGGCAATGACTCACAGACCTTTAAGAACTTAGACATGGGCCGTAGGTTGTATGGCAACCATTTTAATTTCCCCCTGCCACGGCCTCTTCCCCAGACCGAAGGTCCGCCACTGCCATTTGTAATGGTTGGTGATGAGGCCTTTCAAATGTGCACAAACCTGTTGAAACCGTACTCTAGCTGGGACTTGGACCACACCAAAAAAATCTTTAATTACAGACTGACCAGGGCCAGAAGAACTGTAGATTGTGAGTTTGGGATTCTTGTGTCCAGATGGCGCATTCTAGGCACAGCCATTAGTCTGAAACTTAAAACTGTGGATGAGGTGGTGAAAGCCTGTGTGGTTCTTCACAATTTTGTGATGGCTAAAGACCACCCTACCTTTGAACTAGTTGAACCAGCTGTCAACCCGTTGCCTGAATTCACTCAGCACCCTCTCAGGTCATCTGTTGAAGTTGGCCAAATGAGGGACCAATTTGCAGCCTAATTTATCTCTGATGTGGGACATGTGGAATGGCAAGATCAAATGGTGTAAGAAAATTGTTTTATTATGTTAATAAAAAATCTGTTTTGATACCTGTACTGAGTGCACTCTGTTTTTATACACTCCAATACAATAATCACCTGCCCAGGTGTCCCAGTGAAGTCAGGATGCTGTGTTTTGTGCAGCCTGACTTTTATAGGACTCCTACCAGGTGAGTCTACAGAGAAAAGTTGTATGACCTTCATCATCTCTACAATCTGTGTTCAAACAGATTGCAGCGACGGTGGAGATACTGCAGCAACGGTGGAGATACAACAAATATTTAACACCTGGCCTGATGTTACAAATAGTGATTTTGGGATGCACTAGCATCCTTCACTCTTTATGACACCTGGCCATATGAGTATATTTGTAGTATCTCCACTGTGGCTTCAGTATGCACGCGCACTGGAGAGATGATAAAGTATATACAACTTGTACAATCCCCTAGCCTGGTGTCATGCTGAAGTGAGGATGCCAAAAAAAAGAATCCTGACTTCACAATTTATGACACCTGGGCAGGTGAATACACATATGAGTAACCAGCAGCATCTCTCCAGTCTGCGTGCGATAGATAATGCAGACTGAAGAGACGCTGCAGATGACAACTCATAGGTATAGTCACCTGGCCAGGTGTGATAAATAGTTATGATACCAGGCCAGGGGATTGTAGATATGATGTGTATTTTCTCCATCATCTCTTCAGTTTATTCACCACACACTGAATAGAGGATGTTGTTAATTACAAGGTATATCTACAATCCCCTGGCCTTGAGACACAAAGAGTGAAATGTTGATGGACAAAACACACCATCCTCAATTCACTCTTTATGATACCTGGAAAGGTGAGAGTAGATATGCCTTGCACTCAGCAATATCCTCTATTCAGTCTACTAATATTTCTAGACTGAAGAGACTGGTGGTGAAAATACAAGTCATATATTTGTGATTTTTGACAACACATAGCTCCAGGACTGACACAAGAAGCATGTGTCTGTAATGGAGCTATGTGGTGGAAAAATCACAAAGTGTACGGCGCAGTGTGTGTTGGCGGCGAAACAGACAAAACAAACAGTTGGGTGAAAAAAAGGCACATTTATTTTAACAAGACACAAAAAAAATTAACATGAACGACGTTTTGGTGAAGAAGGGGTATCTTGGGGGTGTGGAGCGACGATGATTGACTTTTGGAGGGCGAGAAAGGGTTCGAGGGGAAGGGATGACGAAAATGGTGGGGGAAGGCAGCAGGTCAAACACAGTGGGAGGTGAGGGGGAGGGAGGACAAAACTCTTTTTCTGGAGTCTTCGTCCCATCTTTGTTTTCTTTTTGGAGGTCCTGGGGCTTGGGACCTGGTGCTGGGGACCTCCTGGTGCTTGAGGACCTGGTGCTTGGGGACCTCCTGTGGCTTGGAGACCTGGTGCTTGGAGACCTCCTGTGGCTTGGAGACCTGGTGCTTGGAGACCTCCTGTGGCTTGGGGACCTGGTGCTTGGAGACCTCCTGTGGCTTGGGGACCTGGTGCTTAGAGACCTCCTGTGGCTTGGGGACCTGGTGTCACGCTGTCTAATGATATGTGTACGATGTCAGTTAACTATTCTTACAGAAACAACACTCTATACAACATATAGTTTAGCAACATCAGCATGTAAATATAGAATAGATTTACCTGACACGATATCCGTTGAACTCAGGGTTAATCTTGAGGACTTGATACGCTGTCACAGGAAAGAGGAGGACCGGGGTCTAACCTGACCCTAAAACTGGGGTCCTAACTAATTCCTCACCTTGGAGGTACTGATAATGGTTCAGAGGTCCAAGTCTCCAGCCTAACCCTGTCTCCTATCAGTCCCTGAACCCTGTAATCAGTCCTAAGAAGGACCCTGATTACCACCAAAGGGATATGGGCTGATCTCTGCTAAATACACAGATTAGACATATAAGACAGACTGGAGAAAACACAGACTCGCATACACACTCAAACACAGAAGGAACATAAATGGTCTGGGATATAAAACTCTAAGCAAGTTGAGCTTAAAACAACTAAGGAGCTCTTTAACTTAAGTCTATCCAGATTCAATCCTATCTGTGGTCTGCATGAAGAATTTCACTGGCAACTCCCCAAGCAGACAACCAGGGATTTAAAGGAAACCAATCAACAAATAATCAATTGCAGCCGGGAGAAACTGCACCCAGTCCCAGAACCGAGCACAGACAGAATTAACTCCCTCACTGCCAAACACAAAGAAACAGCAACTCAGCTGTGAGAAGTCAGAATGTGCAACCGCGACGATCTTCGTGGCGATGCACACATGACAGTACCCCCCCTTCTACGAGGGGCCTCCGGACCCTCAGGGCCAGGTCTGCCCGGGTGAGTTCTGTGGAAGGTCCGAACCAAACGATCTGCGTTAATGTCAGACGCAGGAACCCACGTCCTCTCCTCTGGACCATACCCTTCCAATGCACCAAGTACTGAAGGGACCGGCGATTCAGACGTGAGTCAATGATCTTTGACACTTGAAACTCCAAGTTACCATTGACCACCACTGGAGGAGGAGGTAGAGGTGACGGTATGACTGGTGCCACGTACCTCTTAAGTAATGACTTGTGGAACACATTGTGGATTTTAAACGTAGGAGGGAGGTCCAGACGAAATGCCACAGGATTAATTATGGAACTGATCCTGTACGGCCCGATGAATCTGGGACCCAGTTTCCAGGAGGGAACTTTAAGTTTTATATTCCTGGTAGACAACCATACCAGATCGTTCACATTCAGATCTGGACCAGAAACTCTCCTCCTATCAGCCATACGTTTATAACGGTTCCCCATAGCACTCAGATTATTCAATACACCTCTCCACACTGAAGCAAGTGACGACGAGAAACGCTCCTCCTCAGGAACCCCAGAAGGGCCCCCCCCCATTGAAAGTACAAAACTGGGGATGAAAACCATATGCCCCAAAAAACGGGGATTTACCAGTGGACTCGCTCCGCCTGTTGTTAAGAGCGAACTCTGCCAGAGGCAAGAAAGAAGACCAGTCCTCCTGGTTCTCTGAGACAAAACACCGAAGATAAGTCTCAAGGCTTTGATTCAGACGCTCTGTCTGACCATTGGTCTGCGGATGAAAAGCCGAGGAAAATGACAATTGCATCCCCCGACGTAAACAAAATGCCCTCCAAAATTTAGACACAAACTGAGACCCCCTATCTGACACCACATCAGAAGGCAACCCATGAAGTCTCACAATCTCCCCAATGAACACCTGCGCCAGAGTTTTAGCATTAGGGAGGGCAGGAAGAGCAATGAAATGTGCCATCTTACTGAACCTGTCAACAACCACCAGAATGACAGTTTTCCCTGACGACGGAGGAAGATCCGTAATGAAGTCCATAGACAAATGAGTCCATGGACGCTCCGGAAGTTTCAAGGGTAAGAGGGTCCCAGACGGACGGGTATGCGGGGTCTTAGAGCGAGCACAAACCCCACAGGACGCGACAAAAGTTATAACATCTTTATTAACGTTAGGCCACCAAAACCGGCGAGAAAGGAGATCTAAAGTAGCCTTACTCCCTGGATGTCCTGCTAAAGCAGAATTATGATGTGCCTCAATAACCTTTTGTCTCAACTGATTTGGGACAAACAGTCTCCCTGAAGGTCCTGCAGGGGCGTCCCCCTGAGCCTCTAATACCTCCTCCTCAAGCTCAGAACATACAGCCGACACTACCACCCCCTCCTGAAGGATAGGAATCGGGTCATCCGTTTTCCCGGCCCTGGGAAACTGCGAGACAAGGCATCAGCCTTAACATTCTTAGACCCAGGGCGATATGTGACAAACAAAATTAAACCTGGTAAAAAACAACGACCATCGAGCTTGTCTGGAATTCAGACGCTTAGCAGATTCCAAATACAGCAGGTTTTTGTGATCAGTAATGACGGTGACCGGGTGGACTGCCCCCTCCAAAAAGTGACGCCATTCTTCAAAAGCCAACTTAATGGCCAAAAGTTCCCTATTGCCGATATCATAATTCCTTTCGGCGGACGACAACTTCTTAGAAAAGAAAGCGCACGGATGCCATTTACCAGGGGACGGACCCTGGGACAATATTGCACCCACCCCTACGTCAGACGCGTCCACCTCCACAATGAACGGCTGTGATGCATCTGGTTGGATGAGAACGGGTGCCGAAGCAAAACATTTTTTCAAAGAGGAAAAAGCTTGGCAAGCTTTGTCCGACCATTTAGAAAAATCCGTCCCTTTTCTTGTCATGTCAGTGAGAGGTTTGACAACAGATGAGAAATTACAAATAAATTTCCGGTAGTAGTTAGCAAACCCCAGAAAACGCTGCAGAGCCTTAAGATTCTCTGGCCGATCCCATTCAAGCACTGCTCTCACTTTTTCAGGGTCCATACGGAAACCGGAGGCTGACACCAAGAAACCCAAAAACTGAAGTTCCTGTACGGCAAATACACACTTTTCCAGTTTGGCGTATAGTTTATTGTCTCGCAAGATCTGCAACACCTGTCTCACATGCTCCTGGTGAGACACAAGATCTGGTGAGTAAATTAAAATGTCATCCAAATATACGACCACAAACAGCCCCACAAGGTGACGAAAAATGTCATTAACAAAATGTTGGAATACTGCTGGTGCAGTAGTCAGACCAAAAGGCATGACAAGGTTCTCATAATGTCCCTCCGGCGTGTTAAACGCCGTTTTCCACTCATCCCCCTCTTTTATCCTAATCAAATTATACGCCCCCCTGAGATCCAATTTAGAGAACCATTTGGCGCCAACAATTTGATTGAAGAGATCAGGAATAAGAAGGAGAGGATACGGATCTCGAACAGTAATCCGATTAAGTTCGCGGAAATCCAAGCAAGGGCGTAGGCCTCCATCTTTTTTCTTCACAAAGAAGAACCCCGCGGCCACTGGGGAAGATGAAGGTCTAATATGCCCTTTGGCCAGACTTTCCGAAATATAGTCTTTCATAGCCTGCCTCTCAGGACCAGAAAGGTTATATAACCTAGCTTTAGGTAACTTAGCATCAGGAAGTAAATTAATAGAGCAGTCATACACGCGATGAGGAGGCAACTCCTGACACCCCTCCTCAGAGAACACATCCCCAAAGTCCTCCAAAAAAGGAGGCAATGTACTAGGCACGACCGCACTGATGACTGTGTTCATGCAGTTACTTTTGCAAAACTCACCCCATTGGCTTATCTCTCTGGACTGCCAATTAATCACAGGGTTATGTTTAACCAACCAAGGAAGTCCCAACACAATAGGAGTAGGTAGACCCTCCAACACATAACAAGATAATTGTTCCCTATGTATCGCACCTACCCGAATGTCAATGTTATGGACCTCATGAACAAAGCTACCTTGGCCGAGAGGCCTGGCGTCAATGGAGAATATAGGGATCGGTTTGGCCAATACACTCAGAGGCATACCTTGAGCCTGAGCAAACTGAGCGTCAACCAGATTAGCCCCGGACCCACTATCAAGAAGAACAGAAAATCTCTCCACTCTCGTACCAACCACCATCTCCACTGGTACAAGGAACTGAGAAGAACTAGCGGACGAAATACATACTCCCAGGTTGTCGTCCACCACACAACCTGGGATTAACAGTTTTCCGGCAACTTTTTGCTCAACAAGGCACGGGATGGACATCCCCCAACAAAATGTCCCTCTTTCCCGCAGAAGAAACACCTTCTAGTCCTGCTGCGTACCGCCAATCCCCTCCTACGAAATGATGTCCCTCCCAACTGCATAGGCTCCTCCGAACAGACAAGGGGAACCTCAACATAAGGGACTTTTGTAGTAGGTGGAGCAACAACCGGGGGCGGAGTTACCTCACCCCTCTCCCGAAGCCGTCTATCAGTACGGATAGCTAGGGCCATAGCAGCCTCCAGTGATGGAGGAGAATCATACTGAGCCAAAACGTCCTTTAATTTGTCAGAAAGCCCATGACAAAACTGACTCCTAAGAGCTGGGTCATTCCACTGAGTATCTGTGGCCCATCTACGGAACTCAGAAGCAAATTCCTCCGCCGGACGATCTCCCTGCTGTATCTTACGTAATTTTGTCTCAGCAAGAGAGACCCGATCTGGGTCATCATATACCAAACCCAGGGCAGTAAAAAATCGATCTACAGACTGTAGAGCCGGGGATCCCGGAGGAAGGGAGAATGCCCAGGATTGAGGGTCCCCTTGTAGGAGTGAGATAACAATTCCCACTCTCTGCTCTTCACTCCCTGATGATCGAGGCCGAAGCCGAAAATACAATTTACATGCTTCCCGGAAGGTGAAAAATTTGTCTCGCCCACCAGTGAACCTGTCCGGGAGAGCTACTTTACGTTCAAATCTGGTTTGCTCCGAGGGAGATAAAACTTTGGACTTAATGTCCGTCAGCTCCATGGATAATCCCTGCAACTGCAGAGCCAGCTGGGCTACTGGATCCATGGCAACTGGGGATAATTTTAATGGCCAGTGAAAATGTCACGCTGTCTAATGATATGTGTACGATGTCAGTTAACTATTCTTACAGAAACAACACTCTATACAACATATAGTTTAGCAACATCAGCATGTAAATATAGAATAGATTTACCTGACACGATATCCGTTGAACTCAGGGTTAATCTTGAGGACTTGATACGCTGTCACAGGAAAGAGGAGGACCGGGGTCTAACCTGACCCTAAAACTGGGGTCCTAACTAATCCCTCACCTTGGAGGTACTGATAATGGTTCAGAGGTCCAAGTCTCCAGCCTAACCCTGTCTCCTATCAGTCCCTGAACCCTGTAATCAGTCCTACGAAGGACCCTGATTACCACCAAAGGGATATGGGCTGATCTCTGCTAAATACACAGATTAGACATATAAGACAAACTGGAGAAAACACAGACTCGCATACACACTCAAACACAGAAGGAACATAAATGGTCTGGGATATAAAACTCTAAGCAAGTTGAGCTTAAAACAACTAAGGAGCTCTTTAACTTAAGTCTATCCAGATTCAATCCTATCTGTGGTCTGCATGAAGAATTTCACTGGCAACTCCCCAAGCAGACAACCAGGGATTTAAAGGAAACCAATCAACAAATAATCAATTGCAGCCGGGAGAAACTGCACCCAGTCCCAGAACCAAGCACAGACAGAATTAACTCCCTCACTGCCAAACACAAAGAAACAGCAACTCAGCTGTGAGAAGTCAGAATGTGCAACCGCGACGATCTTCGTGGCGATGCACACATGACACCTGGTGCTTGGAGACCTCCTGTGGCTTGGGGACCTCGTATGGCTTGGGTACCTCCTGTGGCTTGGGGACCTCCAGTGGCTTGGGGACCTCCTGTGGCTTGGGGACCACCGTGTGCTGGAGGACCTCTGTGGGCTGCTGAAACTCCTGCCAGGGTCCAAGGCCCTGAATACATAATGAGGGCCCCGCAGCTGCTGCTCGGTGGTGGTGGTAGCGTCCCTGGAGGTGGTTGCAGTCCAAGCAGGGGTGGAGGTCCAAGCTGGGGTGGAGGAAGTCCAAACAGGAGCAGCGCTTGGCATGGTGGTGGCGGGGGAGTGTCCAGCTGCACTGTGACTGTGTGTGGTGAAGTGTGGTCCAGCATGGCTTGGAATGCTGGTGGCGGTGCAGTGGTATGCAGCAGAAGTCGGTAGTGCAGTGAAGCGAGTCAGTGGTGGCAAGGGTGGGAAAGGCACCACTGGCTGCTGCTGCACGTACCGACTCTGTTGCATAGCCTGTTGCAGGCATTCATCACAGTCAGCTAGAGATCAGGATTTAGGTGTTCCGCTATGCCCCGTTCAATTTGTTGGAAAAAATGGTGCGCTGGTCTTTTGAGCTCGGCTTCAAAATAGTCAAGGCGACGCTCGACAGAATTGAGGCGTTGTTCCACTAGTGCAAAACTGCTATCCACTGTCGCCCAACGCATTGTGGCTATTTTGGAAAACCGTGCTCAAATGTATGAACTCGGGCATGAGATTCCTGTCAGAGGCCTTCTGCCGCGGGCGGGAAGTACCCGCAAAACCAGTGGCAGAGACCTGTGACAGGGGAAGACCTGATGGACCAGCTTCCTGATCTCCATCTGTCTGTGTTGCCGACCCTCAAGGTGCTTCTTGGCTGGTGGATGGCTGACGGGTCCGAGGCAGCTCTCAGCAGGACTGCTCCAGGACCAGGTTGCAGGGTGCTGCTCCAGGTGCTGTGAAAAAAAACAAAAAAACAACAATTACTATCATGCATTTAAAAACGCCAACTCCTGTGGAATAGAAAAACACAGAGTAAACACAATACAATGCAACAACAAAATACTTGTGGCAAGGACCGGTCCGGTCTTTGGAAGGCCAACGCCCGATGGTAACAGTATTTGGTGGAGGTCCTTGCCGCAGCACCACTGGCAACCCGGTTCTCCAGCCTCAGGTCCCTGTTGAAGCGGTCCTTCATCGAGGGCCAACGGGTTCTGACCTTGCTCACTGTGGAAAATAAAAAATACAATTTAGACAATGCACTGTAGGCCAGGATCACACAACTGTGTGGTTTGCTAGAAACTCACAGGAGTTACTAGCATCCCACACAGTTGTTTGATCCCGGCCAAGGTGGCTGCAGCATCACACACCATTGAAATACTTAAGAAATTCCTTGCGGACCCGGGTAGTCGCTCACAACAAAATAACGCACGCACACGTAAATGCTGATGATCGCATGCTAACGCTAAACCATGCGTCCACGCTGTTAACCCCTTAACTCATAAGGTGGTTTGCACATTAATGACTGGGCCAATTTTTACAATTCTGACCACTGTCTCTTTATGAGGTTATAACTCTGGAACGCTTCAACGGATCTTCGCAATTCTGAGAAAGTTTTCTCGTGACATATTGTACTTCACGTTAGTGGTAAAATTTCTTCGATAAAACTTGCGTTTATTTTTGA
Source organism: Oophaga sylvatica (assembly GCA_033576555.1). NCBI lineage: Eukaryota > Metazoa > Chordata > Amphibia > Anura > Dendrobatidae > Oophaga > Oophaga sylvatica. Next base: position 163,494,006 of record JARQOD010000003.1, read on the forward strand.
AAAAAAACGCAAATATGGCGAAAATTTTGAAAATTTTGCAATTTTCAAAATTTTAATTTTTATACCCTTAAAACAGAGAAATATGTCACACAAAATAGTTAATAAATAACATTTCCCACATCTCTACTTTACATCAGCACAATTTTGGAACCAAAATTTTTTTTTGTTAGGAAGTTATAAGGGTTAAAAGTTGAACAGCAATTTCTCATTTTTACAACAAAATTTACAAAGCCATTTTTTTTACGGACCAACTCACATTTGAAGTCACTTTGAGGGGTCTATATGGCAGAAAATACCCAAAAGTGACACCATTCTTAAAACTGCACCCCTCAAGCTACTCAAAACCACATTCAAGAAGTTTATTAACCCTTCAGGTGCTTCACAGGAGCTGAAGCAACGTGGAAGGAAAAAATTAACATTTAACTGTTTAGTCACAAAAATGATCTTTTACAAACATTTTTTTTATTTTCACAAGGGTAAAAGGAGAAAATGGACAGATAAAGTAGTTGTACAATTTCTCCTGAGTATGCCAATACCCCATATTGGGGGAAAACCACTGTTTGGGTGCACGACAGAGCTCGTAAGGGAAGGAGCGCCATTTGACTTTTTCAAACCAAAATTGGCTGGAATTGAGATTGGACGCCATGGCGCGTTGGGAGAGCCCCTGATGCGCCTAAACAGTGGAAACCCCCCACAAGTGATACCATTTTGGAAACTAGACCCCCTATGGAACTTATCTAGATTTGTTGTGAGCACTTTGAACCCCAAGTGTTTCACTAAAGTTTATAATGCCTGGGTGTGAGAAAAAAACAAAGCAATTTTCCACAAAAATGATTTTTTAGTCCCCAAGTTTTGATTTTTCCCAAGGAAATTGGACCCCAAAAGTTGTTTTCCAATTTGTCCTGAGTACGCTGATACCCCATATGTGGGGAAGGGAAGCTGTTTGGGCGCACGGCAGGGCTTGGAGAGGAAGTAATAACGTTTTGGAATGCAGACTTTGATGGGTGTCATGTTCCGTTTGCAGTGATCCAGATGTGCCTAAACAGTGGAAACCCCCCACAAGTGACCCCATTTTGGAAACTAGACCCCCTAAGGAACTTATCTAGATCTGTGGTGAGCACTTTGAACCCCCAAGTGCTTCACACAAGTTTATAATGCCCGGGCATGAAAATAAAATTCCTATTTTTTTCCCACAAAAATGATCTTTTAGTCACTAATTTTTTATTTTCCCAAGGGTAACAAAAGAAATAGTACCACAAAAGTTGTTGTCCAATTTGTCCTGAGTACGCTGATACCCCATATGTGGGGGGGACCACTGTTTGAGCGCACGGCAGAGCTCGGAATGAAAGGAGCGCCATTTGACTTTTTCCAACCCAAATTGGCTGGAATTGAGATTGGATGCCATGTTGCATTTGGATAGCCCCTGATGTGTCTAAACAGTGGAAACCCCTCACAAGTGACCCCATTTTGGAAACTAGACCCCCTAAGGAACTTATCTAGATCTGTGGTGAGCACTTTGAACCCCCAAGTGCTTCACACAAGTTTATAACGTAAAGCCGTAAAATTAAAAATCATATTTTTCCACAAAAATGATCTTTTCACCCCAATTTTTATTTTCCCAAGGGTAACAAGGCCCCAAAAGTTATTGTGCAATTTGTCCTGAGTACGCTGATACCCCATATGTGGGGTAAACCACTGTTTGGTTGCATGGCAGAGCTCGGACGCCGTATGACTGTTTCAAAGCAGAGTTGGCTGGACGCCATGTCGTGTTTGGAGAGCCCCTGATGTGCCTAAACAGTGGAAACCCCCCACAAATGACACCATTTTGGAAACTAAACCCCTCAAGGACCTTATCTAGATGTGTGGTGAGAACTTTGAACCCTAGGTGTTTCACTAAAGTTTATAACGCCCGAGCATGAAAATAAAAAAATCATATTTTCTCCACAAACATGATCTTTTAGTCCCCAACTTTTTATTTTCCCAAGGGTAACAGGAGAAATTGGACCCCAAAAGTTGTTGTCCAATTTGTCCCGAGGACGCTGATACCCTTTATGTGGGAGAAAACTACTGTATGGGCACACGTCAGGGCTCGGAAGGGAAGTAGTGACGTTTTGGATTGCAGACTTTGATGGAATGGTCTGCTGGGTCATGTCGCATTTGGAGAGCCCCTGATGTGCCTAAACAGTGGAAACCCCCCACAAATGACACCATTTTGGAAACTAAACCCCTCAAGGACCTTATCTAGATGTGTGGTGAGAACTTTGAACCCTAGGTGTTTCACTAAAGTTTATAACGCCCGAGCATGAAAATAAAAAAATCATATTTTCTCCACAAACATGATCTTTTAGTCCCCAACTTTTTATTTTCCAAGGGTACCAGGAGAAATTGGACCCCAAAAGTTGTTGTCCAATTTGTCCTGAGTACGCTGCTACCCTATATGTGAGAGAAAACTACTGTATGGGCACACTTCGGGGCTCGGAAGGGAAGTAGTGACGTTTTGGATTGCAGACTTTGATGGAATGGTCTGCAGGCGTCATGTCGCATTTGGAGAGCCCTTGATGTGCCTAAACAGGGGAAACCCACCTCAAGAGATCCCATTTTGGAAAATAGACACCCCAAGAAACTTATCTAGATGTGTGGTGAGCGCTATGAACCCCCAAGTGCTTCACAGAAGTTTATAACGTACAGCCGTAAAAGCAAAAAAATCATTTTTTTTTACAGAAATGATTTTTTCACCCCCAATATTTTATTTTCACAAGGGTAACAGATGAAATTGGACCCCGAAAGTTGTTGTCCAATTTGTCCTGAGTACGCTGATACCCCATATGTGGGAGAAAACTACTGCATGGTCACACGTCGGGGCTCGGAAGGGAAGTAGTAACGTTTTGGATTGCAGACTTTGATGGAATGCTTTGAGGGTGTCATGTCGCGTTTGGAGAGCCCCTGATGTGCCTAACCATTGGAAAGCCACCACAAATGACCCCATTTTGGAAACTAGACCACCCAAGGAACTTATCTAGATGTGTGGTGAGCGCTATGAACCCCCAAGTGCTTCACAGAAGTTTATAACGTACAGCCGTAAAAGCAAAAAAATCATTTTTTTTTTTACAGAAATGATTTTTTCACCCCCAATATTTTATTTTCACAAGGGTAACAGATGAAATTGGACCCCGAAAGTTGTTGTCCAATTTGTCCTGAGTAGCTGATACCCCATATGTGGGAGAAAACTACTGCATGGTCACACGTCGGGGCTCGGAAGGGAAGTAGTAACGTTTTGGATTGCAGACTTTGATGGAATGCTTTGAGGGTGTCATGTCGCGTTTGGAGAGCCCCTGATGTGCCTAACCATTGGAAAGCCACCACAAATGACCCCATTTTGGAAACTAGACCACCCAAGGAACTTATCTAGATGTGTGGGGAGAACTTTGAACCCCCAAGTGCTTCACATAAGTTTATAACGTAGAGCCCTAAAAATAAAAAATCATAATTTTTTTCCACAAAAATGATATTTTCGCCCCCAATTTTTTATTTTTCCAAGTGTAACAGAAGAAATTAGACCCCAAGAGTTATTTTGCAATTTGTCCTGAGTACCTGATACCACATATGTGGGGGTAAAGAACTGTTTAGGCTCATGGCAGAGCTCAGAAGGGAAGGAGCACCGCTTGACTTTTTTCAACGCAGAATTGGCTGGAATTGAGATTAGACGCCATGTCACATTTGGAGAACCCCGATGTGCCTAAACAGTGGAAACCCCCCCAATTCTAACTCTAACCCCAACACACCCCTAAACCTAATCCCAACCCTAACCACAAACCTAACCCTAATGGGAAAATGGAAATAAATACATTTTTTTAAATTTTATTATTTTCCCTAACTAAGGGGGTGATAAAGGAGGGTTTGATTTACTAATTTATAGCGGGTTTTTATGATTGGCAGCTGTCACGCTAAAAGACGCTTTTATTGCAAAAAATAGTTTTTGCATCACCACATTTTGAGAGCTGTAATTTTTGCATATTTTGGCCCACAGAGTCATGTGAGGTCTTATTTTTTGCGGGACGAGTTGACATTTTTATTGGTACCTTTTTTGGGCACGTGAAATTTTTTGATCGCTTTTTATTACAATTTTTGGGAGATTAGGATGAACAAAAATCAGCAATTCATGAATTTCTTTTGGGGGGGGTGTTTATACCGTTCCGCGTGTGGTAAAATTGATAAAGCAGTTTTATTCTTTCGGGTTAGTACGATTACGGCGATACCTTATTTGTATTTTTTTATGTTTTGGCGCTTTTATACAATAAAAACAATTTTATATAAAAAATAATTATTTTTTCATCGCTTTATTCTGCGAGCTATAACTTTTTTATTTTTTCCCTGATGATGCTGTATGGTGGCTTGTTTTTTGCGGGACAAGATGACGTTTTCAGCGCTACCATGTTTATTTATATCAATCTTTTTGATCACGTGTTATTCCACTTTTTGTTCGGCGGTATGATGATGAAGCATTGTTTTTTGCTTTGTTTTTATTTATTTTTTTAAGGGGTTTGCTAAAGGGGTTAACTAGTGGGACAGTTTTATAGGGTGGGTCGTTATGGACGCGGCGATACCAAATATGTGTACTTTTATTGTTTTTTTTTTTAATTTACATGAAGAAATTAATTTATTGGGAATATTTTTTTTTTCTTTATTTGGGAATTTTCTTTTACATGTGTGATTTTTATTTTTTTTTAACTTTTTTACTTTGTCCCAGGGTGGGACATCACAGTATAGGGTCAGATAGCTGGTGTGACAGTGTGCACAGCACTCTGTCACGCCAGCGATGTGACAGGCAGTGCTGCAGGCTTCCCTGCAGGACCCGGCGGCCATCTTGGATCCGGGGTCCTGCAGGGAAGAGGCCCTCAGAACAGCGCGGTCGCATCGCGCTGTTCTGAGGGTCTCAGGGAGTACGCAGGGAGCCCCCTCCCTGCGCGATGCTTCCCTGTGCCCCCGGTACACCGCGATCATGTTTGATCGCGGTGTGCCAGGGGTTAATGTGCCGGGAGCAGTCCGTGACCGCTCCTGGCACATAGTGCCGGGTGTCAGCTGTGATCCAATCGCATGCGACGTACTATCCCGTCCCTGGTCATACGGGCTCAGGTACCATGGACGGGATAGTACGTCGCATGGCAGAAAGGGGTTAAAGATAGGGACGCATGGTCCCTAAAAAACGCCAATGTGAAACCAGCCTTATATATGCTCTATTAAAGCAAACTTACTTTTTATCACTGCTGTAATCCAGAAATAAAAAGGAAAACTGATAATTGGTCAAGAATATGCATAAAAGGGATAAAAAGGGATGTAGATGGAGTTATTGTAAGTTTGTGGAAATACTTCTTGATAACAAACAAAATTATTTCCACGGTGCTGAAAACTCAGGTCTCCTTTATAATAAACTGTGACTCAGGTAACATCAGAAAGAGAAATGTAGGGTTATACTTATAAGAATGATTGATTAGTATTCTAGTATTCTAGAAGGTGTTAGAATTTCATCTGCCCGTGATATATTGCTGTATGTGAACTATGGAGGCTGCAGCACACAGCCCGTAATAAATCAGACACTGGAGGTAGAACCTAGTGACATCCATACTGTCACTTACCAGAATGGAGTACATTAACCAAGCTCCATCCACCGCCAACCCTTCCTCCGCCCATGCTCTATATTAGTATTTGCTGGATGGGGTTTTAGAAATAGCTGCACCTACATATCATAGCAAATCTTGTTGTTGGAGCTTACAGTAAGGGCAGTGCTAGAGTTAAAAGATCTCAAAAAATCATATCCCCAATTCCAATCTGATGTGCCTCTCTATACACGTACACTACCATGGCCACTTAAAATAAAATAATACATATACAATAATATACACACTGTATTAACACTATGGCTTCTATACTGGGGCTACATATTCCCTACATACTGCTCTGAACAAATCAAAGTACACAAAGGCCATTATTACCAAAATAATACTGCAACAACATGCCCATTATTACTACTATTACATAGTGAAAACCTAACATTACCAGGCCAATATTGCGAATAATATCTTCATACACCTCTATACACTATATTCCACTATGCAGTGATTGATTTGTGCCAAGCTATTACTAAATTTAAAGAAGAAACAGACATAAAAAAAACCAATATTAGTGCCCATATACAGTGGTGGAGGCCAGTCCTGCAAAACTTATAAGATATGACAGTACATATATATGGTGACTTACAGCTGACGTTCGTTCTGATTGGAGTTGATCGATTTTCTTGTCTTTTCAATTTTTCCCAAATGGACATGGAGACTTGTGTATGCAGAGAGTAACACAATTGCATTTTAATTCTTTCTCACATTTCCAGCACCATGTTCACTTGTTATTAATATCCCCAGAGTGCCCTGTAAAGTAATAATGCCGCCCAGAGTGCTCTGTCTTGTAATAATGCCCCCAGAGTGCCCTGTCCAGTAATAATGCCCCTAGAGTGCTCTGTCCAGTAATAATGCCCCCAGAGTGCCTTGTCCAGTAATAATGCCCCCAGAGTGCTCTGTCTAGTAATAATGCCCCTATAGTCCCTGTCTAGTAATAATGCCCCCATAGTCCTCTGTCTAGTAATAATGCCCCTAGAGTCCCTGTCTAGTAATAATGCCCCTAGAGTCCCTGTCTAGTAATAATGCCCCAGAGTGCTCTGTCCAGTAATAATGCCCCCAGAGTGCCCTGTCCAGTAATAATGCCCCCAGAGTGCTTTGTCTAGTAATAATGCCCCTAGAGTCCCTGTCTAGTAATAATGCCCCCCAGAGTGCTCTGTCCAGTAATAATGCCCCCAGAGTGCTCTGTCCAGTAATAATGCCCCCAGAGTACCCTGTCCAGTAATAATGCCCCCAGAGTGCTCTGTCTAGTAATAATGCCCCTAGAGTCCCTGTCTAGTAATAATGCCCCCAGAGTGCTCTGTCCAGTAATAATGCCCCAGAGTGCCCTGTCCAGTAATAATGCCCCTAGAGTGCTCTGTCCAGTAATAATGCCCCCAGAGTGCCTTGTCCAGTAATAATGTCCCCAGAGTGCTCTGTCTAGTAATAATGCCCCTATAGTCCCTGTCTAGTAATAATGCCCCCACAGTCCTCTGTCTAGTAATAATGCCCCTAGAGTGCCCTGTCCAGTAATAATGCCCCAGAGTGCCCTGTCTAGTAATAATGCCCCCAGAGTTCCTGTCCAGTAATAATGCCCCCAGAGTGCCCTGTCAGTAATAATGCCCCAGAGTGCTCTGTCTAGTAATAATGCCTCCAGAGTCCCTGTCCTAGTAATAATGCCCCCAGAGTGCTCTGTCCAGTAATAATGCCCCAGAGTGCTTCTGTCCAGGTTATAATGCTCCAGAGTGCCTGTCCAGTAATAATGCCCCAGAGTGCTCTGTCCAGTAATAATTGCCCCCAAGATGCTCTGTTCCAGTAATAATGCCCCCAGAGTGCCCTGTCTAGTAATAATGCCCCCAGAGTGCACTGTCCAGTAATAATGCCCCAGAGTGCTCTGTCCAGTAATAATGCTTCCAGAGTGCCCTTTCCAGTAATAATGCCCCCAGAGTGCTCTGTCCAGTAATAATGCCCCCAGAGTGCCCTGTCCAGTAATAATGCCCCCAGAGTGCTCTGTCCAGTAATAATGCCCCCAGAGTGCCCTGTCCCATAATTAATGCTCCCAGAATGCCTGTCCAGTAATAATGCCCCAGAGTGCTCTGTCCAGTAATAATGCCCCCAGATTGCCCTGTCAGTAATAATGGCCACCCAGAGTGCTCTGTCCAGTCGTATTAGACCCAGAGTTGCCCATGTCCAGTATAAGCCCCCAGAGTGCCCTGTCCCCTTATTATTAATGTCTCCAGAAATGCCCTGTCCAGTAATAATGTCCACAGAGTGCACTGTCCAGTAATAATGCCCCCAGAGTGCCCTGTCCAGTAATAATGCCCCCAGAGTGCTCTGTCTAGTAATAATGCCCCTAGAGTCCCTGTCTAGTAATAATGCCCCCCAGAGTTCTCTGTCCAGTAATAATGCCCCCAGAGTGCCCTGTCCAGTAATAATGCCCCCAGAGTGCTCTGTCTAGTAATAATGCCCCTAGAGTCCCTGTCTAGTAATAATGCCCCCCAGAGTGCTCTGTCCAGAAATAATGCCCCAGAGTGCTCTGTCCAGTAATAATGCTTCCAGAGTGCCCTGTCCAGTAATAATGCCCCCAGAGTGCTCTGTCCAGTAATAATGCCCCCAGAGTGCTCTGTCCAGTAATAATGCCCCAGAGTGCCCTGTCTAGTAATAATGCCCCCAGAGTGCACTGTCCAGTAATAATGCCCCAGAGTGCTCTGTCCAGTAATAATGCTTCCAGAGTGCCCTGTCCAGTAATAATGCCCCCAGAATGCTCTGTCCAGTAATAATGCCCCCAGAGTGCCCTGTCCAGTAATAATGCCCCCAGAGTGCTCTTTCCAGTAATAATGCCCCCAGAGTGCCCTGTCCAGTAATAATCCCCCCAGAGTGCTCTTTCCAGTTAATGCCCAAGTCCGCAGTAATAATGCCCCCAGAGTGCTCTGTCCAGTAATAATGCCCCCAGAGTGCCCTGTCCAGTAATAATCCAATGCCCCCCAGAGATGCCCTGTCCAGTAATAATGCCCCCAGAGTGCCCTGTCCCCTTATTATTAATGTCTCCAGAATGCCCTGTCCAGTAATAATGTCCACAGAGTGCACTGTCCAGTAATAATGCCCCCAGATTGTGCCCACTCAATACAGGAAAGGACCGCAGTGCAACATTCCAAAGTCGTATTCTCAGGACTCAGAGGTTGGGCCTCC
>JARQOD010000003.1:163502939-163567105 GCA_033576555.1 Oophaga sylvatica
GGAGTCCTTCATGTGTTTTTTAGCAAACTCTATGCATGCTTTCATATGACTGGCACTGAGGAGAGGCTTCTATTGGGCCACTCTGCCATAAAGGTCTGACTGGTGGAAGGCTGCAGTGGTAGTTTACTTTATGGAACTTTCTCCCATCTCCCTACTGCATCTGTGGAGCTCAGCCACAGTGATCTTGGGGTTCTTCTTTTCCTCTCTCACCAAGGCTCTTCTCCCACGATTGCTCAGTTTGGCTGGACAGCCAGGTCTAGGAAGACTTCTGGTCGTCCCAAACTTCTTCCATTTAAGGATTATGGAGGCTAATGTGCTCTTAGGAACCTTGAGTACTGCAGAAATTCTTTTGTAACCTTGGCCAGATCTGTACCTTGCCACAATTCTGTCTCTGAGCTCCTTGGCCAGTTCCTTTGACCTCATGATTCTCATTTGGTCTGACATGCATTGCGAGCTATGAGGTCTTATAGACAGGTGTGTGCCTTTACAAATCAAGTCCTATCAGTTTAATTAAACACAGCTGGACTCCAGTGAAGGAGTAGAACCATCTCAAGGAGGATCACAAAAGGGTCTGAATACTTATAACTGTGTGATATTTCAGTTTTTCTTTTTTAATAAATTTGCAAAAATTTCTACATTTCTGTTTTTTTTTCAGTCATGATGGGATGCAGAGTGTACATTAATGAGAAAAAAATGAACTTTTTTGAATTTACCAAATGGCTGCAATGAAACAAAGAGTGAAAAATGTAAAGGGGTCTGAATACTTTCCGTACCCACTGTAATATAGACTTGCCATGTGATGAACATTGAACTCACCGAGGGCTGAGATCTGGTGGACCATACGTATTGAGCGATGGAATAAGAAGATTGGCTGGCTTTTTTGAACCAGCATTCTCTGTGTCCATTTCTTTTTCTCCCTTGCGACATTGAGGTGAAGGACTTCTTCCTCGACTGTTACGAGCTGGAGAGCGACAGTTACGGCGGAAGGCATGGAATTGCCTTAGTTCATCCCCAAGAAGACTACTAAGAGAACCACGGCGTACTGGGCTGTTAAGGTTTGGAAGCATGAGCTTCCTGCGTGTCATGGTAGCAGGAGAGTGGCGGAAAAAGTCATCTGCTTCATCATTGTCTTCAAGGATGGATGATAACTTTTTTTCAGATGTGGTCCCAGACTCTGGTCGAGGCTGAAACATTAAATAACATTTGTAATGATCAAAGTTATGGAATTTTTAAGATATAAAGCCTAAATATTATGTGGCTGTGAATAGAGTCCCGGTGGTTGCCATTTGGAATCTGTCTCCACTTTTCTGACAGATCTACCTCTAACAGCTGAGCTGAGATCCTAATATGTGTTGCTCCTATTAAACAATATATTTTGTCAGCATCAAGCTATTGCAAAGTGTCTGGTGGAAATTGTTGCCTATATACAGTACATCGAAAAAATGTAGTTGCAGAGGCAGAAACTGACAGTGACTGGTCCTTGTACAGGATTGTATCTGCAACCCCATCCCCTTTTCGTCAGGCCACAGGCATATACACGCTCATCTTTGTATGCATATTCTCATTTTGCTCACATTTCTAAAATATGAATATGCGAATACATTCTGAACACATTAGCACATTATGCGTGCATACAAAGTACACACATGTACAGTATAAAATATATAACATATCAATATACACAAAGTTTTTGTGATGCACTTGTCCAGATGACTGAACTATTTTTTTCAGTCATTCATAGATGCAGCAGTCAGTACTTTTATTTTCTATGCTTCACTATAAGAAGTCATGTATTTTTATTCTTACAAAACGAGCTATAGTCTTTTAATTGCCATTTTGCAAACGCATGTGTCAGCTTTACATTTGTATTAAGTTTTTTATTAGTGTAATAAACAATAAATAATCAGCGTAATTACAGGAATACCAAATAGGAATTTGCTTATTTGTGAGGTATATTTTTAACCCCTTCACCCCCAAGGGTGGTTTGCACGTTAATGACCGGGACAATTTTTTACAATTCTGACCACTGTCTCTTTATGAGGTTATAACTCCGGAACGCTTCAACGGATCTTCGCGATTCTGAGATTGTTTTCTCATGACATATTGTACTTCATGTTAGTGGTAAAATTTCTTCCATATAACTTGCGTTTATTTTTGAAAAATACGCAAATATGGCGAAAATTTTGAAAATTTAGCATTTTCAAACTTTGAATTTTTATTACCTTAAAACAGAGAAATATGTAACACAAAATAGTTAAGAAATAACATTTCCCACATGTCTACTTTACATCAGCACAATTTTGGAATCAAAATTTTTTTTTGTTAGGAAGTTATAAGGGTTAAAAGTTGACCAGCGATTTCTCATTTTTACAACAAAATTTACAAAGCCATTTTTTTTATGGGACCACCTCACATTTGAAGTCACTTTGAGGGGTCTACATGACAGAAAATACCCAAAAGTGACACCATTCTAAAAACTGCACCCCTCAAGGTACTCAAAACCACATTCAAGAAGTTTATTAACCCTTCAGGTGCTTCACAGGAACTAAAGCAACGTGGAAGGAAAAAATGAATATTTAACTTTTTAGCCACAAAAATGATCTTTTACAAACTTTTTTTTTATTTTCACAAGGGTAAAAGGAGAAAATGGACAGATAAGGTTGTTATGCAATTTCTCCTGAGTACGCCAATACCCCATATGTGGGGGAAAACCACTGTTTGGGCACACGGCAGAGCTCGTAAGGGAAGGAGCGCCGTTTGACTTTTTCAAACTAAAATTGGCTGGAGTTGAGATTGGACGCCATGTCGCGCTTGGAGAACCTCTGATGCGCCTAAACAGTGGAAACCCCCCACAAGTGACACCATTTTGGAAACTAGACCCCCTAAGGTACTTATCTAGATCTGTTGTGAGCACTTTGAACCCCCAAGTGTTTCACAAAAGTTTATAATGCCTGGGTGTGAAAAAAAAAAAAAAAAAATTCCACAAAAATGATATTTTAGTCCTAAATTTTTGAATTTTCCCAAGGAAATTGGACCCCAAAAGTTGTTGTCCAATTTGTCCTGAGTACGCTGATACCCCATATGTGGGGGTGGAAAAACTGTTTGGGCGCACGGCAGGGCTTGGAAAGGAAGTAGTAACGTTTTGGAATGCAGACGTTGATGGGGGTCATGTTCCGTTTGCAGTGCCCCAGATGAGCCTAAACAGTGGAAATCCCCCACAAGTGACCCCATTTTGGAAACTAGACCCCCTAAGGAACTTATCTAGATCTTTGGTGAGCACTTTGAACCCCCAAGTGCTTCACACAAGTTTATAATGCCCGGGCATGAAAATAAAAAATCCTATTTTTTTCCCACAAAAATTATCTTTTAGTCACTAATTTTTTATTTTCCCAAGGGTATCAGGAGAAATTGGACCACATAAGTTGTTGTCCAATTTGTCCTGAGTACGCTGATGCCCCATATGTGGGGGGGAACCACTGTTTGGGCGCACGGCAGAGCTCGGAAGGGAAGGAGCACCATTTGACTTTTTCCAACCAAAATTGGCTGGAATTGAGATTGGATCCCATGTTGCATTTGGAGAGCCCCTGATGTGCCTAAACAGTGGAAACCCCCCACAAATGACCCCATTTGGGAAACTAGACCCCTAAGGAACTTATCTAGATCTTGGTGAGCAATTTGAACCCTCAAGTGCTTCACACAAGTTTATAACGTAGAGCCGTAAAATTTAAAAATCATATTTTTTCCACAAAAATGATCTTTTCACCCCAATTTTTATTTTTCCAAGGGTAACAAGACTCCAAAGTTATTGTGCAATTTGTCCTGAGTACACTGATACCCCATATGTGGGGGTATACCACTGTTTGGGTGCATGGCAGAGTTTGGAAGGGAAGGAGCGCCATCTCACTTTTTCAACGCAGAATTGGCTGGACGCCATGTCGTGTTTGGAGAGCTCCTGATCTGCCTAAACAGTGGAAACCCCCCACAAATGACACCATTTTGGAAACTAGACCCCTCAAGGAACTTATCTAGATGTGTGGTGAGAACTTTGAACCCCCAGGTGTTTCACTAAAGTTTATAACGTACAGCCTTAAAATAAAAAATCCTTTTTTTTTTTACAAAAATGATTTTTTCGCCCCCAATATTTTATTTTCACAAGGGTAACAGAAGAAATTGGAACCCAAAAGTTGTTGTCCAATTTGTCCTGAGTACGCTGATACCCAATATGTAGGAGAAAACTACTGTATGGGTGCACGTCAGGGCTCGGAAGGGAAGTAGTGACGTTTGGATTGCAGACTTTGATGGAATGGTCTGGGGGCGTCATGTCGCATTTGGAGAGCCCCTGATACGCCTAAACAGTGGAAACCCCCCACAAGTGACCCCATTTTGGAAAATAGACCCCACAAGGAACTTATCTAGATGTGTGGTGAGCACTTTGAACCCCGAAGTGCTTCACAGAAGTTTATAACGCACAGCCGTAAAAATAAAAAATCCTTTTTTTTTTTACAAAAATGATTTTTTCGCCCCCAATATTTTATTTTCACAAGGGTAACAGGAGAAATTGGACCCCAAAAGTTGTTGTCCAATTTGTCCTGAGTACGCTGATACCCAATATGTGGGAGAAAACTACTGTATGGGCGCATGTCAGGGCTCGGAAAGGGAAGTAGTGACGTTTTGGATTGCAGACTTTGATGGAATGGTCTGGGGGCGTCATGTCGCATTTGGAGAGCCCTGATGCGCCTAAACAGTGGAAATCCCCAACAAGTGACCCCATTTTGGAAAATAGACCCCACAAGGAACTTATTTAGATGTGTGGTGAGCGCTATGAAGCCCCAAGTGCTTCACAGAAGTTTATAATGTACAGCCGTAAAAACAAAAAAATCTTATTTTTTTTACAAAAATAATATTTTCGCCCCCAGTTTTTTATTTTCCCAAGGGTAACAGAAGAAATAGGACAAATTTCACAATAACTCTTGGGGTCCAGAGTACGCTGATACCCCATATGTGGGGATAAACTACTGTTTGGACGCATGGCAGAGCTCAGAAGTGAAGGAACACCGTTTGACTTTTTCAACGCAGAATTGGCTGGAATGGAGATCAGACGCCATGTCACATTTGGAGAGCCCCTGATGTGCCTAAACAGCGGAAACCCCCCAATTCTAACTCCAACCCTAACCCCAACACACCCCTAACCCTAGTCCCAACCCTAATCCCAACCCTAACCCTAATCCTAACTCTAACCCTAATCCTAACTTTAGCGCCAACCCTAACCCTAACTTTAGCCGAAACCCTAACCCTAACCCTAATGGGAAAATGGAAATAAATACATTTTTTTTATTTTATTATTTTTTCCTAACTAAGGGGGTGATAAAGGGGGTTTGATTTACTATTTATAGCGGTTTTTATGATTGGCAGCTGTCACGCTAAAAGACGCTTTTTATTGCAAAAAGTAGTTTTTTGCATCGCCACATTTTGAGAGCTATAATTTTTGCATATTTTGGCCCACAATGTCATGTGAGGTCTTAATTTTTGCGGGACGAGGTGACGCTTTTATTGGTACCATTTTTGAGCACGTGACATTTTTTGATCGCTTTTTATTTCGATTTTTGGGAGGTTAGAATGAACAAAAATCAGCAATTCATGAATTTCTTTTGGGTGAGGCGTTTTTATTGTTCCGCGTGTGGTAAAATCGATAAAGCAGTTTTATTCTTCGGGTCAGTACGATTATGGCGATACCTCATTTATATAATTTTTTTATGTTTTGGCGCTTTTATAGAATAAAAACAATTTTATATAAAAAATAATTATTTTTGCATCGCTTTATTCTGCGAGCTATAACTTTTTTATTTTTTCGCTCATGATGCTGTGTGATGGCTCGTTTTTTGCGGGACAAGATGACGTTTTCAGCGGTACCATGTTTATTTATATCCGTCTTTTTGATCGCGTGTTATTCCACTTTTTGTTCAGCGGTATGATGATAAAGCACTGATTTTTTGCTTCGTTTTTATTTTTTATTTTTTAAGGGGTTCACAAAAGGGGTTAACTAGTGGGACAGTTTTATAGGGGGGGTCGTTACGGACGCGGCGATACCATATATGTGTACTTTTATTGTTTTATTTTTTTTATTTACAATAAGTAATGAATTTATTGGGGAATATTTTTTTTTTTTTTTGGATTTTTTTTTACACATGTTTATTTTTACTTTTTTTTACTTTTTTACTTTGTCCCAGGGTGGGACATCACTGTATTTCATCAGATCGCTGGTGTGACAGTGTGCATAGCACTCTGTCACACCAGCGATGTGACAGGCAGTGCAGGACGCTTCCTCATGCCTGCTCTCGGCAGGCACTGAGGAAGCCGCCTCCCTCCAGGACCCCAGCGCCATCTTGGATCCGGGTCCTGGGAGGGAGGAAGCCCTCAGAGCAGCGCGATCACATCGCGCTGGTCTGAGGGTCTCAGGGGGGCGCGCAGGGAGCCCCCTGCCTGCGCGATCCTCCCCTGTGCCCCCAGTACACCGCGATCATGTTTGATCGCGGTGTGCAAGGGGTTAATGTGCCGGGAGCGGTCCGTGACCGCTCCTGACACACAGTCACGGGTGTCAGCTGTGATAATCAGCTGACACCCGGCGACGATTAGCTGCGCTCCCTCCGGGAGCGCAGCTAATCGCCTATGACGTACTATCCCGTCCATGGTCAGAATGGCACGGGTTTTATGGACGGGATAGTACGTCTAATGTCAGAGAGGGGTTAAAAAGTGTATTAATAAATGTGATTATTGTAATTGTTTTTAATTTTTTTTTAGTAATTTTATAGAAGAAAAATCCTTGACTTATTTTGTCTTTAATACGCAGGTATATTGAGGTGTACTGTATATAAACTAAATACAGATGCTTCTCACAAAATTAGAATCTCATCAAAAAGTTAATTTATTTCAGTTCTTCAATACAAAAAGTAAAACTCATATATTATATAGAGTCATTACAAACAGAGTGATCTATTTCAAGTGTTTATTTCTGTTAATGTTGATGATTATGGCTTACAGTCAATGAAAACCCAAAAGTCATTATCTCTGGTATGGCGCTAAAAAACGCGAAAAATCCTGAACATGTGCACATAGCCTTATGGTCAAATGTGAGCAGTGCCGGATGATGTGGGTGTCCCTAACATGAGAGGAGACCCAGAGACTGAGTTAGCAAGATTCTAGCAGAAAGCTGAAGAGAAGTGAACGAAAGAATAGTCAATGTCGTTGATCGGAGATGGGCTTGAAACAGGACGCCTAGCAGTATGGCGCAGAGTTTATAACTCTGAGACGTAATGGGCCTAAATGGGACAGAGTACATGAAGAGAGTGCCCCAGGTGGGAGTTCCAGAGCGCCAGGGACAGAAAAGATAAGCACCGGCTATAGTGGCAATATAGTTCATTAGAGAGGAAAGAAGACGCGGAATGGTGAGTTGAGAATAGGACTCTTGGTAACTGGACTGCAGTATTGAGCAAGGCAGTGGTGAAGTAGAAGGGAACGTTGAAGGTAGAGGACAAATAAGTACATAGTAATGAATTGAAATAGTCTGTGGAAATATGATCTGTATTATGAAGGAAATATTCAGAAATTTATGTACCTGCTATCTACTGTATATAATCCCCCCAAGTTATTTTTGTCTAAAAACCTTATTTTCTCCCTCATTGAACTGTCAAACATCTTGTCCTGGCCAACCAAAGTCATCGGTTACATGCGCCTGCAAGGGCGTAGTGCCCCACAGCACAAATCCACACACCCAGCCAGGACCCCCAGCTTCATGTAATGTGCCAGGGAGTAAGAGATGAGTACCTTGCTCACGGCTACTGCCCAGCGCCATGTTATACCATAGTGATCAAAGTAGCCTCCTGACTGAAATTCATGCAGTGTGACCCTGCGTGTCTACCCCTGTATGCATTACCTGTGATAGCCGTGGTGATCGGGTGAACCTGTAGCATCCCTAGAATAAAAAAAAAAAAATGATAATGATATGTAATAATGATAATGATAAATGATAAACAGACCAAATCTGCTCTTTACAATGACAATATGGGTAAAATGAGAAATGAAACACAAAGTCATTCCACTTCATTTCTACAGCAAAGTTGGTTTAAAATAGTGGCATTGTCTGTGTTTTACAATCCAGTTGATTATAAAAAAATCTTGATATGTTTCTTACATCTGTTTCACTGCCTTCACGCAAGTTAAACGTCAGGTCATGATGAATGTCTGCCATGAATTTGCTAGAATACTCTGGGTACAGTTCTAACACCTCCAGTAGTCCTCTAAGGCTGAGATATTGCAGATCACAGTAGGTCAGGGCTTTCACATCTGCATTTGTTTTAACCACCTGGTCCTTGTTAGAGATGTCGGCACCAATCAGATCTCCTTTCCCTAAGATATGGAGAATAAAGAGAATGCACTTTGAATGTTTCTGGCAGGGTATCTACACGTGTATTTCAAATGACATAGTACTAAAGTAGCTTTGGGAATCAGTGGCATGGCAGGAGACAAAAAGTTTAGTATGTAGGAGTATTTTGTAGTATGGTATGCTATAGAAGAATCTGAGGGGAGACTAAAGGCTTTTTTCTGACAAATCTGTTGGGGTGTACTTTCTTATGCTAAGCATTATATACCGACATGGTCAAAAGTGTTGGCACCCTTGAAATTGTTCCAGAAAGTGAAGTATTTCTCCCAGAAAATGATTGCAATTACACAAGTTTTGTTAAACACACTTTCATTTCTATTTTGTGTGTATTGGAACAACAAAAAAAACTGAGAAAAAAAGGCAAATTGGACATCACTTAATACAAAAATCCCCAAAATGGGCCAGACAGAATTGTTGGCACCCTCAACTTAATATTTGGTTGAACAACCTTTGGAATAAATAACTGCAATCAATCGCTTCCTACAAGTTTCTTACACCTCTCAACTTGAAATTTGGACCAGTCTTCTTTTTGCAAACTGCTTCAGGTTACTTACCGTACATTGATGGGTGCCTTCTCTCAACAGCAATTTTAAGATCTATCCACAGGTGTTCAATGGGATTTAGATCCAGTGTAACAGGCCATAGTATACCCAAGTCCTGGCTATACCCGAGATTAAAGCGTCCTGGGCTTGATTATACCCTGGGTATATTATGGCCTAGGCAATTTCATACACCCTTATGCCAGACTATACCAGCAGCGTTGAATGATATACACAAGAATTCGAATCATAGAATGTTAGAGTTGGAAGGGACCTCAAGGTTCATTGTGTCCAATCCCTTGCTCAATGCAGGATTCACTAAACCATCTCAGACAGATGTTTGTCCAACCTCTGTTTGAAGACTTCCAGACCTCTCTTGGCAGCCTGTTCCACTCATTAATCACCTTCCCTGTCAAAAATAATTTTCTAATATTTAATCTGTATCTTCTCCCTTTCAGTTTCATTCCTTGCTTCTTGTGTTTCCATTTACAAATGAGAATAAGGATGATCCCTCTTCAATATGACAGCCCTTCCGATATTTGTAGACAGCTATTGTCTCCTCTTGTTTTCTTTTTTGCAAGCATTAAACATTACCAGATCCTTTAACCGTTCCTCAAAGAACATATGTCGCAGTCCGCTCACCATCCTTGTAGCTCTTCTCTGAACTTGCTCAAGTTTTTCAATGTCTTTTTTAAAAATGTGGTGCCCAGAACTGGACACAGTATTCCAAATGAGGCCTGACCAAGGAGGAGTAGAGGGGGATAATTATTTCATGTGATCTAAACTGTTTGCTTCTCTTAATACATCACAGAACTGTGTTTACCTTTTTTGCTGCTGCATCATACTGTTGACTCATGTGCAGTCTGTGATCTATTAGTATACCCAAATTTTTTTCACAGAAATCTTTTTCATAGAAATACATGCAGCCGCACACTCGGGTCTGATAGCGGGCGGCCGTGCCGGGTGTTGATGCGAGAAAGTCGTGCGACTTACTCGCATCAAACTCGCCAGTGTGACGCCAGCCTAAGTCTTAAAGTTCTAAACACATAGACTTTTATTACTTAAAGCAAAAAAAACCTCATTCAGTAAAAATATTAGACTTCCACAAAGATGTAATGAGGTAAAGAATCCTACCGCACTTTTCAGTAGTTACACATTAAAAGTAGCTGTGAGTCTGAGTATGATAGAATGAGATCTGCACACTTTTCAACCAATCATAGACAGCATAAGAAAACCAGTGAAATGATAAGATCAAGTTATAATTGCATTCTAAGGTTTTAGATTAGAGCTTTTTATTTAATGTGCAAACACTACTGAGAAGTGTGCTAGTCATCTTTTATGGAAAGATAAAGGCTGAAGTTCTTTGTGGAACACTAACATCTAAGGCTGGTTTCACAATTTGCGTATCTGTGCACAGCATTTTCTCTGCAGAGATCCGCATGCGTCTTATGTATGTTTAACATGGTGTACGCAGGGACATGCATTTGCATCAGTTCGCATGCGTCTGCGTATGCATGCGTCGTTTCTCGGACTGCGGCGGGTTCGGCGAACGCAACATGTTGCATTTTTTGAAGCTGCAAAAATCCGTCAAATCTGCGTAGTCATGCATATGCGGATGAGTGTGTAAAAAAAATGCATTACTGTCTATGGGCACACATTGGTACGCAATGACATGGGAATGCGCAATGGATGCGTTCAATGCGCATGTCCAGGAACCGATTACAGCACCTGGAAATATCGAACGCATGTCATAAACAACGCAAACGCATGCAGAAATGCATGCCCACACAGCTTTTTTTTGTGTAATGTGTAAGATTATGCGGATAAAAAACGCTGCGTAAACAAGAGTTTGCATGCGTTTTTGAATGTATTTGCATATGCAGATGATACGCTGTGCACAGAAACGCTAATGTGAACCTAGGCTTAGTCATTATGTCACAGGTTTACTGTGACAGAGAGGGGATAGAAGACCACAGTGTCTGATTTCACGTACTCCTGCACTGATTAGAAGCACTTCACCATCATATTAAACAGTGCAGGTTTCTGCTAGCAGTTCAGGGGTTAATCTGTTCAACTTAGAGCTCCTGGAGCTTTCCTGCTTTGATGGTCTCAGCTGTTCAGTTTTGGCCCTTAGCTATTCCCCTCTGCTGTATATACTTGCTTCTGGCAATCAGGGATTGCCAGAGTTAGTTTCGAATTGTCTGGTTTTGGAGTTGGAATTGTTGGTTGTTTGAGGAGGCATTTGGAGTGTTGTTCAGAAGACTGTTGCTTGGTGATTTGTCTGTGTGCATATCCTCCACCTATTCTATTTGCTTTTTCCTTCCTTTACTTCGCGGTGTTCCACGCTGTTGTTTGTAAGTGCATATTTGTATGATTGGTATTTTCATTTATTCCTGTATGTCTTCTCTTGATAGTCTCGTTTGTGTATTCTTATACACAACTCCTCCCCAATTTCCTTGTTGTGGGAGTGGACAGATGATGGCTGAAGAGCTCAGCAAGGCACATGACACCAGAGTCTTTACCATCAGAAGTAATCCGGGAAGCAGGAATAGCTAGGGCACCCCTCGCTGTATGGATAGGGAAGGTACCCCTAGCCCTGGGATATTCTGCAATAGTGATGTGACACATTACAACAAGCATCGCACATCTCAGATGTTAAATTTCTACAAAGTTAAAAAAATGACTTGCACACTTCTCAGTAGTGTTTACTGCTATGTTTCGGTAGCTGAGGAGAAATTGCAAAAATAGCAAAAGTAGTAATACACCAGAGAGGCTGGAAGCTATTGGATTGCAGTACCCTAAACTAACCGCCACACTAGAAGTAGCCGTGGAGCGTACCTACGGTGATCCTAGACACCTCGTCACAGCCGAAGAGATAACTAAACCTAAAGGCAGAAAGATGAAAGCTATCTGCCCCGGAGCAGATCCCCCAAAGAAATAGGAAGCCCCCAAACATGTAATTGCGGTTAGACAAGAAGAAAATACGGACACAGACAGAAAATAGAATGAGCAAACGCTGGGGCCCAATCTGTCTAGATAGAAAAGTATAGGAAAGAATTCTGACTGCAACCCAAAAAAAACCCTGACAAAAATACCAACACTTCTGATTAACAAAAAACCTGAGATCACACGATCTCTACCACCTAAATCAGATCTCTGGTGTAACACACAGCAATTCAGCAAAAAAAGTGACAGAGGAACAGAGCAAAAGTGCAAATACAAAATGAGCACAATAGCAGCGCCAGACCCCAAAAGGGGACCAGGCTGAAGTCCCCTGCAAGCAGCAAAACAGGCAAGGAAAATCGAACCAGAGGAAAAAAAACAGCAAATCACTTATCTGAAAGAGAGCAGGAATGCAAGCTGAGCTCCAAGTAAAACCAGGAAGAACAATTGATTACCGGCAAGGCTGACGGGAACTCAGGTCACTTATATCAGACCATTCAGAGCCAGCTGAAGGCCATTCAGCAATTAGTTCATTACCCTCAGCAACCACCGGAGGGAGCGCCAGCTCAGAAGTCACCTCCAGAGTATTCACAACAGTACCCCCCTTGAGGAGGGGTCACCGAACCCTCACCTGCGCAACCAGGCAGATCAGGATGAGCTCGATGATAGGCACGGATCAGTCTCCCAGCATGGATGACCGAAGCAAACACCCAAGGATTGTCCTCCTGACCATAACCTCTCCACTTAACCAAATACTGGAGTTTCCGTCTAGCAAAACGAGAATCCAATATTTTCTCAACCACATACTCCAAATTGCCCTCAACCAAAACAGGGTCGGGAGGTTCAGCCATAGGAACCACTGGCTCAACAAACCTCTTCAATAAGGACTTGTGGAACACAATATGGATCTTAAATGTCCCAGGAAGAAGCAAACGGAAGGAAACCGGATTAATAATTTCCATGATCTTATAAGGTCCAATGAACCTTGGCTTAAATTTTGGAGAAGCAACCTTCATAGGGATATTTCTTGAGGACAATCAAACCAAGTCCCCCACCTTAAAACGAGGACCATCAGTCCTATGCCGGTTGGCAAACCGCTGGGCTTTCTCTTGAGAGAGAGACAACCTCTCCACTACCTGGTCCCAAATCTGCTGCATACGCTCCACAATAGAGTCAACCCCCAGACAGACAGAAGCCTCCGCCTGTCCTGAAGAAAATCGAGGGTGAAACCCAGAATTGCAGAAAAATGGAGACATCAAGGTGGCAGAGCTAGCCCTATTATTAAGAGCAAACTCAGCAAAAGGCAAAAAAGAGACCCAGTCATCTTGATCAGCAGACACAAAACATCTCAAATAAGTCTCCAAGGTCTGGTTTGTTCTCTTGGTTTGTCCATTGGTCTGAGGGTGGAATGCAGAGGAGAAAGCCAACTGAACACCAAGTTTAGACCAAAATGTCCTCCAAAATCTGGAAACAAACTGGACTCCTCTGTCAGACACAATGTTCTCCGGAATGCCATGTAACCGAACCACGTGCTGAAAGAACAAAGGCACCAATTCGGAGGAGGAAGGCATCTTAGGTAATGGCACAAGATGTATCATCTTGGAAAACCTATCACAGATTACCCAGATAACGGTCATTCTCTGAGAAACAGGGAGGTCGGAAATATAATCCATAGAAATATGGGTCCATGACCTCTTGGGTACAGGTAATGGCATTAACAAACCACTAGAACGAGAGCAAGGCTTGGAACGAGAGCAAGTCCCACAGGACTGCACAAAGTCCCTGACGTCACGAGACAAAGTAGGTCACCAAAAGTACCGACTCACCAAGTCTCTGGTACCAATAATCCCGGGATGACCAGCCAACGCGGAACAATGAGGCTAAGTTCACACGTTGCGGAATTGCCGCGGAAATTTCCGCGGCAATCCCGCACTTCTCCCGCAGGAAATACGCACGTTTTTTTATGCTGATTCCCGCCAGAATAATAGCGTTTTGCAAGTGTAATTAGCTTGCAGAATGCTAGCGTTTTCCTAGCGATCTGTAGCATCGCTTGGAAAACTGATTGACAGGTTGGTCACACGAGTCACACATAGTGTTTGACAAGTGTGACCAACTTTTTACTATTGATGCCGCCTATGTCGCATCAATAGTAAAAAGATCTAATGTAAAAATAATAAAAAAAATAATAAATAATGATATTCTTACCTTCCGGCGGCCCCCGCAGCCTTCCCGCCTTCAGCGACGCTCCCGGCAACTCCGGTCCCAGGAGTGCTTTGCGACAAATCACACCGATGACGTAGAATCTCGCGAGACCGCTATGCCATCTGGGTGATTCTCGCAAAGGACTCTTGGGACCGGAAGTTGCCGGGAGCGTCGCTGAAGGCGGGAAGGCTGCGGGGGCCGCGGGAAGGCTGCGGGGGCCGCCGGAAGGTGAGAATATCATTATTTTTTATTTTAATTATTGTTTTACCAGGGATATGGTACCCAGGGCCTGGAGGAGAGTCTCCTCTGCTCCAGACCCTGGGTACCATCCGCACATGAACCGCTTACATTGCGCATAGTGGGCATAGCCACATGCGGAAAGTAAGCGGTTCAATGCATTCCTATGGCGGCGGAATCACCGCGATTACGCTAAATTAATGAACATGTTGCTATTTTTTCCGCGAAGCGTTTTTTTCGCGGAAAAAAACGCAACATGTGGCCAAAACATGCGGAATCAATTAACACGTATAGGATGCTTAATGCTTGCGTTTTTATCGCGTTTTTACCGCGGAAAACCGCAGAAAAACCGCGAAAAAAACGCAATTATTCCTGATCGTGTGCACTTAGCCTGAATCTCAGACATCACACTCTTCTTCCACTGGTCTGGGACAAACAATTTCCCAACAGGGCAGCGCTCAGGTTTATCCTCCTGACACCCCTCCAGAGCCATTCTCAAATTGGGCGAGATGGCGGAAAGAACTACACCCTCTTTCAAAATAACAGCAGGATCAGATAACTCAGGAGAATCCGCAAAGAAACTCCTCGAGAGGGCATCCGCCTTAACATTCTTAGTGCCCGGAAGAAAAGAAACCACAAAATTAAAACGTGTGAAAAACAAGGCCCACCTGGCCTGTCTAGGATTAAGTCTCTTGGCTGATTCGAGATAAACCAGGTTCTTATGGTCCGTGAAGACCACCACCTGATGTTTGGCTCCCTCCAGCCAATGTCTCCACTCTTCAAAGGCCCACTTTATGGCCAATAACTCCCGATTACCCATGTCATAATTACGTTCAGTTGGAGAAAATTTTCGAGAGAAAAAGGCACAAGGGTTACTCTTAGAGGTCTCTGGATCCCTTTGGGACAAAACGGCACCTGCCCCTATCTCAGAGGCATGAACCTCCACCTGAAATGGCAGGGAAACATCAGGCTGCCGTAGAACAGGAGCAGAAATGAATCTCTGCTTAAGCTCCTGAAACGCAGAAACTGCCTCAGTAGGCCAATTCACCACATCGGAACCCTTTTTGGTCAAATCAGTTAATGGTTTAACAATACCGGAGAAATTACCAATAAATTTAAGATAAAAATTGGCAAAACCCAAAAATCTCTGAAGAGCCTTCAATGAAGTAGGTTGAACCCAATCACAGATGGCCTGAACCTTGACCGGGTCCATTTCAATAACAGACGGAAACAAAATGAATCCCAGAAATGAGACCTTCTGTACGCAAAAATGACACTTAGATCCCTTCACATACAGTGCATTCTCTCTCAAAATCTGGAACACAGTCCGAACATGTTTGTAAGGTTCTATGTATATATTCCTGAAACTCAGTTTGTTCGTCAGCCATTTTACTTTCTGTCTTGCTGCAGCTATCTTGCCCTCAGTCAAAATGGAGTTTCCAGCTTGCATGTTCCCGCCCTGATTCTCTCCTTTGCTTCTTAAGCAGCCACAGCTGAGCAATCAGTGCTTCAGAATCTAGCCTGCAGTGAACCTGTGACTTGACTCCTGTAAGCCTTGGACCTTGTACTCCAGCTATTCCTACTGAGGAACTCTGAAGCACTTGTGGACTCTGAACCCTGCTCTTTGAAAGACCCACGTTTGCATGGACTTACGGTAACAGAGAAGAAGATCCTGAATCTGTATTGGAGAGTGATTGCTGAGCTTGGATTACGCTGGCCTGCTGTGTCTCCTGTTTCTGTGTCTGCAAACTGTGTGACTATTTCTGCCAACTTGTATGAAGTAATACAGGACTTTTCTATATCAAACCTGTGACTCCTGTGTTTTCATCGCACCCAAGCACAAGACGCTATATGAACTGTACTACATACATTACAAGATTCTGAAGCCAAAACGTTAGTGTCTGCTGGGTCTGGAAGGCTCTGTCTGCTGTACTGTGGATATCAGACGTCCGGTTGTACTTTCTGTGATGACAGTGGTTGTGACTTCTCACAACCATTCCAGGTGAGCAATTCCCTTAAGTTTTTTCTTTTTGCAGTGTTACCACAGGTAAACACTATTTTTTTTTTTCCTTTCTTTTCTCTTTTTTGTCTGCTGTAACTCTGGATATCAGATGTCTGGTTGAAACTTTCTGTGATGATAGTGGTTGTGACTTCTCACAACCATTCCAGGTGAGCAGTTCCCTTAATTTTTTTTCTCTCTGCAGTGTTGCCACAGGTGAACACTATTGTTTTTTTTTTCTCTCCTCTTCTTCCAGTAATCCTGTCTTAAAAGATCTGGAAAATGGAGGCCCGCATAAAGGAACTTTGCGGAGTGACTGATAATATCCTTGCAGATTTGCAGAATATAAAGACCCGTTTTACAAATCTACAGGACCTCAATAATCACAATTTGCAAGTGGTTGGACAGACTACCCAGGATTTGCGAGCCAGGATTGAGGTTCTAGAGGGGCGAGTCCAGGCTCCTGCCGTAGCCCCGAGTGCTGGGATTCCCAAGTTGCCCCCTTTTCGTTTTGGCGGTGAACGTGAGAAATTCAGGGGATTTATTAATCAATGCAATCTTTTTTTTTCTGCACATGCTTCACAATTTCCCACTGAACGATCTAAGGTGCTTACTATAATTATGTTGCTTACCAACAAGGCTTTAATGTGGGCAAACCCTCTGATTGAGACTGAGGATGATTGTTTGAATCACCTTGATGATTTTATTTCAGCCATGGGGCAGGTGTTTGATGACCCCAATCGAGGTGCAACAGCTGAAGCAGCCATGTTAGCTTTGCGCCAAGGTAAGCACTCGGTAGCTGAATATGCCTTGGATTTCAGGAGATGGGCCCTTGATACCACCTGGGACAGTTCCGCCAAAAAATCTATTTTTCGAAAGGGGTTATCTCCACTGATTAAGGATGAACTTGCTCGTGCCGACCCTCCCACTGCGTTAGGTGACTTTATTAACTACTGCATCCGTATTGATACTCGTCTGACTGAACGCAGGCAAGAGAGATGGTTCGAAAGCAATCGTACTAACCTTTTCCTACCTTCCTCTCCAGCTAAGGAACCTTTGAGTAGGATTACACGGGAACCTGAACCTGAACCCATGCAGGTAGACTCTTTACAACGACGGGTTAGTGATGCACGCAAGGAACATCGTTTTAAGGAGAATCTATGTTTCTATTGTGGTAAGTCAGGGCACTTCATTATAAACTGCCCCAGCCGTTCTCGTAAGACTACTGCAGCACTCATTCATTGTGAGTGTTGCGAGAGGGGATCTGTCAGGTCCGAGCCTCAGGCTCCAGAGAGATCTGCAGCAACAGATCTTGATTTCTCGGACTTAAACTCCGTTACCTCTGAGGACGTTGACTGTGTAAACGCTGCCATTTTTCAAGTTTCCTCAGCGGTGTCCCAGCTGAGTTGTAAGAAAAACAATTCTCATTGCTTTCTTTCCATCAAACTCTGGGTTGACTCAGCTTGGGTGTCTAGCTCTGCTATGATCGACTCAGGGGCAAGTGGAAATTTTATGGATGTCTCCTTTGCTCTGAAACAGGGAATACGTTCAGTGAAGAAGGCTACTCCAGTACAGATGGAAACTGTGGATGGCTCCCTGCTGACCTCTGGACCAGTGGATCAGGAAACAGAGCCTTTGAGGGTTCTTATGGGTAAAGATCATCAAGAGAAACTGTCCTTTATGCTTATCTCTTCTCCCCACTTTCCCATTATTCTAGGGCTACCATGGCTGCAGGCTCAGAATCCTACCATTAACTGGGAGACCAAGGAATTACACTTTCCAGAGAAACAGATGAGTCCAAAAGTTTCAGCTTGCTCTGTTCCTAAAGGAATCATGTCAGTCCCTGAACTACCAGCTGTATACCAGGACTATGTGGATTTATGTGACAAGAAGAACGCTGACCAGCTTCCTCCTCACCGTCCATATGATTGTCCAATTGAATTATTGCCTGGAGCAGAGATACCTTTTGGTAAGATCTACCCCTGGCGGGGCCCGAGCTAAAGGCTTTAAAGGATTACATAGATGAAAATCTAGCCAAGGGCTTCATACGCCCCTCTTCATCTCCTGCAGGTGCACCCATCTTCTTTGTAAAGAAGAAAGATGGATCTCTGAGACCATGCGTAGACTATAGGGAACTCAATAAGGTTACTATTAGAAACCGTTATCCATTGCCTTTAATCCCTGAGTTATTGGAGAGAGTGCGACATGCCAAAATTTTTTCTAAACTAGATCTTCGTGGGGCCTATAACTTAGTCCGTATTAGACCTGGGGATGAATGGAAGACTGCATTCAGGTCACGCTATGGACACTTTGAATATCTAGTTATGCCTTTTGGTCTGAGTACCGCCCCAGCCACTTTCCAACACTTGGTGAATGACATCTTCAGGGATCTCCTAGATACATTCGTGGTAATTTATTTGGATGATATTCTAATTTTTTCTAACTCCACAGAGGAACATCATGGACATGTGAGAATGGTCTTGGAACGTCTAAGACAAAATCATCTTTACATCAAACTTGAAAAGTGTGAATTCCATAGGACCGAAATTCAATTTCTGGGGTATGTACTGTCTACACAAGGAATTAGTATGGATGGAAGCAAAACCCAAGCCATCAAGGATTGGCCAAGTCCTAGAAATGTGAAGGAGGTACAGCGCTTCATCGGGTTTGCCAACTTCTATAGACGTTTCATTAGAAATTTCTCTGAGGTAGTGTCACCTATCACTCAACTTACCCGGAAAGAGTCTAGGTTTTCCTGGACTCCCCAAGCCCAGGAAGCATTTTCCCGTCTAAAAGATAAATTTACCACTGCACCTATCCTAGTACATCCCAACCCCGAGCTTGCCTTCATAATAGAGGTGGATGCTTCAGACTGTGCCGTTGGAGCTATACTCTCTCAGAGAACAGGTGAGAAGAATGTCTTGCATCCTGTGCCTTCTTTTCCCAGCAGTTGTCTTCGGCTGAGAGGAACTACGATGTGGGCAATAGAGAGTTGTTGGCCATTATTGCCGCCTTCAAAGAATGGAGACACCTTCTTCAGGGAGCTGCACAGCAAATAGTCGTCCTGACAGACCATCGTAACCTTGAGTTTATCAGGTCGGCTAAGTGCCTGACTCCTCGCCAGGCTCGCTGGAATCTTTTCTTAAACCAATTTAATTTTATCATCTCTTATAGACCAGGATCGCGCAATGGAAAGGCTGATGCACTCTCTAGGATTTACTCAGCAGAGACACGTCCAATTACTCCTCCTAAGACTATTCTTCCTGACTCTAGATTCCTAGGAGTAATTCATAATCAAGACCTACTTAAGGACATCAAGGAAGCATACCATGCGGATTCCTTTTTGGCACAACCCCAAGGGACGTAAGTCTTGTCTTTAAGAATGGTGTGTGGATTCAGGGACAACGTCTGTATATTCCTGAAACAGTCAGATTAAGAGTATTGCAACTCATTCACGATTCCAAGATAGCTGGGCATAGAGGAATTCTAAAGACACAGGAATTTCTTTCTCGTTTCTTTTGGTGGCCCACTTGCAGGAAGGATGTTTTGAATTATGTCACTTCATGTGAGGTCTGTGCAAGATGCAAAACACCTCGCTCCTCACCAACTGGTCTGTTACAGCCTCTTCCCACCCGTCCGCCCGTGGGATCCATTTCTATGGACTTCATTGTGGAGTTACCAACCTCTCAGGGGAAGAACACCATTCTAGTGGTGGTTGACCGTCTAACAAAGGCAGCTCATTTTATCCCTTGTGTCGGCTTACCCACTGCAAAACAGACATCAGATTTGATGATTAAAGATGTGTTTCGCTTACATGGAGTACCGGATGAGGTTATTTCGGATCGAGGGGTGCAATTCACTTCTAGGTTTTGGCAAAATTTCTGTGCAGCATTGGACATTAAAGTAAACCTTTCTTCTGCTTTTCATCCCCAGACTAATGGACAGACCGAACGAACCAATCAAACCCTGGAGCAGTATCTCCGCTGCTTTATCTGCCACCTACAGGATGATTGGGTGGATCTACTTCCATTAGCTGAGTTCTCGTATAACAACTCTCAGAGTGCCTCCACTAAACAGTCTCCTTTTTACTCTAATCTAGGTTATCATCCTAACATTCTACCACGATTTCCCATAGAAACGCCTTTACCAGCAGTGGCTGAAAGAATCACGTCTTTACAGAAGAATATGGATCTTCTAAAGGAAAATCTGGAATCGGCTCAAGAAAGGTACAAGAAAGCAGCAGATAAATTTCGTAAACCTGCACCAGCTTTCAAGGTAGGAGACTTGGTCTGGCTGTCAACCAGAAATCTTAAGTTAAGGATTCCATCGTCTAAGTTGGGACATAAGTACATTGGACCCTATAAAATCAGTAAAATTATAAGTGCCGTTGCTTGTCGTCTTCAACTGCCCAGAACTATGAGAATCCACCCTGTCTTTCATGTATCCCTACTAAAGGCTGCGACACCCAATACGTTTCCTGGACGTTCCTCTCCTTGCCCTGACCCAGTGCTAGTCAATGGTCAGGAAGAATTTGTGGTGGAAAGGATTTTAGATTCCAGGTTGTATAGAAATCAGTTACAATATCTGATTAAATGGCAGGGCTACCCAGTGGAGGACAACTCATGGGAACCGGTCAATAACGTTAATGCTCCTCGCTTGCTCCGTCAGTTTCATCAGAGGTACCCACACAAGCCTGGTCTGAGGTCATCCGGAGGTTGTCCTTAAGGGGGGAGTAATGTAAGGTTCTATGTATATATTCCTGAAACTCAGTTTGTTCGTCAGCCATTTTACTTTCTGTCTTGCTGCAGCTATCTTGCCCTCAGTCAAAATGGAGTTTCCAGCTTGCATGTTCCCGCCCTGATTCTCTCCTTTGCTTCTTAAGCAGCCACAGCTGAGCAATCAGTGCTTCAGAATCTAGCCTGCAGTGAACCTGTGACTTGACTCCTGTAAGCCTTGGACCTTGTACTCCAGCTATTCCTACTGAGGAACTCTGAAGCACTTGTGGACTCTGAACCCTGCTCTTTGAAAGACCCACGTTTGCATGGACTTACGGTAACAGAGAAGAAGATCCTGAATCTGTATTGGAGAGTGATTGCTGAGCTTGGATTACTCTGGCCTGCTGTGTCTCCTGTTTCTGTGTCTGCAAACTGTGTGACTATTTCTGCCAACTTGTATGAAGTAATACAGGACTTTTCTATATCAAACCTGTGACTCCTGTGTTTTCATCGCACCCAAGCACAAGACGCTATATGAACTGTACTACATACATTACAATGTTTCACATGAGAGTCACAGTCATTGGAAAAAATCAAGATATCATTCAAATAAATGATCAGAAATTTATCCACAAAATCCCTGAAAATATCATTCATGAAGGGGTATTAGTAAGCCCAAAAGGCATCACTAGGTACTCAAAATGCCCCTCTGGGGTATTAAAAGCCGTCTTCCTTTCATCCCCGTGCTTAATGCGAATAAGGTTATACGCCCCCCTGAGGTCAAGCTTGGTAAACCAACTCGCACTTTTCACTCTGGAAAATAGGTCAGAAATCAAGGGTAACGGATATTGATATTTCACAGTGATCTTATTCAGGAGGCGATAATCAACACACGGCCTCAATGAACCATCCTTTTTGACCACAAAGAAAAAACCGGCGCCCAAGGGTGAAGAGGATGGTTTGATATGACCCTTCTCCAAAGACTCCTTGATATAAGATCGCATAGCATCGTGTTCAGGTACAGATAAATTAAAAAGGCGACCTTTAGGAAATTTACCACCAGGCACTAACTCAATAGCGCAATCATAGCTCCTGTAAGGAGGTAAGGATGCAGACTTACTTTCACTAAACACATCAGAAAAATCAGTCAAAAAATAGGGACATCCTGAGACTGGGGAGAGGCAGAAAAAACAGGAGTGTCAGTATTAACACATTGGCAGCCCCAACTGGTCACAGACACAGATTTCCAATCCAAAACAGGATTATGAGTCTGTAACCAAGGGAAACCCAGTACCAGGGCCGGCTCCAGGTTTTTATGAGCCTCAGTGGGCCCCTTTAACACAGACCACGATTCATGATGCACAGACACGGCAGAGAAATAAAGGTACAGTACAATGCCAAATACTTCACTTCTTCCATTACATGAGTCATATCTATTGTAAATTGTACAATAGCTCAAAAACCGCCAAATCCTCGCAGCGCACAGTACAGACTGGACAGTACAGTCCTCCATACAATATTATGGGCACCACATAGTCTCCCCCTCATCACCCATATAATACCCCATGCAGGATGTCACCCCCCCATCCACCATATAATGCTCCATACAGAATACTGGACCCAAAATAATGCTCCATACAGAATACTGGACCCAAAATAATGCTCCATACAGAATACGGGACCCAATATAATGCTCGATACAGGATACTGGTCCCTGTTATGAATGTTTTAGAAATTAATTCTGAGCAGAAGCTCCCTCTGGTGGTTACAAACAGTACTGAACCATTCAATGAGGATTGGCAATCAGGAATTACAGACTGACTGGATATAAGGGAGGTTTCGCCATCATGGTTGCCGGTGATCAATTGTTCTTGTCTCAACGTTGTTTCCTGGTTCACTTTGAAGCTTGCTGAGTCTTGCCTCTTCTCCTGCTCTCAGATAAGATATTTTCTGTTTTTTGTTTCTGTGCTTACCATTTGCATTTTTCTCTGCATTTCTGTGAGATTGGCCAGGTTCCCCTCCCCGGGGGGCTTGGGCCCCTCTCGGTTCCTCTGGAGCCACTGTTGTTTGTTCATTTGCCTTTTCCAGTTTTTTCAGTGGCTGCGGCTGAGTTTTGTTACACCAGAGAACTAATTTAGGTGGTAGAGGTCGTGTGATCCAGGTGTTTTTGCAATTAGTAGCGTTGGCTTTTTTTTAGATTTTTTTTGGATTGCAGTAAGTATCCTTCCTATCCGTTTCTGTCTAGGCAGATTGGGCCCCAACGTTTGCTCATACTATTTTCTGTCTGTGTCTGTATTTTCTCTTGTCTAACCACCATTACATGTTTGGGGGCTTCCTATGTTCTTTGGGGAT
Organism: Oophaga sylvatica; assembly: GCA_033576555.1. NCBI lineage: Eukaryota > Metazoa > Chordata > Amphibia > Anura > Dendrobatidae > Oophaga > Oophaga sylvatica. The sequence continues at coordinate 163,526,364 of JARQOD010000003.1, forward strand.
CTGCTCCGGGGCAGATAGCTTTCCTCTTTCTATCTTTAGGTGTAGTTATCCTCTCAGGCTGTGACGAGGCGTCTGGACCAACGTAGGAACGCTCCACGGCTGCCTTTAGTTGTGGTGGTTAGTCAGGGTACTGCAATCCAGTAGATTCCAACCTCTCTGGTGTATTGCCATTTTTGCCTGCTCTCCTCAGCTACCCAAACATAACAGGTCCCCGTTTAATGCTCCATACAGGATACTGGTCCCCATATAATGCTCCATACAAAATGTGGAGCTCTCCTCTGCGCTGTGCTGCGTTCTGCACTGTTGCGGCTCAGGAAAGGGCGCTGTGGAAAGACTCCCCATTATCATCATTATTTTCTCCCCATCATCATCATCCCTTCCCCATCATCATCATCATTGTCTCCCCATCAACATCATTGCCTCCCCATTATCATCAATGCCTGCCCATGGCTCAGTGGATAGCACTGCAGCCTTGCAGCGCTGGAGTCCTAGGTTTGAATCCCACCGAGGACAACATCTGCAAGGAGTTTGTATGTTCTCCCTGTGTTTGCGTGGGTTTTCCTCCGGGTACTCCGGTTTCCTCCCACATTCCAAAAAAAAACATACAGATAGGGAATCTAGATTGTGAGCCCCTTCGGGGACAGCGACGATAATGTGTGCAAACTGTAAAGAACTGCGGAATATGTTAGCGCTATATAAAGATTATTATTATCACCTCCCCATCATTATCATTGCCTCCCCATCATCATTATTGCCTCCCTATCATCATCATTGCCTCCCCATTATCATCAATGCCTGCCCATCATCATCATCGCCTCCCCATCATTATCATTGCCTCCCCATCATCATTATTGCCTCCCCATTATCATCAATGCCTGCCCATCATCATCATCCCCTCCCCATCATCATCATTGCCTCTTCATCATCATCATGGCCTCCCCATCATCATCATTGCCTCCTCATCATCATCATGTCCTCCCCATCATCATCAATGCCTGCCCATCATCATCATTTTCTCCCTCATCATCATTGCTCCCATCATTATCATTGCCTCCCATTATCATCAATGCTGCCATCATCATCATCGCCTCCCCATTCATCATCAATGCCTGCCCATTTATCATCATGCCTCCCCATCATCATTGCTCCCATCAATCATGCCTCCCATTATCATCAATGCCTGCCCATATCATTCATCTGCCTCCCCATCATCATCATTGCTCACTGCCTCCATCATATCATTGCCTCCCCATTATCATCAATGCCTCCCATCATCATCATTGCCTCCCCATCATCATCATGCCTCCCCATCAATCATCATGCCTCCCCTTCTCATCCCCACAACGCACACATCACAGACAGCACCACAGCACACAGCACTCTTCACATACACACACAAAGCACCGCACTACATACACACACACAGACACACACACAGACACATACACATCACATCTCACCTGTCCGGCGTCCGCGCGCTCTCTGCCACAGCCGACCGCTGAATGATGACGTCATTCAGTGGCACTGCTGTGAGAGGAAGCGCAGGCGCCCCCTGGAGCTCGGAGCTGCGGCAGCAGAGGCACGGGGAGAGGTAAGTATTGTGCCAGCTGCTGCCGGGGCCCTGAGCAAGCGGGGGGGCCAGTGGCGGCGCTGACACCGCTCTCCTCCGCTCTCCTCCGCTAACAGGCGCCGGGGTGCCCCCCGCCTGCTCAGTGCCCTTGCACTTGCCCGGATATGCCGGGTGCTGACGCCGGCCCTGCCCAGTACAATAATGTCATGCAGATTATGCAACACCAGAAATTTACAGCTCTCCTGATCTGGTTCAACCCTCATTATCACCTGAGTAGAAAACTGGGGTTTATTCTCCGCCAAAGGGGTAGAATCAATGCCCAGTAAAGGAATAGACTTCCGCAGGGGTATCATGGGAAACCCACAACGTTTGGCAAAGTCAAAATCCATCAGGTTAATAGTTGCTCCTGAATCAACAAAAGCCTGAGCCGAAAATGTGCACAGGGAGCAAATCAGGGTAACAGTCAACAGAAATTTAGTCTGAACATTACCCAAGACAACTGAGCGCGCAAAACGTCTTCCCCGCTTAGGGCAGACGGAAATAGCATGAGAGGCATCACCACAGTAGAAACATAACCCATTGCGCTTTCGAAACTCATGACGCTGAGCCCCAGAAGTCACTCCATCACACTTCATGGGCTCAGGAGCTGGCACACAAGGCAACGCTATCTCATGCATGCCTCTGCGCTCACGCAAACATCTGTCAATTTGAATAGCCAAAGACATAGAATTATTGAGACCAGAGGGAACAGGAAATCCCACCATAACGTCCTTTACATTTTCTGACAGACCCTTCTGAAAAAGGGCTGCCAAAGCATAATTATTCCATTTGGTCAGGGCTGCCCACTTTCGGAATTTCTGACAGTATAGCTCAGCGTCTTCAAGACCCTGATTTAATGCCAACAAGGTCTTTTCAGCTTGATCAGTGACATTAGGTTCATCGTACAATAACCCCAAAGCCTGAAAAAATACATCAACATCACTCAAAACAGGATCCCCAGGTGTCAGGGAAAAAGTCCAATCCTGAGGGTCGCCGCGCAGCAGAGAGATGACAATTTGAACCTGCTGTGCTGCGTTCCCTGAGGACTTAGGCTTCAAGGCAAAAAACAACTTACAGTTATTTTTGAAATTCAGAAAATTAGACCGATCCCCCAAAAATAAATCTGGTATGGGGATCCTAGGTTCCACATCCGGCAACCTATCAAGATAGGTAGCAATACTCTGAACCTCAGTGGCAAGCCACTCCACACGGCCAGACAACTGTGCAAACTCCATTGAGGAAAAAAAATTCCTCCTCAGCACCCAGAGAAAAAGAGGGGAAAAAAATGCAACAAACAGAGAAAAAAAAAATTAACTATTTTTCCCTTCTGTGAGTACCATATAATTTTCAGTTTGGCCGGTAATACTGTTATGTTTCGGTAGCTGAGGAGAAATTGCAAAAATAGCAAAAGTAGTAATACACCAGAGAGGCTGGAAACTATTGGATTGCAGTACCCTAAACTAACCGCCACACTAGAAGTAGCCGTGGAGCGTACCTACGGTGATCCTAGACGCCTCGTCACAGCTGGAGAGATAACTAAACCTAAAGGCAGAAAGATGAAAGCTATCTGCCCCGGAGCAGATCCCCCAAAGAAATAGGAAGCCCCCAAACATGTAATGGCGGTTAGACAAGAAGAAAATACAGACACAGACAGAAAATAGAATGAGCAAACGCTGGGGCCCAATCTGTCTAGATAGAAAAGTATAGGAAAGAATTCTGACTACAACCCAAAAAAAACCCTGACAAAAATACCAACACTTCTGATTAACAAAAAAACTGAGATCACACGATCTCTACCACCTAAATCAGATCTCTGGTGTAACACACAGCAATTCAGCAAAAAAAGTGACAGAGGAACAGAGCAAAAGTGCAAATACAAAATGAGCACAATAGCAGCGCCAGACCCCAAAAGGGGACCAGGCTGAAGTCCACTGCAAGCAGCAAAACAGGCAAGGAAAATCCAACCAGAGGAAAAAAACAGCAAATCACTTATCTGAAAGAGAGCAGGAATGCAAGCTGAACTCCAAGCAAAACCAGGAAGAACAATTGATTACCGGCAAGGCTGATGGGAACTCAGGTCACTTATATCAGACCATTCAGAGCCAGCTGAAGGCCATTCAGCAATTAGTTCATTACCCTCAGCAACCACCGGAGGGAGCCCCAGCTCAGAAGTCGCCTCCAGAGTATTCACAACAGTTTACACAATAAATTAAAAGCACTTATCTTTATGGAAAATAGTGTAATCTCAGATGTAATGACTGTTGTCTATTACTAGTTGCAACGTCCCTTCCGGCATCACTGCATGGCTTTCCATCTCCCATCAAGCAGATACACCATCTTACTTACTGCTCCGTGCCATGCTGTGAGTTCTGCCCTCTGCCTGCTCCATGCTGTGAACCTCATGTCCTTGGCTTGCTGTGTGCATATTTCCTGGCTGTATACTTAGGGCGGCGGCACCTGCACTTACTGAGTCTTATAGAGATGTTGTGCACACTCCTAATATGTCTCCAGCCTATTGCCAAGAGCTGCCGGGTACTTAAGGCATCTCCACCCATAGAGAGATGCCTGAGCAACAAACTCTCTGTTTGCTTTCTGCTGATGAGTTGCCAGGTTCTGTCCTGTTTCCGCTCTCGTCTCCGCCTCTCTGTTGTGCTGCATACCCAGGCCTTAATCCTTTGTCCTGAACTTGTTCCTGTGTCTGTCCTTTTCTGAACTAAGTCCTATACCCCAACCTGTTTCTATTCTTGTCTGTAGCCTTTCTTACCCTGCTGTGTTTATCCTTGCTCTGCTCCCACTCTGCACCCTGCGACTCTGCTCTGCACTCACACTCCGTACCCTGCGGCTCTGCTCTGATTCTGCACCCTGCGGCTCTGCTCTGCTCTGGCTCCGCACCCTATGGCTCCGCTCTGCTCTGGCTCCACATACTGTGGCTCCGCTCACTCCTGCTCTGCATCCTGCGGCTCTGCTCTCGCACCACACCCTGTGGCTCTGTTCTACTCTCGCTCCGCACCCTGCGACTCTTTATCCCTCTAGTCTGAACAGGTTCCTACCTGTTCTCATATTCCACTCTTACTTATCCGTGTTTTTGTCTTTCCCAAACCAATTCCTGTTTCCCCAGTCTGTTCCGTGCCTGCCAGAGTGCCAGCCGTGCCTGCCTGCCTGCCAAAGTGCCAGCCATACCCATCTGTACTTGCCCGCACCTGTCATTAGTGTTCTGTCCCCTAGTGGGATCAGCCCCTACTGCCAGACACAGTCCAGGAGTGGTACCTGGCAGCTACCTGCCGCACAAGTATGACCTCACCACTAGAGGCTCCATTGAACACCAAGGTAGCTGCTTAGTCACACCCCTCCAGGGTAGTCTGGTTTGTTACACCAGTCACATTGTATTGTAAGATCAATCTTCACCATGTGATTACAACACATATACCTTCCAAATACGTGTAAGTCAGTTTTAAGTTATTAAAAAATGGGATCTAAAATCTATCTCATTTACAAGGGCTCATAAAATATAGGGGAATATTGTAGCCTGGAGTAGTATAGTTTTGCCAAGGCTATTTTACACCCCAGGGTATAGTTTGTCCTAGGACAGTTTATCCCCCAGGGTATACTCTGGCCTGGGCCAAACTATACCCAGGTTTAATCTGGACAGGGGTTAATTTGACCTGTTACACCTGACTCATTGCTGACAACTTCAAAAGTATACTGCACTTTGTTTCCATCCATTTCTGGGTGCTTTTACTCAACTTTCTGACACTGGGCACTACATTGCGACCCAAAATACTTTGGTAATCTTCAGATTTCTTAATACATTGTACACAGTCAAAGCACCCAGTTCCAGAGGCAGAAAAACAACCCCCAAAAATATTTTACCCTCCATGATATTTCACTGTAGGTACTGTGTTCTTTTTTTTGTAGGCCTCATTCCATTTTCGGTACATAGTAGAATGATGTGCTTTAACCAGAAATCTCTATCTTGGTCTAATCTGCAGATAAGACATGGTCAGAAGAAGACAGGAGGATTTTGGCTCACTCACGTACATTTTGGCAAACTGCAGTTGTAAGAAGATGGACTGGGCCGGTGGTACCTCTCTCGTGACAGTTCGGGAACCATTGGGGCTGTCACCAGTGTTGCTGGGGGGAAAGCTGAAGGCCGTAGTGGAAGAGATCTGTAGGCTATGCAGAAGATGTGAGTTGGCAAAACCACCGGAGCAGAGAGCTCCTACACAAACCATTGTGACTTCTACCCCTCTGGAGGTGCTAATGATAGACTACCTCACTATTAGGCCGGCTCATCAAGGATACAAGTATTGTCTGGTAATGACGGACCACGGACAGGGGGGTCCACCTGGGTTTGAGAATATCGGTTACAGACTTTGCATTGCCTGGTGCGGACCAGATTCCAAGAATTAGAACATACAGAAAGGGGACAGATCTCCAAGCAGTAGACCATGTACTGGTGCGAGAAAAATGTCCTCGAGACAAATTGGAGAACTGGTGGGAGAGGAACCCGTACCGGGTGAAGCCGTGAATTGATTCTGAAGGGCCCGTTTACGAAATGCAGCCTGAAAAAGGAGAGAACTCCTCTACTCATCTAGTTCACCGGAATATGCTTTAGCCTTGTCTGTCGAGGGATACTGATCAAGTGGAAGAGGTGCAAGATGCCCCTGAAGTGCCTCAGCTAGTAGTAGTAGATTGTAAAGAGAAAGAAAGTCTTGAACGGCCAACTGAAGATCTACAGGAAAATTCCTGAGGAGTTTGTCCTAGTGGAGATGGACACGATATTGCCCTCACCTATGCAACCTGACTCGATCACCCAAAGTGACTCTACTGTTCATTCTGACTTATGGCGCTTCAAACGAACAACAGCCGGGATACCCCCCAATCGATACAATGAAGACCAATTTATTTGGCAACAGACTGTTCAGAAAGAGGAAGACTGTCAATGCGTTTTACTGGAACACTCGCCCGTGGAATGTCGAGCAAAAGGAAAGGGGGGTGTAGGAAGATGGAACGGGCCAGTGGTACCTTTCTCGTGACAGTTCCGGAACCATTGGGGCTCTCATCAGTGTTGCTTGGGAGAAAGCTTTCTGACCCGTACAGACCTTTGCACTCGGCTGTAGGGGGCGTGACAGAGATAAAAGGGGCGGTGCGCGGGAAAGAGACTGAGATGGCGGAAAGACAGAGCGCGCAGCAGGAGAAGGTTGAGTCACTCTGCGTGGAGCTGCGTAGTAATCCAGGCCCAATCTGCAGCTCCTCAGCCTATGCACACACTGACTGCGAGCAATGTATACCGGAGTGCCCGCTCACCCCTCTGACTGTGAGTTCTTCCCGCACCGTTCCACTGACTGCCGCGGGCGGGTTGCCTATTTCTTCCTGCACCGCACCAATGATTGCCGCAGGCACACGGCCTAAGTCTGACCAGGCAGAACATACAGAGCCAGGTAGCTCCACTCCTGCCTTTGGTACCACAGACTACTTCACATCACGTACATCGCTCCGGTAACGCAGGACTTTGCCTAGGAGAGAAAGGATACGTTGCTTCCGTCAGGAGACAGTGCCTCAACTTTCTTCAGGACCAGGCCAGAGACTTCACCTGGCAGCCATCGAATGATTCCAAGTCTTCACAACCCAGAAACAATCAGGCTGATAAGTTTACCTGTTTCATAAACATTTCTTGCTACCCCTTTATGATACCCAGTTTTGCTCTCCTCTTAACTCCTTATCTCCCAGTGCGGAGTATTCCCTGTAATAAACCCTTTAACTCTTGCTCTGCCTCCTGCTTGTCACTGCATCCAGCGTTACCTGCTGGTTTCTCACACAGTCTAGCTTTTTTATGTCTCTGTCTCAGCAGAGGGGTCTTCCTTGGTCTTCTGTGATAGCGTTTCATATTCAAATGTTGATGGATAGTTTAGTTTGCACTGACACTGATGCACACTGAGCCTGCAGAACAGCTTGAAATTCTTTGGAAGAGGATTGTGGCTGCTTATCCACCATCCAGACTGTTCTGTGTTGCAACCTTTTATCAGTTTTTCTCTGCCATCCACTTCCAGGGAGATTAGATACAGTGCCATGGGTTGTGAACTTCTTGATTATGTTGCACACTGTGGACAAAGAAACATCAAGATCGCTGGAGATGGACTTGTAATCTTGAGATTGTTTATATTTTTCAAAAATTTGGGATCTTAAGTCCTCAGACATTTCTCTTTGCCTTTTTCTGTTCTCCATACTTAGTGTGGAGACACACAATGAAAAGATTGAGTCAACTTCTCCCTTTTTTTATCAGGTTTCAGATGTGATTTCCATATTGCCCACACCTCTTACTTGCCACAGGAAAGTTTGAACGAGCATCACACGCTTGAAACGAGTTTGTTTACCCACGATTTTGAAATTGTGCCAACAGTTTTGTCTGGCCCATTTTTGGGGTTTTGTGTGAAATGATGTCCAATTTGCCTTTTTTCCTATGATTTTTTGTGTTGCTCCAATACAGATTATGGAAATAATCATGTGTACAACAAAACATATGTAATTGCAACAATTTTCTGGAAGAAATTTATTTCTTTTAATAAAGATCATTATATATATATAAAAAAAGTCAAAATAAAAAAAGTAACACAAAAACTTGATTTAAATAATAGGTAATTTTCTTATGACAACTTCCCATTAAAAGTGCAATTATTCTCCTCATTCTAGTAGGATGTGTTGTGCACAATGGTAGGAGGTTAGGCCAATTAGCAATTCTTTCAACAACAACGACACTTAATTAGACTCAAAGTTTATTTAGAAGATCCTTTCGAGTAGAAGAAAGAGAATAAGAAAATAATGATCCAATATTCATAGAACCAATACTGATCCAACAGTGATGAGAATAAAGTACCGCATAAACTCGAGTATAAGCCGCCCGGAGTATAAACCGACCCCCCTAATTTTGCCACAAAAAAACTGGGAAAACTTATCGACTCGAGTATAAGCCTAGGGTGGAAAATGAGGCAGCTACTGGTAAATTTCAAAAATAAAAATAGATACCAATAAAAGTAAAATTAAAGTAGGTTAAATGTTTTGAATAGCCATATTGAATCAGGAGCCCCATATGCTGCCCCATAAATTATGCCCCATATGCTACCCCATATATTATGTCCCATATGATGCCCCATATATTATACCCCATATGCTGACCCATGTATTATGCCTCACAAGATGCTCCATAAATTATGCCCCATATGCTGCCCATGTATTATGCCCCACAAGATGCTCCATAGATTATGCCCCATATGTTGCCCTATGTATTATGCCCCACAAGATGCTCCATAGATTGTGCCCCATATGCTGCCCCATGTATTATGCCCCATATGCTGCCCATGTATTATGCCCCATATATTATGCCCCACAAGATGCTCCATAGATTGTGCCCCATATGCTGCCCATGTATTATGCCCCATATGCTGCCCCATGTATTATGCCCAACAAGATGCTCCATAGATTGTGCCCCATATGCTGCCCATATATTATGACCCACATGCTGCCCCAGGTATTATGCCCCATATGCTGCCCATGTATTATGCCCCATATGCTGCCCCATGTATTATGCCCCATATGCTGCCCCATGTATTATGCCCCATATGCAGCCCCATGTATTATGCCCCACAAGATGCCCATGTATTGTGCCTCATATGCAGCCTCATGTATTATGCCCCACAAGATACTCCATAGATTATGCCCCCATATGATAGTATAGGTCCCTTATGCTGCCACTGCAAATGAAAAAAAAAAAAAAGACATAATCACCTCTCGTCGCTGGTGACCAGGTGCCGGTGTCCTGAGCAGGCGGGGACACCGGCACGCTATTGGGGACAGGTGTCGGTGTCACCGCTGGCTCAGGCCCCTGCAATATTCACCTGTCCCCGGTCCACCGCTGCGCGCCGCTGTCTTCCGGGTCCTTCTGTCAGTGAATGCTCAGGCAGAGGGCGCGGCGCACACTAACAACGTCATTGTGCCCTCTGACCTGAACATTCACAGCTAGAGGACGCGAGGACACAGCGGCGCACAGCGGTGGTGCGGGGACAGGTGAATATCGCTTATAGGCCAGCGTCACACTGGCGACAGAATCGGACGACTGCAATACGATGAAATATCGCATTGCAGTCTGCCGTATGTTAATCTATGGAGCAGCTCCCAGTATCAGATTTTTTGTGGTCCGTTTTAAACGTCCGAGTGCAATCGCAGCATGCTGCGATTGTCACAGATTGTGGGTCGACTATCGCCAATGCAAGTCTATGGGAGCGATGAAAAATCGGATTACAAACGGACCGCACGTGTGACTTGCGATTAAATCGCATCGGTGTCCTTTAGAAAAGCCGGCAATTCATCCCCGGCTATACTGTAAAATCACACTGACAGCTTTAATAAAGAATAGAAAGAATAGATATACACACATAGAATACATATATATATATTTATATATATGTCATTGTGACATATATATATACATATATTTATAGTTCTTACACTTCTACATACTGTAATAGCCGCTAATTCAATTGCTGGCTTTTGTGAAATCACAGAAGCCGACATGAAATGATACATTGTTTAGACACAGTTAACCATGTCATTTCCTGTATTTTGATATATGGTTAGAACTTACAATTACAGAAGTGTATGTGTACAAAATTTCAGACATGTAGGGGTTAATTAAAGGTGTAAATTCGTTGAAAAAAAATGCGTGGGCTCCCGCTGTATTTTCTCCACCAGACAGACAAAGCAAGCGAGTGGGGGCAGATAATAATAGCCTAGGAAGGTATATTTTTTGGTGCCCCCCCCTGGCTACTAACATCTGCCCCCAGACACCCCAGAAAAGGCAAATCTCTAATTAGATTTGCCCTTTCTGGCACTTTGCCCGTCTATTCCCATTGCCCTGTAGCGGTGGCGAATGGGTTAATAAGGGGTTACAGCCACCTTGCAATTGAAAGGTGACTGTAAGCCAGGTTAATAATTGAGAGCTGTCAATTAGACAACTATCAATTATTAATTCTATTGAAGTAAATAAAAAAACAGACACACTTTAAGAATAAATAATTTTAATGAAATAAAAACACATTTTTTTGACCATCTTTTATTTTACTCTTAATCCGTGCGAAGGCCTTGATCTCCTAAAATAAATATAAAATAATAAAACAACATTATTCTTACCTATCTGGCGATCTGTCACGTCCCACGATGTAATCCTTCACAAAGGGTTAACTAGCAATCAGCTAAGCAGCGCAACTAATGCTGCGTGCTCAGCTGATAGCTCCTGAATGAATGAGCTTATCTCCTGCCGACAGGAGAGGATGTGATTAATGAATGAAGCTTAATTGATTGTGTCCCACTTTCACCTTAGGTCAGGTCACTGAAGTGAAAGTGCCAATAAATCAATTAAGCTTCATTCATTCATCTCTTCCTCTCCTTTCGCTGGGAGAGTAAGTTATTCATTCAGGGGGTTAGAGCTCGGAGACAGCATTTAGCTGTCTGCGAGCTGTAACCTGTTAACCCTTTCTGATGGATTACACCGTGGGACCTGACTGTACATCGGATTGGTAAGAATAATTTTGGTTTTTTATTTTATTTTTATTACAGGAAATGGTTTTAGCAGGAAAATAAAATATGGTCAAAAACTGTGTTTTTATTTCATTAAACTTCTTTTTTATTAAACTGTGTGTGTTTGATTTTTCTTTCATACAATAGGATTAATAATTGATAGTTGTCTAATTGACAGCTCTCAATTATTAACCTGGCTTACAGTCACCTTTCAATTGCAAGGTGGCTGTAACCCTTTATTAACCCATTCGCCACCGCTACAGGGCAATGGGAATAGACGGGCAAAGTGCCAGAAAGGGCAAATCTAATTAGAGATTTGCCCTTTCTGGGGTGTCTGGGGGCAGATGTTAGTAGCCAGGGGGGGGCACAAAAAAATGTACCCTCCCTAGGCTATTATTATCTGCCCCCACTCGCTTGCTTTGTCTGTCTGGTGGAGAATATACAGCGGGAGCCCACACATTTTTTTTCAACGAATTTACACCTTTAATTAACCCCTACATGTCTGAAAATTTGCACACATACACTTCTGTAATTGTAAGTTCAAACCATATATCAAAATACAGGAAATGACATGGTTAACTGCGTCTAAACAATGTATCATTTCATGTCGGCTTCTGTGATTTCACAAAAGCCGGCAATTGAATTAGCGGCTATTACAGTATGTAGAAGTCTAGGAACTATAAATATAATATATATATACATGTCACAATGACATGTATATATATATATATATATATATATATATATATATATATGTTCTATGTGTATATATCTATTCTTTCTTTTGTGATTTAAATACTATTCTTTTGGATCCATTATATGTCAGTTTTGCAAGCCTGCGAGAAATTCTCGCAAGTCGGATGAAAATCGGATGTTACAAGGTACACACACATGCGACTAAATCGCATCTTTGAAGGAAAATCGGATGCCAGGCGGATGTGTGATGTTTTCATTTTGTTCCGATAATCGACCGACTAAAACGGTCCGATTTTTTGTAGTTGTGTCTGACGCCTTCCATACTCACCCTTTCAGCCCTAAAAAATGGTCTGAAAATCTCAGCTTATACTCGAGTATATACGATAGTTGAAGACACTTTTAATGCCAGTGATTTCGGTCCAACATGGACCACAATCATAGCAGTATTCTCAATGAGGAATGAAAAGAGAGCCAATAAATATGGCCATCAGAGTTTCCTACTGATTGTCTCCTTTTTATTCTTCATTTAAAATACTGCCATGATCAAGGTCCAGTTTGGACTGAAATCACTGGCATTAAAAGTGTCTTCAACTACTTTATTCTCATCATTGCGGGACTAATATTGGTTCTATGGATGTCAGATCATTATTTCTTATTCTCCTTCTACTATTTGACAGAATCTTCTAAATAAAGTTGAATACATAGTCTTGGTTGTTTGAATAGTTCCATTTCTCTCTTTGCTATTAAAAGAGATAACAAGTCTGGTGTCCTTTAAACTTTTAGCTGTACAGGTGTGATAGTAGAAGAAGTAATACAAGTAGTACTCACCAAGAATAGCCAGCACCATATTGTCCTTCAAGACTTCCAGAGATCCTGAGCATACAAAATAATTGGCTTGCAGAGCATCTCCTTGTCGTAGAAGGTACTCCCCAGGGGCACAGAAAGAAGTTTTGATGTGCAGGGATAGGGCGCGCAGACATCCTCGGCTGGCAGTCTCAAAAACTGGTAACTGCAAGATGTCCTTATTGAGGTGCATCGCTATATCAGCACGTAACTCATCTGGAAAATCTTTTAGCAGCTGGAAAAAAATAAAAGGCATCAAATGCTAGAGACAAAAAAAAAGAAAAAGGACGTATCTTTCAGTGTGAGGCTCACAGTGGAGGCAGCCCCTACAAGATAATCTATCAATGAAATGGAGTCTAAATGTGCTACAGGTCTCATTGGACATAATTTGGATTGCTGGACAAAAGTCACTCTCGTCATTACATCACAACCAGCCATACTGAGTTTTCAATGGATTTTCGTGAAGATTACAGTTTTATGCTTTTTTCGTAAAGGTAAAATCAAATCATTTACGGCCATAAATTGTTCCCTACCTCATTGGCATCAATGCCATTGTTGACGGACCAGGTTGTCTGGAAGTACTCCAACATGCGCTGTTTAAGCTGCTGTGGCAGGCGGTGGACACGGATGAAATCCTTGAGGTCCTTCATACGTGTATGGTATAAGGAGCGACGAGAGTACATACGTTGGATGATGGCAGTTACATTACCGAAAACCACAGCATGCATCAGAGCTGCAAGGAATAAAAAACAGCACTGGTGATTACAGTGTAGTTTACTTACGGTATTTATTTTACTCACTTACATAGCAACATTAATTCCATAGCGTTTTTCAGACATCAGCATTGTTGTCCCCATTGGGGCTCACAATCTAAATTCCCTATCACTGTGTCTTTGGAGTGTGGGAGAAAACCATAGAACCAGGAGGAAACCTACACAAACACAGGGAGAACATACAAACCAAAGATGTTGTCCTTGGTGGGATTTGAACCCATGACCTCAGCACTGCAAGGCAACAATACTGAGCCACCGTGTAAAGGGTCGCCAGAGTATTGTATATCTGGCTCTCTGGCTGTTCCTGTCCGCGGACCCACAGGCCACACCATGCAGTCATCCACCCTGGGTGGGATTTGAACCCAGGACCCCAGTTGTGCAAAGAAACAGGGCTAACCACTGAGACACCGTAATGTCCAATATATCCCATCAGATGATGATAGTGTTTAACCTTGATCCTCACATGTTTAGAAGACACTGCAGAGTAGGACAAGTAGGTCCTTAGCGTCCATAAACTGGGCGCTAGAGAGCAAATTCTGGAAACATTGTGCTATACATGTCTGGTTTCACTAGAGTTTATAAAGGCTTAGTAAAATCAAATCCACACTCACCTCCTATCAACATCGTGCATATGGAGAAGATCTTCTCAGCGTCTGTATTAGCGCAAACATTGCCAAAACCCACACTGGTCAAGCTGCTGAGTGTAAAGTAGAGGGATGCTATATAAGCACTACGAACAGAGGGTCCCCCAATTGAATTATTTATGTAGGGTACTTCAAGCCGCTTGCCCAATTCATGGAGCCATCCTGCATGTGAACACATCTGTACTCAATACTTTATGCATTTCCACACACAATGTAGTTTTGCATGCCCAGTACATGAATGTATGTTAGACTTTACCAAGGATTATTAGAGATAATGACAAAATACCTACTGTACATGTCGTAGGAAGAAAAGGAACCACCATTTATAATGGAAATTCACCATTAGGTATCTATAGTGGTAGTTATTCTTACCAATGTCCCAAGTGACAGGGTCATTGCTCTCCATTTCTTTGCGGCCAATCACGTACCAAACGCAGGCCATCCAGTGAGCCAGCAGGGCAAACATAGACATAAGAAGAGTCAGCACCATTGCACTGTACTGAGAATATCGATCCAGCTTCTGCAGCAACCTCAGGAGTCTCAGCAACCGGATGGTCTTCAGAAGATGGACCAGAGACGTCTTACAATTTATAAAAAGGAGAAAGGTATCAGACACAGGTCTGTCAATATCTCATCTTTACATGCTTGATTTTATTTATTGATATAGAACTATAAAAATTATGAACATTATCACCTGTTTGGTACAACTGGTTACTCATACACCTGATTATATTCCTATAAAATCCACCAAGTCCTTAACTTTGTACAATGTACCTAGACTGATGCTATTTAAAAGGTTTTGGAGCTGAAACTATCCAAATTTTCTTCAAAAAGTTGGAGTTTCTTCTCAATTTCATCTCCAAAAACTCAGCAAAAAGACTCAGACCCCGATTCATCAAGACCAGCATTTTTCACACTTGATGAGGAGTGAGGTGGAGTGATTAATTAAGTGGCACACTCCTCTTAATGAATCAGGCATGGCGCATAGAGGCATGTGCCACTCTGTGTGCCTCACCACAAGTCTGAGAGTGAAGTAAGATTTGTGGCGTAAGGTATGCAATGGTAAGTCATGAATTTGAGGAGCATCGGTCATTAGCCCCATCACCCCACAAAATTTCAAAATTTTGCGACCTTTCAAAGCTTTTACGACAGTTTTCTGGAATAAAAGCTTTGATGAAGAGGGGCCTACTTGTGCATATGCTCTTACAGGAGCTGTTTACAGAAGAATGACAGCTTTTAAAGGGAACTTGTCACCAGGTTTGGCTGACATGAGCCACCACCTTTCAGGACTGATATATAGCATTCTATAATGCTGTATTTCTGCCCCCAACCCGACCTGTAAGAGAAAAAAATAACTTTTATTATACTCACCTGCGCAGCGGTCTGCTCTTCTTGGTCCGACTCCTCGCATCTTCTTGCGATGCTGTCCTCCTGCTTGCTTCATGTGGACGACACGTCCCTCGGTCATCCACACAGTCTCCTCGGCATCATGCTCCTGCGCAGGTGTAAGGGGTTGAAGGTTTTACCCCTTTAAGCTCCTTATACTGCTAATGTATGTATATATGCATATATATTTTGTTGCTACGTAATTTTGTTTTAATGCTGTGTTTAATATGTGTATATCCGGCTATTATGTATATGTACCTCTTAGCAGAATGTAATAATGTTAGTGGGCCCCTAGATAGGGCACTAAAGTGTGTATAGGACACTAAAGGGTTTAGTGAGAATGCAGATGGTTAATATAGGAGGGGTTATGTAGTTTAAAGGAAGGGAGCTTCCTGGTTAGAGACAGTGGGGGCGAGGACGCCCATAGATCTCGGGTGGCCCAGTCATCCAGAATGTGGGAGACAGCATCACTACAGTCACAGAGGAAGCAGTAAAGTTACAGCTGAAGTACAAGTGACATAGCTATTGCTACAGACGTTTCCAGTGAGGAAACTACATTGGAGTACATGGCAGGACAGACGGGCGGTTCATTCAATATGTGGCATTTCCTAGCATGGGCAGATGCCCTCAGAGCCAGGGCGAAATGGCCGGGGGAACTCTCAAAGGAAGCCAGGCTGCACAGCGAGGATACAGAGAAAAAGTCCAGAACGGTACGACCCAATATTGAGCCATGGAACAGAGCAAGTAAGGCAGGGAAGGAAGAAGTGTTGTGTGATGTGAATACTGCTGTAAATGCTGTACTGGACCAGGATGTACAGTCATGGCCAAAGTTTTGAGAATGACACAAATATTATATTTTCACATGATCTGCTGCCCTCTGGTTTTTATGTGTGTTTGACAGATGTTTTTATCACAGACAGAAATATAATTGCAAACATATGAGTAACAAAAGCTTATATTGACAGTTAAGGGTATGCCACACTAAACAATATCGCTAACGGGATCGCTAAAAAACGTCACTATTTAGCGATCCCGTTAGCGATATTGTTCAGTGCGGCAGCTTCCAGCGACGAGCTTCCTGCTGTGATCTCGCTCGTCGCTGGAATCGTTCCGGACCCTATTTCATCGCTGGCGCTCCCGCTGGGTAAGTATCTAATCGCTGTGTGGCACCTTTTCTTAGCGATTTAGCGGTACTTTTGTACCGCTAAAGTCGTTAAGAAGATCGCTAACGGCGATAGCGTCGTTAACTATATCGCTAAATGTGGCCGCATTTAGCGATATAGAAACAATCCCGCTAGCGATCTCATTAGTATGCAACGCTAACGAGATCGCTAGCGGGATAGCTTAGTGTGGCAGTACCTTTAGAATGAGTTAATGCAGCAAGTCAATATTTGCAGTGTTGACCCTTCTTCTTCAGGACCTCTGCAATTCTCCCTGGCATGCTCTCAATCAACTTCTGGACCAAATCCTGACTGATAGCAGTCCATTCTTGCACAATCAATGCTTTCATTTTGTCAGAATTTTTAGGTTTTTGTTTGTCCACCCGTCTCTTGATGATTGACCACAAGTTCTCCATGGGATTAAGATCTAGGGAGTTTCCAGGCCATGGACCCAAAATCTCTATGTTTTGTTCCCTGAGCCATTTAGTTATCACCTTTGCTTTATGGCAAGGTGCTCCATCATGCTGGAAAAGGCATTGTTGATCGCCAAACTGCTCTTGGAGGGTTGGGAGAAGTTGCTCTTGGAGGACATTCTGGTACCATTCTTTATTCATGGCTGTGTTTTTAGGCAAGACTGTGAGAGAGCCGATTCCCTTGGCTGAGAAGCAACCCCACACATGAATGGTTTCAGGATGCTTAACAGTTGGCATGAGACAAGACTGGTGGTAGCGCTCACCTTGTCTTCTCCGAATGAGGCGTTTTCCTGATGTCCCAAACAATCGAAAAGGGGATTCATCAGAGAAAATAACTTTACCCCAGTCCTCAGCAGTCCACTGCCTGTACCTTTTGCAGAATATCAGTCTGTCCATGATGTTTTTTCTGGAGAGAAGTGGCTTCTTTGCTGCCCTCCTTGAGACCAGGCCTTGCTCCAAGAGTCTCCGCCTCACAGTGCGTGTAGATGCACTCACACCTGCCTGCTGCCATTCCTGAGCAAGTTCTGCACTGCTGGTAGCCCGATCCCGCAGCTGAAACACTTTTAAGAGACGGTCCTGGCGCTTGCTGGTCTTTCTTGGGCGCCCTGGAGCCTTTTTGGCAACAATGGAACCTCTCTCCTTGAAGTTCTTGATGATGCGATAGATTGTTGACTGAGGTGCAATCTTTCTAGCTGCGATACTCTTCCCTGTTAGGCCATTTTTGTGCATTGCAATGATGACTGCACGTGTTTCTTTAGAGATAACATGGTTAACAGAAGAGAAACAATGATGCCAAGCACCAGCCTCCTTTTAAAGTGTCCAGTGGTGTCATTCTTACTTAATCATGACAGATTGATCTCCAGCCATGTCCTCATCAACACCCACACCTGTGTTAATGGAGCAATCACTGAAAAGAGGTTAGCTGGTCCTTTTAAGGCAGGGCTGCAATGATGTTGAAATGTGTTTTGCGGGATAAAGTTCATTTTCTAGCCAAATATTGACTTTGCAAGTAATTGCTGTTAAGCTGATCACTCTTTATAACATTCTGGAGTATATGCAAATTGCCATTAGAAAAAGTGAAGCAGTAGACTTTGTAAAAATTAATATTTGTGTCATTCTCAAAACTTTGTCCATGACTGTACTGCGAAGTTCTGAGAGTAAAGTTTTGTATTTTGAGTTATACTTCGACTGTGTCTCTGATCATTCACCCAAGGCCAAAGGCGACCCACGAAAAGGAGGGTGGACCTCATCAGCACCATGAATGGAGAGGCAAGTGAACAACAGGAGAAATGTAGTGTGTCTGTAAAGGGAGGCAATGGGCTCAGTTGCCCCGGAACCCTTGGCCATGACTATGGCCCTGGCCCACATTTACACAGGCATACTTATCTGCCCTGTTGAGGGCAGACCAAAGCACTGTAGTGCGCAGGTGTCGGGAGAGGTCAAAGAGCCACGATGCATGCAGTACTTTGCTGTGTCCTCAACAATTCACAGCAGTACCCCTGTGCAGGAGCACGATGCTGAGCAGACTGTGTGGATAAAGCAGGGACGTGTCATCCATACAAAGAAAGAAGGAGGATGGCATCGCAAGAAGATGGGAGGCGCCGGACCAAGAATAGCGAGGTGAGTATAATAAAAGTTATTTTTCTTCTCTTACAGGTCGGGTTGGGGCAGATATACAGCATTATTGAATGCTGTATATCAGCCCTGAAAGACTGTGGCCGCATCTCATATTGGCCAAAACTGGTGAAAGGTTGCCTTTAAGATTTAGCTACCTCCAAAACATCTGCATGAAATACATTAATCAATTAATGAATAGACATTTTTTTCTTACCACTGTGACATTGAATGCATAGAGGAGATCAAAGGGCAAAGCAGCAATGAGATCCACAAAGAACCATGTGGCGAGGTAGTGGATACAGATTGAACGCGGCTCATACACAACTTGTCCAGAGTGACTGACGTAAGTTGTCCGAAATTTAAAATTATATCTGGGAGAGAAGGATTGAACAGAACAGTTTGGACCAAATGCTTTTTCACTCATTAATATCTTGCACATAAGATAATTATGCATTAGACACTATGTGGTGGAATCCAGTACATAAGTCATACTCAAGTGGCTTTTGCTGAGGGGATGTTGGGTTCCCTGTCACATCATGTCTCCTTCCTGAGGTATTAGACATAGCTCTCAACCATCCTGGATTCAGCGGGACTGTCCCGTCACGTCAGTATCAGAAGTCCCAGCTTCTGATACTCACCTCCTCACTGAGGTCTTCATCACTCTGTAGCTCCTCCTCCTAGGGGGCGGGGCTGCGTCTCTGCCAGTGAATAAGGCTGTGTTTCCACGCTCAGGAAACACAGCGCTTTGGACGGAGTGGAAAGGTAGCACTGACCAGGACGCTGGACCGGAGTCCCCTGGATACAGCGGACAGTCCTGGATTTGGGTCTACTCCCTGCAGTCTCAGGCATCTACTGAATATTCCTCACTGCCACCTCCCATCTGATAACATCTCCTGCATGAGGAGAAAGAAACTGTGAATGGATGTGGATTGGAGTGTGGCCAAAATTTGCCGCAGCGCGCTACGCACACCACATGATTTCTCCCTCTTTCTGTTCTTCAAAAGTTAGGAAGTATGGTGTTACGTACAATATGTGAACAGGATATCGCAGAGAACCACAGAATTTTTGGCAAGGCAGCATGCACAGAAATTATGGTAAATGTATATGTAGGTGCAGGGACACAACATGACTATCGTGAACAACCGTTTCCCAATAATGGGCCATTGAAAACAGGTTGCCAATCACCTGACAAAACCCACTGATAATCACGTGTAGGCCGGGTCACACTTGCTAGTGTGATCCGAGAAACTCACGCGAGTCCCTCGCATGAATACCCGGCACTACCGCCGGCACTCGGGACCGGAGTGTGCGGCTACATATATTTCTCCGGTCCGAGTGCCGGTGGCAGTGCCGGGAATTGATGCGAGAGTCTCGCACGAGTTTCTTGCATGACACTCACAAGTATGACTCCGGCCATAGGGTGAATTTTTTTTTAAACTTGTTGAAAGGAATTTTTGTCATCAATTTCCCTATTTTTCAAGTAGGTGTTTGTAGTAAACATGTTTGTTACAAATGTTTGGTAATTTTTATTTTCAAATCACGATTTGTATTAACCCCTTACTGTCCACTGACGTGCACAGTCCGTCATGGCAAGGTGTCAGTTTTGGCACCTTGACGGACTGTGCACGTCATCCCTTTGAACTACCACTGCGTGTAAACACGCAGTGGTAGTTCAGTGCCGACAGCTGTCACAGACAGCTGACAGGCACGGCAAGCGGTGCAGGGACCTTTGCCGTCGGTTCCCGCACCTACAGCGCTGTGATTGGTCAGTCAATCTGACTGACCAAACACAGCAGCGATCGCGCAGGAGAGGCTGAAATTTCAGCTTCTCCAGTGCGATCAGTGCAGGAGCTTGGCGCTGCAGTAGCCAAGCTTCCTCTACTGACAGCCAGGCGCGGCGCCCCCGCCGCCCCTGGCTGTTAACCCCCTGACTGCTGCGATCGAGCGCGATCGCAGCGCTCAGGGGGAGTCAGAGGGTCGGGAGCTCCCTCTGCCTCAGATCGGCGCCCTGCAATGTATTTGCAGGGCCCGATCTCTGCCCTGATGACCTGGGGGTTGTCATGACAACCTCCAGGTCATCTAGCTACGGAAAGCTGCTGTGATCATGGTCACAGCAGCTTTCACTATAGTTGCAATGCTGGAACATTGCAATGCATTGTAACTGCAATAAAAGTAAAAAAAGTGAAAGTCCCATAAAGGGACAAGTTAAAAAAAAGCATTTTTTTAAAAAAATTGTAAAAAAAATATGAAAAAATAATTTAAAAAAATCCCCTAAAAAATACACATTTTTATGTAATAAAAAAAAACAAAAACCAAAAAAACACACATGTTTGGTATCGCCGAGTCCGTAAAAATCCCATCTATAAAAGCGTAACCCTAGTTAACCCCTTCAGTGAAAGCTGTAAAAGAAAAACACAAAAAGGTAGTAAATTATACTTTTTCCAAGCGGTATCATCATACCGCTTGGAAAAAGTGCAATAACACGCAATCAAAAAGTGGGATATAAATAACCATGGTACCGCTGAAAACGTCATCTTGTCCCGCAAAAACAAGCAACTATACAGCATCATCATCTAAAAAATAAAAAAGTTATAGCTCACGGAATAAACTGATGCAAAAATAATTATTTTTTCTATAAAACTTTTTATTGTGTAAAAAACGCCAAAACATAAAAATATATATAAATGAGGTATCGCTGTAACCGTAGTGACCCGAAGAATAAAGCTGCTTTATCAATTTTACCACACGTGGAATGGAGAAAAAAAAAAAAAAACAATTCCCGAAAAATAAAGTCGCCTAATCACTAATACCGCACAAGGAACGGCGTAAAAAAGAAAACCAATTCTTCACCTTTTGTGGATTTGTTCATTCCGCCTCCCAAAGATCGCAGTAAGGCGATCACAGTGGTTCCCCCCCACACATGGGGTATCAGCATACTCAGGACAAAATGCACTTCAACTTTTTGGGTCCTATTTCTCCTGTTACCCTTATAAATATAAAAATTTGGGGGCATAAAGGTCATTTTGTGGAAAAAATATGATTTTTTTATTTTCACGGCTCTACGTTCTAAACTTCTATGAAGCCCTTGGGGGTTCAAAGTGCTGACCACACATCTAGATAAGTTCCTTGGGGGGTCTAGTTTGCAAAATGGGGTCATTTGTAGGGGGTTTCTACTGTTTAGGCACATCAGGGGCTCTCCAAGCGCGACATGACACCCGCAGACCATTCCATCAAAGTCTGCATTTAAAAACGGTGCTCCTTCCCTTCCGAGCTCTGCCATGCGTCAAAATAGTGGTTCCCCCGCACATATGGGGTATCGGCGTACTCAGGACAAATTGCACAATAGCTTTTGGGGTCCTATTTTCCTGTTACCCTTATAAAAATAAAAATTTGGGGGCAAAAAGATTATTTTTGTGGAAAAAAATATGATTTTTTTATTTTCACGGCTCTACGTTATAAACTTCTGTGAAGCACTTGGGGGTTCAAAGTGCTCACCACACATCTAGATAAGTTCCTTGGGGGGACTAGTTTCCAAAATGGAGTCACTTGTGGGCGGGTTCTACTGTTTAGGCACATCAGGGGCTCTCCAAACGTGACATGACACCCGCAGACCATTCCATCAAAGTCTGCATTTGAAAAAGGCGCTCCTTCCCTTCCGACCTCTGTCATGCGTCAAAATAGTGGTTTACCCCCACATATGGGGTATCAGCGTACTCAGGACAAATTGCACAATAACTTTTGGGGTCCTTTTACCCTTTGGAAAATAAAAATTGGGGGTGGAAAGATCATTTTTGTGGAAAAGATATGATTTTTTAATTTTACAGCTCTACGTTATAACCTTCTGTAAAGCCCTTGGGGGTTCAAAGCTCTCACCACACATCTAGATAAGTTCCTTGGGGGGTCTAGTTTCCAAAATGGGGTCACCTGTGGGGGGTTTCCACTGTTAAGGCACACAGGGACTCTCCAAATGCGACATGGCGTCCAATCTCAATTCCAGCCAAAAAAGTCAAATGGCGCTGCTTCCCTTCCGAGCTCTGCCATGCGCCCAAATAGTGGTTTACCCCCACACATGGGGTATCGGTGTACTCAGGAGAAATTGTACATCAAATATTGTGGTTCATTTTCTACTGATACCCTTGACAAAATTTAAAAAAATTGTGTCAAAAGAAAAATTTTGGGAAAAAAAGTTAAATGTTCATTTTTTCCTACCACATTGCTTCAATTCTTGTGAAGTACCTAAAGGGTTAATAAACTTCTTGAATGTGGCTTTGAACACCTTGAGGGGTGCAGTTTTTAGAATGGTGTCACTTTTGGGTATTTTCTGTCATATTGACCCCTCAAATTCACTTCAAATGTGAGGTGGTCCCTAAAAAAAATGGTTTTGTAAATTTTGTTGGAAAAATGAGAAATTGCTGGTCAACTTTTAACACTTATAACTTCCTAACAAAAAAAAAATTCGTTCCAAAATTGTGCTGATGTAAAGTAGACATGTGGGAAATGTTATTTATTAACTATTTTTTGTGACATATCTCTTTGATTTAATGGCATAAAAATTAAAAGTTTGAAAATTGCAAAATTTTCAAAATTTTTGCCATATTTCCGTTTTTTTCATAAATAAACGCAAGTTATATTGAAGAAATTTTACCACTAACATGAAGTACAATATGTCACGAGAAAAAATTCTCAGAATCGCCAAGATCCGTTGAAGCGTTCCAGAGTTATAAGCACATAAATTGACAGTGGTCAGAATTGTAAAAATTGGCCTGGTCTTTAACCTACAAAATGGCTTGGTCGTTAAGGGGTTAAAAGACAAAATTAGAAATCTTGACATTTTCACACTGGCTACTGGAGCTATTTTATACTCACAGATCCCAATTCAATATGACTGGCATTTCATGAGCCAGTCTTAATGATGGACAGGGGTGTAACAATTGAAGTCGCACAGGCCGCAACAGCGACCGGGCCTGTGCAGGTGAGCGTTTTGCCGACATCAACAGAAAGTTCAACTGGATGTTCATCTTCGGACACACATCCAGTTAAGTATACAGCAGTGCACAGATCCTATCGGGTCTGTGCATGGCAATACATGCTGCCGGCTAAGCAGCTGACGTCAGCGTGCACATGCCTGCTGACACATGGCAGTGACGTCATGCCCTCTTGTCGCTTGCACGCTGAAGTCAGCTACCGACTTCAGAAGAGGATGCTGCACGGCGGGGAGCGGAGGGAAGGTGAGTATAATTTAAATTTTTTTTTTTGCATTGAAGAACAAGGGCAGAAGTAGGTACATATACCAGAATGGAGCCCATGATAAAGAGACATATACCAGGATAAGGGACATATTACGAGGATAAGGCTCAGGGGAATGGACATATATACCAGGATAAGGGACTTATTACCAGGATAGGGCCCAGGATGAGTGACATATACAAGGATAAGGGACATATTACTGATATGGGGCCCAGGATAAGTGACATATACAAGGATAAGGGACATATTACCAGCATGGGGCCCAGGATAAGGGACATATATAAGGATAAAGGACATATTACCAGGATGGGGATAGGACATCTACCATGATGGGGAATGTATACAGTACAGACCAAAAGTTTGGACACACCTTCTCATTTAAAGATTTTTCTGTATTTTCATGACTATGAAAATTGTAAATTCACACTGAAGGCATCAAAACTATGAATTAACACATGTGGAATTATAGACTTAACAAAAAAGTGTGAAACAACTGAAATTATGTCTTATATGCTAGGTTCTTCAAAGTAGCCACTTTTTGCTTTGATGACTGCTTTGCACACTCTTGACATTCTCTTGATGAGCTTCAAGAGGTAGTCACTGGAAATGGTCTTCCAACAATCTTGAAGGAGTTTCCAGAGATGCTTAGCACTTGTTGGCCCTTTTGCCTTCACTCTGCGGTCCAGCTCACCCCAAACCATCTCCATTGGGTTCAGATCTGGTGACTGTGGAGGCCAGGTCATCTGGCGTAGCACCCCATCACTCTCCTTCTTGGTCAAATAGCCCTTACACAGCCTGGAGGTGTGTTTGGGGTTATTGTCCTGTTAAAAAATAACTGATGGTCCAACTAAACGCAAACCGAAGAAATAGCATGCCGCTGCAAGATGCTGTGGTAGCCATGCTGGTTCAGTATACCTTCAATTTTGAATAAATCCCCAACAGTGTCACCAGCAAAGCACCCCCACACCATCACACCTCCTCCTCCATGCTTCACGGTGGGAACCAGGCATGTAGAGTCCATCCGTTCACCTTTTCTGCGTTGCACAAAGACACGGTGGTTGGAACCAAAGATCTCAAATTTGGACTCATCAGACCAAAGCACAGATTTCCACTGATCTAATGTCCATTCCTTGTGTTCTTTAGCCCAAACACAGTCTCTTCTGCTTGTTGCCTGTCCTTAGCAGTGGTTTCCTAGCAGCTATTTTACCATTAACGCCTGCTGCACAAAGTCTCCTCTTAACAGTTGTTGTAGAGATGTCTCTGCTGCTAGAACTCTGTGTGGCATTGACCTGTTCTCTAATGTGAGCTGCTGTTAACCTGGATTTCTGAGGCTGGTGACTCGGATAAACTTATCCTCAGAAGCAGAGGTGACTCTTGGTCTTCCTTTAATGGGGCGGTCCTCATGTGAGTCAGTTTCTTTGTAGCGCTTGATGGTTTTTGCAACTGCACTTGGGGACACTTTCAAAGTTTTCCTAATTTTTCGGACTAACTGACCTTCATTTCTTAAAGTAATGATGGCCACTCGTTTTTCTTTACTTAGCTGCTTTTTTCTTGCCATAATACAAATTCTAACAGTCTAATCAGTAGGACTATCAGCTGTGTATCCACCAGACTTCTGCACAACACAACTGATGGTCCCAACATCATTTATAAGGCCAGAAATTCCACTTATTAAACCTGAGAGGGCACACCTGTGAAGTTAAAACCATTCCTGGTGACTACCTCTTGAAGCTCATCAAGAGAATGCCAAGAGTGTGCAAAGCAGTAATCAAAGCAAAAGGTGGCTACTTTGAAGAACCTAGAATATAAGACAAATTTTCAGTTGTTTCACACTTTTTTGTTAAGTATGTAATTCTACATGTGTTAATTCATAGTTTTGATGCCTTCAGTGTGAATGTACAATTTTCATAGTCATGAAAATACAGAAAAATCTTTAAATGAGAAGGTGTGTCCAAACTTTTGGTCTGTACTGTATACCAGGATGGAGGATATATATACCAGGATGAATGGAGTGCATATATATATATATATATATATATATATATATATATATATATCGATGTCCCATATCCTGGTCCCCATCTTGGTTTTTATATACCAAAATGTGGACCAGGATATGGGACGTCGATATATATATATATATATATATATATATATATATCTATGCACTCCATTCATTGTTAGCAAGCAGCTGAATGATGCAATCCCCAGCTTTGGTGGCTGTCATTTCTACTGCAATATATCCTAATGGTACAACTCCATATTTCTGCTTGCTGTCTGTCATCTGCTGCTTACCATTTTGCTACATATTATAATGTGCCTGCTAAAGCTTTGGTATAATTCATTTGTTGCACCGTATTTAATACTTACTGCTTTATATCCACGACTATGTAGCGTATAGATGTATCTAGGTCTAGTGCCTTTGATCATCTAACCACCCCCTAGTGTGCTGGCCCCAGCTGCCAAATTATCCCAAATCAGTTCCCACAATTCCTCTCTCCTGACCCTGCAGTGTGGCCTATTTATTTAGGAGTAGTCTAAGGGGTGCACGCAAGCATCCCATAAAGCAAAGCATCACAGAAGCTACGTATCATGTAAACGGCAGTTATCCATGGCAGTTAATCAGGGCAGGAATCAGGTACCACACACTTTGCTCTCCCTTTTATCAATGTGTGTAGACTGTGAGCCCTCGCGGGCAGGGTCCTCTCTCCTTCTGTACTTGTGTGTCCCTTGTCACATGTTTATTGTACTTGTCTATATTTTCCCTTTTCACATGTAAAGCGCCATGGAATAAATGGCGCTATATAAATGTATAATAATATATATATACACCATGATGGGGTATATATACCAGGATGGACCAGGACCTATCCGACTCTAGTTGCGCCACTGATGAAGGGTCTGCTGGAATAAGATGCACTACATTTATTAAGAGGAGCATAGAACCTAATTACATCAGCACATCTTTTCAGTGACTTGCACCTCCATGCACTTTCCCAAAAATGATACTCCAGTCAGAGACTAGTAAGTAACACTCCACTTTCCATGAATTTGCCAGGCGGGCATAAGCACATCCCGCACTTCCACTGTTCTGACAATTTTTGCAGAGCTGGTTGAAATTGGCAGAAAAATGCCAAAAGTTATAACATTTTGGCATAACTCTGCATTGCACAAAAATATTGTGGCTATTCAACGTGTTCTATATAATTTTTCAGGTGTAAATACTTTGTTGTATCAGCCCCATAGTTTAACTCCTCTACACAGCTGATCAACCAATCACAACAGGTAACTGAACAGCTCTCCCTGCTCCCTCTCTGCACAGTAACCTTTACACATGCTCATTAGATGCTTGAATACAGGGCCTGAGTCAATCTATTGCTGCTAATGTTCCCGAGAATTGCCTGAAAGAACAGAAAGTTAGGGTCTAAAATTTATATTTTAATACAACAAATATGGCAAAAATTGAAAAAAATAATTTATAACAAAAATCTGATTTAAATAATAAATAAATGTCTGATGCAATGCTGGGTCCTTCGCTCTGCACAACCACAGTAAGGAGACCTTTGAGTGGAAGTTGAGCTTGCCCAGTGCCACTGGGCCATAGAAATTAGATCCTGGGCCATGATAATTAGATCCTAGGCCATGGTATTTAGGGGGGAGGGTGGTTTGGTAGCTGATTCTTTGGCGTCATTAAAAAAGTCTAGCTACGACTCTACTTTTGGACACTTGTATAGTCAAGCGTGCATGTGTATGGGGGAGTCCGGAGACAGACCTAGGGCATGGCTGACAGATATAACAACATAACTAGTGTTGCGTCCGTAACTGTCCATAATGTTACTTTTTTGAGTGTACAACACCTACTGGTTGACTGGTTGATGGCTTTACAGAACATAAATGACTACGGCTTCATCTAGTCCTTCTCTCTGTCCTTATAATTGGAAGATAATTAATTTGTGACTGAGATAAGTTAGTTCTTGATTAGATTTGTTTCCACATTCTGCCTAATCTTTGCCATTCAGCCTTGCAATGACTCGGAGATGAGAAAGCGTATCTTGAATGCATGTCCTTGGAAGTGAAATGTAATATAAAACTATGCGGACTGTCTGTGCTCGCCTCTAAGGAATTAGACCTTCAAAGGGCCTCCCAGAAGAGCCTTCACTAGTCATCCTAATGCGCCATGGTAGAGATTAGTGGATTACGATAGGAGCACATGTAGTCTGTCAGGTATTTAAAAGATAGGCACGCCATCTGCAGAATGAGTTAACTGAGGATCCATCAGTGAGCTTGTTCTGATGGGAGAGTTTGTAACTCTTCTACATGACTATTTCTAAACTCCTCTCAGTTGATTTATGACCACAAAGTTCAGTGCAACTTTGATGTGGTTTGTAGTCATATCTCAGGACAGAAGAGCTCAGATAAAGACAGATAAAAGAATTACTGGGACTTGGACACCCCTTGTCTGTAAAGCGCCTGAGCGAAACAAGACAGACGCTCGGTCACGACTACCGCTCTGCTGCACTGTACTCTCATACCCATCTGATTTCGGAGTGAAATGACAGCATGCTGCGATATTTTACTCACGGCGAATACAGCTCAGAAAAAATACAGATCTGCACTCGCTCATTGAATAACACTGATTCAAGTGCAATCCTTTTTTTTATCGGATTGCACTCGTCTGAGTAATACACTCATGTGAATGATCCCTTAAAAATACTGTAGCATCCAGGCTTCATTGATTTCCATGCACATTTACTGCGCATCCCCTAGTTTTTTATAGAAACATGTGTCCATCATCGCCGCTACCAAGACATCAAGGTAAATTGGCCATTAAAGCCATGGACTACAAATACAGGCATCTGTTCCGTGACCTATGTGAGTGACCTTGGTATAATGAAATGGCATCACTCATACCGTGCAGCACTTCATTATAAGCTCCTTTCTGCCAGCTTTTGTAGGGTTATGTTATATTGTGCCCGCTACTCAGGTATCCCTGGCAGGACGCCCGTGTGGTCCCATACACTTACCTAAAATAAATAACATTTCCACCGCAATGTCGCTGACAATAGTGCTCCGGGCAGCAGACACACTGTCATCGTGGCCTGTGAAGCAGACATTGTAAGGGACGGTGACAGCCACGTAAAAGGTGGCTAGAAGGATAAGCCAGTCCCAGAGGGCTTTGAAGATGCTGTAATGAAGAAGGATGAAGCGAGGCTTCTGGACAGATGCTACTTTGTATTCAGGGAGGGAAGGCTTGTTATCTAAGAAGTTCTGGGAACAGAAGAAAGAGAGAGTCATTGAACAGGTAACATTCAGGTGGAAGTCTCAGTTCATTGTGAGATCAGTCTATGAACACATTTATGAGTGGAAGTAGTAGGAGTAGGTAGTATTTTTTTTTAAAAAAAGCACAACATTTGTTTATATGGGACAATGTGCTGCCGAGAACAATGATTTTTTGCGCAGCTCAAAATACCATTTCACCTGACGAACAAGCATCTTGCTAGTTCATGGGTGATTGGCAGCTTGTTTAGACTGAACGATTATCGTGAAATGAGCATTCCTAGGAGTACTTATTCACGATAATCTTGGAATATAAAGGAACCCTTGGATTTACAAAAGATTTGATCCTGGGATGTAGAAAATCTAGTGGAGATCCATCACACTGGGCTAAGGTGACTTATACACAGCCAGAACATAGCTCCCATAGAAGTGTTTTGGGCTGTACGGTACTTCTATATACATCTAACTACATACAGTGCCCTGATATTATGAAGGTTTTCCCTACTAGAATCATTGCTACAGAGGCACCATATGGCGGCACAAAGAGTATAGCTAGGGGTCCATGTGCTCTTGTTTATTCTCCAAGCACTCAGCTCTGCAAAGGGTAAAAAAAACTTTAAAATAATAAAACCTTATACGTTTTTTCTAGAAATGATTATTCGTAAAGTTTAACACCGATCAGATCCAGTTATTGGTGCCAAATTTAAGTTAAAGGGGTGGCTTGAAGGCCAATGTAATTTTCCTCCTAAATCCCTATTTATTGCCATAATCTAAGACATTTCTAATATACTTGCATTAAAATTCCCTATTCTTCCCTAACTACACTGTCTAACTGATTTTCATTTTTTTATGATGCTTTGTTTGAGATGTGTAGCCCAGCTGCGCTTGGAGTCACATTTCCCAGGAGGATGCACCAAAGGTAACACCCACAAGAGACCTGATATTCATTCACAGGTTCACCAATCCCTAGAGCCACCAGAGGGAGCCCTACATAGAGTATATAAGGATGGTGAAGCCACAGCAGATAGATTAGTTGATTAGTCTGAGTCTAGCTGAAGAGCAGTGAGATCAGATTAGCTGAGAGAGCGTAGAAGTTGTTAGTTCTCTTGGAGTGTGGAAGTTAGCTCTAGAAGTGTGCACAGATCAGTAGACGGAAATCCTGATAGCTGCTTCAGACAGAGTATTAGAAAGAAGGAAGGAGAACAACAGTTATTGAGAGAAGACTGCAGCTTTGAGCTTAGTTCAATGTGTGGAGGCTAGTACAAGTGGAGAAAGATAGCCACTTCAGCCTGGTCAGAACTGAGTCAACTGAGTGCAGTTCAGGGAGCAAGCGTGCCGACGCTTTGAGAGCAGTGAAGAGAGAGAAGAATCAGCTATCTACTGCTAGTGTGCTTATGTTAAGGGTCGGAGTAGAAGAGAAGAAGAGAGTAACGGAGGTTGAAACAGCATTGATAGCTTACCTCTACTCTGAATACTGGACACCGGGTCCGAGCTTGCTAGCATCTACACGACTAGTAGGAGATACCGGAGACCCTGCTGGACTACAGGTCGCAGGGGCCCAGGAGTGCTGATACGTAACCGGGGTCAGGAAGACGGGGGTCTAGCAGGACGCTGCATACAGAGACACTGTTCTATCCAAGAGAAGGCTCCACCACAAAGTCAGCCGGGCGTATAAAGTGAAGACAGAGTTAGACTTCGTTTCATACAGGTCATAAACTCACACTACAGGAGTAAGGAGGCCCTACACCTACTCAGTGGGAATACTAGACGTGCAACCTCCACCCTGCCAGCATCCCGGGATGTGCCTGCAACTACACCAGTAAAGGTACAGAAAGAGACTTTTGTGTGTGTGTCTGCATTATTGCTCCTGCGGCTGGAAGCCCCTTCTCCCGTCTTGCACCCCAGCACCGCCATCTACCCTGAGGGACCCAGTCTTGCCTGTGGAAGACTTAACACCTTGCTGCCCAGTAACAACCCCTCAGCGGATCTACACAGCAGCGCTGGTCACACTGACCAGGTACCACAGGTGGCGTCACAAACATATTCTACAAACACTTTAATTCCCTGTAAATATCCCCCCTTTTTAGTGAGCGCCCAGGGCCACGGACCGAGCTGCGCTACCCGTGACATCCCCCATTGAAGTGAACGGGCTCGGTGCCGAGTACCCCACAAGCCCTGGCGGGTGACTCAGAGACTCATGCTGGGATACTCTAACGAAGCGTCATCAGGGGGCAGAGGCTTTGGTTAATGCACAGCCTCTGCCCACTCCCTGAAACAAAGCATCATGAGTGACGCTCGTGTCAGAGTTTGGGCTAGTCCCTGAGCGCTGTGCACTGTGCGATGTGCACATCGACAGCATGCAGTTACCAGCCAGTAGCAGAGTGCCCGGCGTTCAGAGACCAGTGACATCACTTGCAGGGGCAATGGTGGTATCTTCAGTCTGAGCATTCTGACACTGCGCTCTGTTGCTGGCTCATTACTGCTGTTCTGAGCCAGCAACAGGAAGCGCACTGTCATTGTGCACATCGCATACTGACAGGGACTAGCCCAGCACCTGAAACGAGTGTCACTGATGACGCTTCATTTCAGGGACAGGCAAGGGCTGTGGCATTGACCGCCAACCTCTGCCCCCTGATGATGCTTAATTTCAGTATCTCATCAGGTACTGGGATTCTAAAATGAAGCATCATCAAAGTGGAAAAAAAATAAAAGAAGTTAATGTAGATAGGAAGGATAAGGAATTTTTAACGCAAGTATATTAGAAAATAGTTTAGATGATGGCGCTAAATAGATAGGGATTTAGGAGGAAAATGATCTTTGGCCATTAGACTACCCCTTTTATGACATATGTTATATAATATTTACAAAGGTTTCAGAGTTTTTTTTAGATCTTGGCTCTCTCATCCTGATATCATATAGGACTGCAGGTAAACCTACTGGGTTAAATTTCTTTAGACTGTAATCACAATACATAATAAAGCACATAGGTTTTGTAAGTAATAATAATAATCTTTATTTTTATATAGCGCTAACATATTCCACAGCGCTTTACAGTTTGCACACATTATTGTCGCTGTCCCCGAAGGAGCTCACAATCTAGATTCCCTATCAGTATGTTTTTGGAGTGTGGGAGAAAACCCACGCAAACATGGGGAGAACATACAAACTCCTTGCAGATGTTGTCCTTGGTGGGATTCAAACCCAGGACTCCAGTACTGCAAAGCTGTAGTGCTATCCACTGAGCCACCGAGCTGCCCTACATGCCCAACTTATCATAACATTTTTGCGGAGCTACTGATGTCCACAAAAAGCTGCACCCAACGCCACAAAGCATTGGCAACCGACGCAAGTGACACAGTGAGATCGCTGCAGTGCACCACCTTCTCCAACTCACTATATGTGAAGATGACAAGGATGTGAATGGGATCAGGATTAAGGTGAGTTTACGCTTTATTTTTGAGTGGGTCACAATGTTGGCATTACTTTTTTTTAAGCTACCAGTGGGCACTATTACTTTTTAAAAGGAGCACTTAGGGGTCATTATTGTTTTTTTTAAAGGGATCACTCAGGGGGCTGAAGGCATTACTACTATTTAAGGGGGCACTCAGGCCTATTAGTGTTTTTAAGAGGACATTTTTTCTTTTTAAGGGGGCACACAAGGTGTCACTTTTTAAGAGGGCATTTAAGGGGCATTGTTACTTTTTAAAGAAGCTTTATTATAACAGTGTGCGAAGTTAGGATTCTTACTATAAGAAGACACATAAGGGGCATTTTTACTTTCATTGAGGCATTATTAATTTCAGGTGGCACTCAGGGCATTATACACTTCAAGGGAACACACTGGGGGAGTTATTACTGTCTAGAGGCAAAGAAGGAACATTATTACTTTGTGCATATAATGTCGTATTGTTTCCTAGAGAGTTCGGTGGGGACATTATTACTTTTTATGTGGCATGCAGGGAACATTATTACTGTTTCGAGGACACACAATGAGCATTATAGCTGTGTGGGAGCACAAAGAGGGCACTGTTACCATTTGGGTAACTGAGAAGATCACTATAAGGCCGGGGTCACACTTGCGAGTGTGATGTGAGAAACTCACTCGAGTCTCGCACCTCAATAACATAGCCCCCTCATAAAGTATAATGAAGCCCCCATACATACAATATAATCTAGCCACCCATAGAATACAATGCAGCCCCCCATAGAATACAATGTAGCCTCCTCATATAGTATAATGTAGCCCCCTCATAGAGTATGATGCAATCACCCCCCACAGAATATAATAAATATAATACAGCCCCCCATAGATTATAAATGTAGCCCCGAATAGAATATAATACAGCCCACCTCCCCATAGAATATAATGTAGCCCCCCGTGTTATATAACATAGCCTCCCCATAAAGTATAATGTATAATGTACCCCCATGGTATATAACACAGCCACATAGTATATCGCACAGCTGCATAGTATATAACACAGCCCACATAGTATATAACACAGCCCCACATAGTAAACAACACAGCCCCACATAGTATACAACACAGCACCACATGGTAAACAGCACAGCCCCACATGGTATACAGCATAGCCACCCCCTCCCCCAGCACAGCCCTACGCGGTATACAGCACAGCCCCACATGGTATACAGCACAGCCCCACATGGAATACATCACAGCCCCCCCAGCACAATGGTATACAGCACAGCCAAACATGGTAAACAGCACAGCCCCCAAGCACAGCATCATGGTCTACAGCACAGCCCCCCAGCACAGCACCATGGTATACAGTAAAGCACCATTGTATACAGCACAGCCCCAGCACAGCTCCATGGTATACAGCACAGACCCCTCCAGCACAGCACCATGGTATAGACACAGACCCCTGCCATCACAGCACCATGGTATACAGCACAGCCCCCAGCACCATGGAATACAGCACAGCCCCCCAGCACAGCACCATGGTATACAGCACAGCCCCCCAGCACAGCCCCCCAAGAACAGGCCCCCAGCACAGCACCATGGTATACAGCACAGCACCATGATATACAGCACAGACCCCCCCAGCACAGCACCATGGTATACAGCACAGACCCCCCCAGCACAGCACCATGGTATACACACAGCCCCCCAAGCAAAACACCATGGTATACAGCACATCCCCCCACAGCACAGCACCATGGTAAACAGCACAGCCCCCCCACAGCACAGTCCCCCCACAGCACAACACCATGGTATACAGCACAGCCCCCCTCACAGCACCATGGTATAAAGCATAGCCCCCAGCATAGCACCATGGTATACAGCACAGCACCATGGTATACAGCACAGCCCCCAGCACCATGGTATACAGCACAGACCCCCCCAGCACCGCATCATGGTATACAGCACAGATCCCCCATCACAGAACCATGGTATACAGCACAGACCCCCCAAGCACAGCACCATGGTATACAGCACAGCCCCCCAGCACAGCACCATGGTGTACATCACATACCCCCAGCACAGCACCATGGTATACAGCACAGACCCCCCCAGCACTGCACAATGGTATACAGCACATCCCCCCACAGCACAGCACCATGGTATACAGCACAGACCCCCAGCACAGCACCATGGTATACAGCACAGCCCCCCACAGCACAGCCCCCCCACAGCACAACACCATGGTATACAGCACAGCCCCCCTCACAGCACCATGGTATAAAGCATAGCCCCCAGCATAGCACCATGGTATACAGCACAGCACCATGGTATACAGCACAGCCCCCCAGCACCATGGTATACAGCACAGACCCCCCCAGCACCGCATCATGGTATACAGCACAGATCCCCCATCACAGAACCATGGTATACAGCACAGACCCCCCAAGCACAGCACCATGGTATACAGCACAGCCCCCCAGCACAGCACCATGGTGTACATCACATACCCCCAGCACAGCACCATGGTATACAGCACAGACCCCCCAGCACTGCACAATGGTATACAGCACATCCCCCCACGCACAGCACAAGCACCATGGTATACAGCACAGCCCCAGCACAGCACCATGGTATACAGCACAGCATCATGGTATACAGCACAGCCCCCGGCACCATAGTATACAGCACAGACCCCCCATCACAGCACCATGGTATACAGCACAGACCCTCCCCCAGCACAGCACCATGGTATACAGCACAGACCCCATTATAGCACCATGGTATACAGCACAGACCCCCCAGCACAGCACCATGGTTTACAGCACAGACCCTCCCCCCAAGCACAGCACCATGGTATACAGCACAGACCCTCCCCTCAGCACAGCACCATGGTATACAGCACAGACCCCATCACAGCACCATGGTGTACAGCACAGACCCTCCCCCAGCACAGCACCATGGTATACAGCACAGACCCCATAACAGCATCATGGTATACAGCACAGACCCGCCATCACAGCACCATGGTATACAGCCCCCCCGAATGGCCCCACAGTCATTGTTGCATAAAAAAAAACCTCATCACCTTCTCCTCGTGCCCGCGCTGCTCCCAGCTCCTGTCTCCTGCTCTGCCTGGTACACAGTGAGTGCACAATGACATCATAGCGCACCTGCTGAGTCAGAGGCAGAGCAGGGAATGATGGGAGAGGGAGCGTCAGCTGAGGCTCTCTCCTCCATCATTGCTTTGAACTGTACAGGCGTCTATCGGTTTTTTCTTTCAAGTAACAGGCAAAGACAGGCAGACTCCAAATCCTTTTTTAAACAATCACCATTACTCAGTTCTTTTCTCAACTCGTCCAGATTGGTCACAGGTACAACACAGGATTCTTCACACAACATGACCTTTCCTTTACCTGTGCTGTCCCTCACGCCTCAAGGAATATCGCAGGGTCGTACCATCGCCTCCGGTACCGCAGCACTCTGTCTGGTCAGCCAAATCGGCTTCAGGAGTTCCCTATCCGTTTCGCCCCGGACTTTTGGGGTAAATCCCACAAAGTTAGCTGTCACCATGTTGACGCTGCCCTGCATTTCTCCACCTCTCCAGTGACCTTTAGCTTCCAGCTTCTGAACGAGCTGGGTTCTGCTGCTTTAACGTTGTGGGGCACAACTGCCCTGACCGGGCTCCTGGGCCCTACTGACTAAACCCAGGAAGCTCTCTAACTTATCCCAGTTTGCCCCTCTTAACTAACTAAGAATCCAATTAGCCTATTTTGTCCTACTGTGCCCCCTCTAGTGGGCTAGTCTAAATACTACACTCTCCCTATATCTATACAGTACAGGAACATATGTACATCACATTATACATCGAAACAACATTATATGACATAATATATATATATATACATACATATACATATCAGAATATATCAACACATCAAATACACCAGCACTGACAGGGACAAAGAAGAATGTGCAGGTTTGAGACTGTCCTCTATACCCCCTTACATATGTGAACAGTGATCATATTGATCTTTGCATAGTGTGTTTTGTTCATTAGAAGTATGGAAATATCATTTTGTCATTTTGTTTATTTACTTATATAGCGCCATTAATTCTGCAGCACATTACATACATTATCATCTATGTCCCCATTGGGGCTCACAATCTAAATTCCCTATCAGGATGTCTTGGAGTGTGGAAGGAAACTGGAGTACCTGGAGGAAACCCACGCAAACACAGGGAGAACATACAAAATCCTTGCATATGTTGTCTTTGGTGGGATTTGAACCCAGGACACCAGCCATTGTGCTACCCAGTATGTAATGGTGATGGGA
The DNA here is from genome assembly GCA_033576555.1 of Oophaga sylvatica. Classification (NCBI taxonomy): domain Eukaryota; kingdom Metazoa; phylum Chordata; class Amphibia; order Anura; family Dendrobatidae; genus Oophaga; species Oophaga sylvatica. Next base: position 163,563,420 of record JARQOD010000003.1, read on the forward strand.
GTAATTGTGCTGTGGCGGCATTAAATCAGCCTTCTATGGTGGTTTTATTAGTTATAATGGCTGTTGTATATTGTGTAATTGTTGGTAACAGTATTACCAAGCCCTGCTGGCATAGCAGAAACAATGTTAAAAAATGCTATAAATATGTAGTGATTATACAACGGGTTGGGGGGTTATGGGGATACATATGCCTTGTCCGCTGCGTTGCTCTACTAGTACAAAAAAAAGTCATCATTTTTATTGTTGTACTAGGACGTATACCACTGCACCACTTTTTCAGTATTAAAATAGTCCTGACTGGTTTCCTTTAAATAACAAACTTGGCTCTGCTATATATGTATATATAAATTAGATTACTGGGATACCCAGTTAGACTTAAAGGACAGGCAGTCAAAGAAATTCAAGACCCATCTGGGTAACAATAGAAGCAGATAATTGGCGCCGTTCTCTGAGCGTGATGTTGTGCATCTTCTGGTCACATTTATCTGACGGGGGTCACAGTGTCACCGGCTGTCTTCGTTCTATCACCATTAGGAGATCTATCGCTTGCACTTCGCCATCTCGCTGTCACATTGTCAGCACTGCCTGATCTGAAATCTTGTAGGGACCAATCAAATTGCGCCTTTGATCCTGCCCATTGAGTACATAATCCTGATTATCTGTTACACTTTCTGTTCTAATCAGATTAGGCCAGGTCTGACATTTCTGGGGGGGCTTCGCAGTAGATACATCTGACTATTACAAAAGCATCAAATGTTTCGCTACTGTAGTCATACAAAACAGCCTTATCAAAGCCGACTGGTGCGACCAGATTAGAGAACAGAGGTTAATGGAGAGACTGATAGGATCTGCCGAAGGTTATTTAGCAAAGCAACATCTGTTAGCGAAAAATCCTATATCTGCCTGGCGCAGGGTGCCAGCTTCACTGCTTTCCCATATTGGCATTCATGGGGCATCTAAGGATTTCAAGTGTATTTGAAAAGCAGTAAGGACATTTTAAAGGGTGTTTTTTTTTTTTAGTTTAATGAATGTATTTGGGGCTAAAAATCATTTTTACAATTGGGTTTCCTTAAAAATTTTGCACCATTTGGTTTTTACAATCCTTTTGTTCCCAGTACCTTACACTTTGAATGTTCTTTGGCCATAAATCAGCTGAGAGAAGCTCAGAAAAGGGCAGATAAAAGAATTACAATCTACCCATAAGACTGTCAAAGCAACTGACTGATTGATTCTCAGTTAACTCATTCTGCAGCTAGCTATAGACAGTGTTACACTGAGGCTATAGAAGGCAAATTATTAGCAACACCCCAAAAATGTATAACCCCAATTACATGCATTAAAAAGTTGGACAATCCCTTTAACCCCTACGGGACATCTCACGTATATGTACGGCGCAAGTCAGAAGTAGGTGCATAGAGCGAGCTCATAGGGTGAGCTCGCCCCATACTTGGCAGTTCATGGATGAATATCACAGCGGGGACCTGCCTCTAACAAGGAGCCCGCAATTGTTAACATGCTAAATGCCACTGTCAAACTGTAACAGCAATATTTAACACGCACCGGCATGTGGGTGCGACATTCCATGCACCCATCGACTCACCATGATTGCAGGTCGCCGATGGGTTGCTATGACAGCACACACACACACACACACTGTATACACCGTACACACACATACACACTGTATACGCCGTACGCACCACACACACACACTGTATACGCCGTATGCACCACACGCACACTCTGTATATGCCATACGCACCACACACACACACACTGTATACGCCGTATGCAGCCTCTTGCGTGGTACCACCGGCGGAACACTGTCACGAACACATTGCCGCCGGGATAAAGCCCCTTTCACACATCAGTTTTTTGCCGTCAGTCACAATCCGTTGGCTCGACGGATGCGTCGCAGATTGTGAAAAACTGATGCGACAGATTAGTTTTTTCGATGGATTCGACTAGCAGATTTTATGTGACCACCGCTATCTGTCTGCACAAAGATGGCGACGGTCTGATTTGCTGCGCCTGCATGAATTCCGCTCAGGTGCAGTGAATCAGTCGGCTGATCCCGGCGGCAGATGAACGACGTGTCTACAGGTAGAGGAAGCCGGTCACATTAAAGGGGTTTTCCCACAAATAAAAGTTCATTTTAAAAATTGTCTGTGTCTGACCGTGTACGGAGCATATCACATCTCCTGGGCAGGGGAGGAAGCAAAAGACAATACTGACATTACAGCAGGGGATCACAGAGGATTCACTTTGTGAGGTAACATATTTCACTGACTGTTTTTAAACAATATTTTACCTCACAAAATGTATCCTCTGTGATCCCCTGCTGTAATGTCAGTATTGTCTTTTGCTTCCTCCCCTGCCCAGGAGCTGGGGTATGTTCTGTACACGGTCAGACACAGGCGTGAGAGAGACAGAGCACAGGGGGGAGACAGCTCAAAAGTCACAGCACATGAGTGGAGAACACAGCACAGGAAGGAGAGAGACAGCAGACAAGGGAACAGCACATGGGGTAGACAGGTCAAAGATGAGAGCACAGATGGGAGAAGTCAGCACATGGGGAAAGAGAGAGTGGATAGGTGGGTGAGCACATGGGGGGAGAGATTCTCCACGCTGCAAAGTCTGCCCCGATCGTGACATTACCGCCCTCCTGATGCGATAATATCGGGCCTCCATCTAGTATAAAATTAAACGAAAAACAAAAATAAATCAAGAACGCCAAAATTACAGATTTTTGGTTAGCCGTCACACAGCTCCTTTGACTTAAAAAAACATTACAGGTCTCGGAAAATGGCAACACAATGCAAACATCAGATTTTTTTTTCACCACTAAAATAAAGAAGAATTTGGACATGTTTGGTATCGCTGTAATTGTACTGATAAAAAAGAATCATATTGCATGGTCATTTTTACCACAAAATATATATCGTATAAACAGTTCCCAAAAAACAATGTCAGAATTTTTTTTCACAATTTCCTACCACTTTTTTTCAACATTTTTTTTACCACAATTTTTTCCCCGTTTTCCAGTACACTGTGTGGTAAAATGAATGGTGTCATTCAAAAGTAAAACTCGCCTCACGCAAAACAAGCCCTCATAAGTCTATGTGGACAGAAAAATAAGAGTTATGGCTCTGGGAAGGAGAGGAAAAAAGCAAAAATGCAAAAATGGAAATTGGCCTTGTGAAAGGCTTAAGCTCATTTTGACTATAATATCATAAAATACAATATAAAATAAACTGATGTTGCTGGTTCATGCTTAGAAATGAAAATCTGGAAAAGTCTGAGTTTCTCTTCAATTTTTTTTTACTTGATAAAGTATTATCTGTAATTTGCCTGATTTGTTGGGCAGTTAGAACCTGGGCATTTATGATGTGACAATGGCGGATATTCAGGGAAATAGCCATTGAAAATATTAATACAAACTAGCTGCCAATGCAAGATTAATGTGCTGTCACATTGGAGTAACCCCATCTTAAAATTAAGCCACCATGCTAATAAACAGATGCAAACACTTGTCTTGAGATTGCCTTGAGATAACAGGCCTTTTTTCTTGGTGTCAAAATAAATTGACCTCAGCAACTGGTAATGGAGTTCTCCACATTGTCTGCGCAGTTTCAAATGGGATTTAATCAGCAGTGGGGACCGTAGGGATCGGTGCTAGGAACGAT
>JARQOD010000003.1:163567205-163648538 GCA_033576555.1 Oophaga sylvatica
ACCCTCCCCTCAGCACAGCACCATGGTATACAGCACAGACCCCATCACAGCACCATGGTGTACAGCACAGACCCTCCCCCAGCACAGCACCATGGTATACAGCACAGACCCCATAACAGCATCATGGTATACAGCACAGACCCGCCATCACAGCACCATGGTATACAGCCCCCCGAATGGCCCCACAGTCATTGTTGCATAAAAAAAAACCTCATCACCTTCTCCTCGTGCCCGCGCTGCTCCCAGCTCCTGTCTCCTGCTCTGCCTGGTACACAGTGAGTGCACAATGACATCATAGCGCACCTGCTGAGTCAGAGGCAGAGCAGGGAATGATGGGAGAGGGAGCGTCAGCTGAGGCTCTCTCCTCCATCATTGCTTTGAACTGTACAGGCGTCTATCGGTTTTTTCTTTCAAGTAACAGGCAAAGACAGGCAGACTCCAAATCCTTTTTTAAACAATCACCATTACTCAGTTCTTTTCTCAACTCGTCCAGATTGGTCACAGGTACAACACAGGATTCTTCACACAACATGACCTTTCCTTTACCTGTGCTGTCCCTCACGCCTCAAGGAATATCGCAGGGTCGTACCATCGCCTCCGGTACCGCAGCACTCTGTCTGGTCAGCCAAATCGGCTTCAGGAGTTCCCTATCCGTTTCGCCCCGGACTTTTGGGGTAAATCCCACAAAGTTAGCTGTCACCATGTTGACGCTGCCCTGCATTTCTCCACCTCTCCAGTGACCTTTAGCTTCCAGCTTCTGAACGAGCTGGGTTCTGCTGCTTTAACGTTGTGGGGCACAACTGCCCTGACCGGGCTCCTGGGCCCTACTGACTAAACCCAGGAAGCTCTCTAACTTATCCCAGTTTGCCCCTCTTAACTAACTAAGAATCCAATTAGCCTATTTTGTCCTACTGTGCCCCCTCTAGTGGGCTAGTCTAAATACTACACTCTCCCTATATCTATACAGTACAGGAACATATGTACATCACATTATACATCGAAACAACATTATATGACATAAATATATATATATACATACATATACATATCAGAATATATCAACACATCAAATACACCAGCACTGACAGGGACAAAGAAGAATGTGCAGGTTTGAGACTGTCCTCTATACCCCCTTACATATGTGAACAGTGATCATATTGATCTTTGCATAGTGTGTTTTGTTCATTAGAAGTATGGAAATATCATTTTGTCATTTTGTTTATTTACTTATATAGCGCCATTAATTCTGCAGCACATTACATACATTATCATCTATGTCCCCATTGGGGCTCACAATCTAAATTCCCTATCAGGATGTCTTGGAGTGTGGAAGGAAACTGGAGTACCTGGAGGAAACCCACGCAAACACAGGGAGAACATACAAAATCCTTGCATATGTTGTCTTTGGTGGGATTTGAACCCAGGACACCAGCCATTGTGCTACCCAGTATGTAATGGTGATGGGAGTAATTGTGCTGTGGCGGCATTAAATCAGCCTTCTATGGTGGTTTTATTAGTTATAATGGCTGTTGTATATTGTGTAATTGTTGGTAACAGTATTACCAAGCCCTGGACTGGCATAGCAGAAACAATGTTAAAAAATGCTATAAATATGTAGTGATTATACAACGGGTTGGGGGGTTATGGGGATACATATGCCTTGTCCGCTGCGTTGCTCTACTAGTACAAAAAAAAGTCATCATTTTTATTGTTGTACTAGGACGTATACCACTGCACCACTTTTTCAGTATTAAAATAGTCCTGAAGGTTTCCTTTAAATAACAAACTTGGCTCTGCTATATATGTATATATAAATTAGATTACTGGGATACCCAGTTAGACTTAAAGGACAGGCAGTCAAAGAAATTCAAGACCCATCTGGGTAACAATAGAAGCAGATAATTGGCGCCGTTCTCTGAGCGTGATGTTGTGCATCTTCTGGTCACATTTATCTGACGGGGGTCACAGTGTCACCGGCTGTCTTCGTTCTATCACCATTAGGAGATCTATCGCTTGCACTTCGCCATCTCGCTGTCACATTGTCAGCACTGCCTGATCTGAAATCTTGTAGGGACCAATCAAATTGCGCCTTTGATCCTGCCCATTGAGTACATAATCCTGATTATCTGTTACACTTTCTGTTCTAATCAGATTAGGCCAGGTCTGACATTTCTGGGGGGGCTTCGCAGTAGATACATCTGACTATTACAAAAGCATCAAATGTTTCGCTACTGTAGTCATACAAAACAGCCTTATCAAAGCCGACTGGTGCGACCAGATTAGAGAACAGAGGTTAATGGAGAGACTGATAGGATCTGCCGAAGGTTATTTAGCAAAGCAACATCTGTTAGCGAAAAATCCTATATCTGCCTGGCGCAGGGTGCCAGCTTCACTGCTTTCCCATATTGGCATTCATGGGGCATCTAAGGATTTCAAGTGTATTTGAAAAGCAGTAAGGACATTTTAAAGGGTGTTTTTTTTTTTTTAGTTTAATGAATGTATTTGGGGCTAAAAATCATTTTTACAATTGGGTTTCCTTAAAAATTTTGCACCATTTGGTTTTTACAATCCTTTTGTTCCCAGTACCTTACACTTTGAATGTTCTTTGGCCATAAATCAGCTGAGAGAAGCTCAGAAAAGGGCAGATAAAAGAATTACAATCTACCCATAAGACTGTCAAAGCAACTGACTGATTGATTCTCAGTTAACTCATTCTGCAGCTAGCTATAGACAGTGTTACACTGAGGCTATAGAAGGCAAATTATTAGCAACACCCCCAAAAATGTATAACCCCAATTACATGCATTAAAAAGTTGGACAATCCCTTTAACCCCTACGGGACATCTCACGTATATGTACGGCGCAAGTCAGAAGTAGGTGCATAGAGCGAGCTCATAGGGTGAGCTCGCCCCATACTTGGCAGTTCATGGATGAATATCACAGCGGGGACCTGCCTCTAACAAGGAGCCCGCAATTGTTAACATGCTAAATGCCACTGTCAAACTGTAACAGCAATATTTAACACGCACCGGCATGTGGGTGCGACATTCCATGCACCCATCGACTCACCATGATTGCAGGTCGCCGATGGGTTGCTATGACAGCACACACACACACACACACTGTATACACCGTACACACACATACACACTGTATACGCCGTACGCACCACACACACACACTGTATACGCCGTATGCACCACACGCACACTCTGTATATGCCATACGCACCACACACACACACACTGTATACGCCGTATGCAGCCTCTTGCGTGGTACCACCGGCGGAACACTGTCACGAACACATTGCCGCCGGGATAAAGCCCCTTTCACACATCAGTTTTTTGCCGTCAGTCACAATCCGTTGGCTCGACGGATGCGTCGCAGATTGTGAAAAACTGATGCGACAGATTAGTTTTTTCGATGGATTCGACTAGCAGATTTTATGTGACCACCGCTATCTGTCTGCACAAAGATGGCGACGGTCTGATTTGCTGCGCCTGCATGAATTCCGCTCAGGTGCAGTGAATCAGTCGGCTGATCCCGGCGGCAGATGAACGACGTGTCTACAGGTAGAGGAAGCCGGTCACATTAAAGGGGTTTTCCCACAAATAAAAGTTCATTTTAAAAATTGTCTGTGTCTGACCGTGTACGGAGCATATCACATCTCCTGGGCAGGGGAGGAAGCAAAAGACAATACTGACATTACAGCAGGGGATCACAGAGGATTCACTTTGTGAGGTAACATATTTCACTGACTGTTTTTAAACAATATTTTACCTCACAAAATGTATCCTCTGTGATCCCCTGCTGTAATGTCAGTATTGTCTTTTGCTTCCTCCCCTGCCCAGGAGCTGGGGTATGTTCTGTACACGGTCAGACACAGGCGTGAGAGAGACAGAGCACAGGGGGGAGACAGCTCAAAAGTCACAGCACATGAGTGGAGAACACAGCACAGGAAGGAGAGAGACAGCAGACAAGGGGAACAGCACATGGGGTAGACAGGTCAAAGATGAGAGCACAGATGGGAGAAGTCAGCACATGGGGAAAGAGAGAGTGGATAGGTGGGTGAGCACATGGGGGGAGAGATTCTCCACGCTGCAAAGTCTGCCCCGATCGTGACATTACCGCCCTCCTGATGCGATAATATCGGGCCTCCATCTAGTATAAAATTAAACGAAAAACAAAAATAAATCAAGAACGCCAAAATTACAGATTTTTGGTTAGCCGTCACACAGCTCCTTTGACTTAAAAAAACATTACAGGTCTCGGAAAATGGCAACACAATGCAAACATCAGATTTTTTTTTCACCACTAAAATAAAGAAGAATTTGGACATGTTTGGTATCGCTGTAATTGTACTGATAAAAAAGAATCATATTGCATGGTCATTTTTACCACAAAATATATATCGTATAAACAGTTCCCAAAAAACAATGTCAGAATTTTTTTTCACAATTTCCTACCACTTTTTTTCAACATTTTTTTTACCACAATTTTTTCCCCGTTTTCCAGTACACTGTGTGGTAAAATGAATGGTGTCATTCAAAAGTAAAACTCGCCTCACGCAAAACAAGCCCTCATAAGTCTATGTGGACAGAAAAATAAGAGTTATGGCTCTGGGAAGGAGAGGAAAAAAGCAAAAATGCAAAAATGGAAATTGGCCTTGTGAAAGGCTTAAGCTCATTTTGACTATAATATCATAAAATACAATATAAAATAAACTGATGTTGCTGGTTCATGCTTAGAAATGAAAATCTGGAAAAGTCTGAGTTTCTCTTCAATTTTTTTTACTTGATAAAGTATTATCTGTAATTTGCCTGATTTGTTGGGCAGTTAGAACCTGGGCATTTATGATGTGACAATGGCGGATATTCAGGGAAATAGCCATTGAAAATATTAATACAAACTAGCTGCCAATGCAAGATTAATGTGCTGTCACATTGGAGTAACCCCATCTTAAAATTAAGCCACCATGCTAATAAACAGATGCAAACACTTGTCTTGAGATTGCCTTGAGATAACAGGCCTTTTTTCTTGGTGTCAAAATAAATTGACCTCAGCAACTGGTAATGGAGTTCTCCACATTGTCTGCGCAGTTTCAAATGGGATTTAATCAGCAGTGGGGACCGTAGGGATCGGTGCTAGGAACGATTCTTTATTAACCACCTAGTGGATGAGATTGAGAGTAAAGTGTCAGTCTTTGCTGACGACACCAAACTATGTAGGATACTAAAATCTGACCTTGACAGTACAATATTGCAAAACAATCTGGATAAGATGTATGACTGGCCAAACACTTGGCAAATGAGGTTTAATGTAGATAAACGTAGAGAAATGCACCTAGGATGGAGTAATCTTATTGCTGCATATACATTATGTGGGAGTGTGCTCGGGACCACAGAACAGAGGTTGGAAAAAGTGGGCTTGTTTAGTTTAGAAAAAAGATGCCTCAGAGGAGCTCTCATTTATATGTATAAATACTGTAAATGTGTGGTCAACATAATGGACTGGCACATGACTTATTCCTTCCAAGGACCATACTGAGGACTAGGGGGTACTCTTTATGGGTGGAGGAAAGGCGATTCCAGCAGCTAAATAGGAAAGGGTTCTTTACAGTTAGAGCAGTCAGACTGTGGAATGCCGACCACAAGAGGGTATTACCCTATCTGTTGTAGTGTGAAAAATTCAAGATTACGATTTTTTTTTAAATCATGATATGAAGACAATAGCCAAAAAAATACATACTTGTAACACCAAAATTTAAACAATAGATATTTTTTGAAAACACATTCACTTTAATGGCTCATACCCATCACGGTTAAAAAAAAAACGGTCCAATTTCAGTCCAGAAAAGTGGATCTAGTGTCATGCGTGTTGTCTCACAACCCTAAACAGCTATTCAACACTTTCAATTCCTTTCTCTGTTCCCAGCACCTCCTCCCTCTTATCTCCTCTCAGCTGAAGACTTTGCCTCATTCTTCAAGTAGAAGTCTGATAACATCAGAGAAAGCTTTGGCCTACAGTCCCACAGCCCCTGCTCATAACTAATCAGCCCTCCTCCTTCAAAACCAGCTTCTCCACCATTACAGAAAATCACCTTTTGGATTTACTCTCCAAATAACATCTCACCACCTGTAAACTTGACCCGATCCCATCCCACCTCATCCCAAACCTCACCACAGTCTTCATCCAAACACTTACCCATCTCGTCAACCTATCACTAACAATTGGTGTCTTTCCCTCATGCTTCAAACATGCATAAAAACATCCTCAAAAAGCCCTCCCTTGACCCATGCTCTTTGTCTAGCTATTGCCCCATTTTTTATCGGATTGCACTCTTCCATTTTTCTGGCATATGAGTACGAGCCCAAAGAACTTCACTGACAGAGACACAAGAGATAAGCTTACATAGTGCATAACAGATTCTGAGGGAGGGTCTCTCAGCTCCCTTTATTCATATAGTAATAAACTGGGCAAATACAATGGAGTGTAATATGATGTGGTTGCAATCATAATATAGAAAACATCTTGCACAATGGAAGAGTATACATTTTTGAATATTGACATTTTTCTCAGCCCTTTCCTAGTACAAGTACTGCATGTACTCCTAAGAGCACACTGTAAATTGTGAGTAGGGCCTAATACAAATAGACAAAAAGAAGGACCAGCACATCTAAGCTAGTGTGAATAGGCGCCAACCAAAGAAAGCATACAAGTCAAAAAGATTAAGGTTTGCACCATAACTTACCAAGAATGATTACTCTAGAGCATAGGAATTGCATTGCTGCCATAGAAAATGTGCTTACATGCCTTGTCTGAATCTTCTCATCTGTCCTAAAAAGACTATATATAGATATTGTGATAATCTGCAGTTAAATAGTGATTAAACCATGTCTGGCTAACTTACTGGAGCAGCGGCTACAGGGAGAAAATAAAGTTTTATTCTCCCTGCAGTCGCTTGCTTCCAGTCATCTGGACAGTCCAGAGAACTGTATCAGTCACCGTTCACTATAAAGTGAATGCGGATGTTATCACTCTCCTGTTGTCCAGTATAAGTGTGCAGAGCCATCTGTCAATCAAAGTGATTACAGTGTAGTGAGCGGTGACACCTAAAGCTCCCTGCACCACCCCGATAACTGGAAGTAAACGGCTATAAGAATAAAACGTAATTTTCTCACTGTAGCCATGGCTCTATAAGGCAGCCAGACATATTTTAACACCATATCTGCAGGTAAATAGTATTTCTGAAAGTGGCAAGTTTCTTTAAAGTGAACAACAGGCAGGCTCCCATCCATGTGGCCATACATTCTGTTATATGCACATGGTGACAGGAACACTAGTGCAACAGTGTTAGAGTTGTCATTGTTCCATCTCAGGTCATAGCTATCTACCTTGCTCCACATTATATGTGCAAGAACTATGCGGTTATAAATATCTAGATTTGATACCTTTTATTTGTTCGAAAAACTTGTACTATTTAGTTTTTTCACTTGCACAAAACTTTACTTGATATTTGAGATTTGTACTTACATTGTTTAGTTTTATGTCACTTTTGTTTCGGCCGGTGACTTGACCTGTTAGGTGGCAAAGCATGGTTCGGCTCTGCCTTCTTGCTGAGCTGAAATGTGAAGCACCAGGACGACGGTTCTTTTTGTCTATCAAAAAGGCATAAACTACGTTTAGTTTGTACTGAGGTCGAGGTCTGCTACATTGCAACTACATTTTTTTTGTTCGCCTTTTAGCATTAGTTGCTCTGCTTACCATCCTTCTTGTCATGTGGAGCCCTCATTCTATGCTCCGTGACATCCTTGAATGAAAAAAGAAATAGTACCACCTCGCCTTTTTCATTTTTGATGGGCACAATATCCAAGAGACACCAGAAGAGATCTCCTGTTTACATAGAAGATACAATTGAGGATCTGAAAATGTAGCACACAAGCATGAATTTATTATCGCTTGTGATTAGAGTTGGTGTGAATTGATTCACACGACGTGGTCCATTGGCCACATCAGTAATCTCTGAACACTCAATGGGAGCCATGAGAACCGCCTCTTACCTAAAGTCATCTGTGGCTTTTCTTTTGACTAATAAGTCTGGTGTGATGTCATTGTTGTTGCATGAAGCACATGCCACATCACGCCAGGCCAGCTAATCAAGAGAGGAGCTGCGGATGACATCAGGTAAGAGCGGTTCTCCTGGCTCCCGTCCAGAAGACAGACATCACTGATATGACCACTAGATAGGGTCATGCAAATCGATTCTTACCAACTCATAGAATAAGTGGAGAAATTATGAACTCACCATCTTTTTTGTAGAAGCAGACCTCAGCCTGGTACTCGTGCTTCTCATCCAGAGCAGTTTCAATAGCCTGAAGGACAGTCTCACTAGTCTCCACCCCATAAAGGAAACGGCAGCAACAGTTCTTTTGCATGACCTCTGTGCGACCAAAACCAGTGAGATCACAGAAGCCATCAGAGCAGTAGACAATAGGGAAGCCATGTTGGACTTGACCATTGGCCAGTAGAAAATTACTGTCTGTAAAAGATAGTAAGAGATAAACCTAGTGAATTGATATGTAAAGAAAACCTTATGAAGTCAAGGTACTGCCACACTTAGCGATCTGGTTAGCGATCTCAATAACGACGCAAGCTAATGAGATCGTTTGTGTGATCTCTTTTAGGTCGCTAGTAGCTGCCAAACAGGAGATCTCATTAACAACTCATCAGTGGTCAGCGATCTCTTTAACGACTTTGGCGGTCGTTAGGATCTGTCTAGCATGTCCTGAGCGCTTCTGATTCATAGGAATTTCCAGCATCGCTCCTGCTCTCTGCGTCCTGCAAGCCTGCTTTGCAACTTCTGCGATCCTCTCTGTGACGCAAAAGAGAACTTACAGATATTACGATCCATTCCGTGACGCTAAACACCATATGCGTCACAAACGAGGTCGCTCGTCGTTCGCAAAAGGTGCCAAACACAGCGATATAGGCTCACCAGCGGGACACCAACGATCAGAAAACGGTCCAGAACGCTAGTGAGCGATCAGCGACATCACAGCAGGGGCCACATCGTTGCTACATGCCACACACAACGAGGTCGCTAACGAGATCGCAAAATAGTGACGTTTTAGTGATCTCGTTTGCGATCTCGTTTAGTGTGGCATACCCTTTAGTAATATAATTCTTGGAAGCAAGAGTGAACCAATCACACGAGAGACAACCAAATTCAGTGATTGTCTTTTGACCTTGAGTCCATCAACATTTTGGACAAGTAAGTGCCGGTGAGAAAAAAACAAAAACAATCTGCACTTAATTGCTGCTTTCTCAATCACCTCTGGAAAGTGTAACACAGGAATCGTACCTCTGGTGATTTTTGAATTCTGTTTTCATGACACAACTGCATACTGGGTACAAGACTGAAATCATCATACAAAGTGCTAAGAATAATATAGAGCACCACCCCTGGAGCTGTAAAATGTGTTGTCTAGAGGGTGAAACATGCTTTTTACACCAGACGTCTGACTGTGTCTTTAATTGACTAGTCTGGGCCCACTAACCTACTGAAGAAAATCAATGACACATCATACAATGATATTTTAGAGAATTGTTTGTTTCCAACTTTATTGACTTTCAAATTGAAGACTCGATGTTCCAAAATATAGCCAAGTCTGGTCTAGCAGCAAAGGATGTTCCAAGTACATTTTAAATTTATGGGGAATTTATTGAGTCTAGTACATTATGCTGTTTTGACGTTAACTGAAGTACAAAGTTCAAAATCAATTAAGAGGCGCATGCCTTTTAATAAATTTGCATATATTAGATGTTCCATGTATCAAAAATCATAGATTTGAGCTATAATTTACTCCAATTTCTGGCATAAAGTATAGCAAATTTATCACATTGACAGTAACCTGCCCGCTTTACTTACCATTTTTCAAAAGTGACAAGAGTACGAAATTTACACACAAATATAATAAATGTCAAACCAAATTCTGTCCCTTTGCCGTGCCAGAGAAATGACATAAATCCTTTAATAAATTACTGCTTATGGTTTTCAGCTGTTTAAAACAAAAAAGAGACCATGAGGATGCGATGAACGCACTATACAGCACCAGAGATGCCCTGACAAAAGTAATTACAAATATAATAGAAAAGCAATATTATTCATAAAGCACATAAAGGACAACTGTTGTGAATGGACTTGAGATGAGTTCTGAGCAGAGGCTCCCTCTGGTGGTTACAAGCGGTACTGGACTGTGCAGTGAAGATTGTGAGGATTGGGAATCAGGTGTTACTGACTGGTCTTATATCAGGGACTCGCCTTCCCATCAGGGTTGCCGGTGATCAATTGTTCTGGTCTCAATCCTTGATTCCTGTTTCCTTTGTAGCCTGCTGTGTCGTGTCTGCATCTCCTGCTAACAGATAAGACATTTTCTTCTTTTTGTTTTTGTGCTTGATTTTTGCATTTTGTCCTGCACTTCTGTGGGGACCTTCGGGGTCCCCTCCGGGGCTTTTGCCCTCTCAGTTTAGTTCAGCCACTGATGTTTTGTACATTTGCTTTTTCCAGTTTTTTCAGTGGCTGCTGTTTTGATTTTGTTACACCAGAGAACTAATTTAGGTGGTAGAGGTCGTGTAATCTCAGGTGTTTTTGAAATTAGTAGAGTTGGTGCTTTTCAGGGTTTTTTGGGATTGCAGTAAGTGCCCTTCCTATCCTTTTCTATTTAGATAGTTTGGGCCCCAACGTTTGCTCACACTATTTTCTGTCTGTGTCAGTATTTCTTCTTGTCTAACCGCCATTACATGTTTGGGGGCTTTCTATGTTCTTTGGGGATCTGCTCCGGGGCAGATAGCTTTCCTCTTTCTATCTTTAGGTATAGTTAGTTTCTCAGGCTGTGACGAGGCGTCTAGGACCAACGTAGGAACGCTCCACGGCTGCCTCTAGTTGTGGTGGTTAGTCAGGGCCTGCACTCCTCAGCTACCAAATCATAACAGTATCACCGGCCTAAACTGAAAATTATATGGTACTCACAGAAGGGAAAAATATTGTGAAAGAAGAAAAAAAAAAAAAGGTTGTCAGAGTTGTCAGAGATATTTTTCTGTTTGTTGCATTTTTTTTTTTCCCTCTGTATCTCTGGGTGCTGGGGAGGATTTTTTCTCTCAATGGAGTTTGCACAGTTGTCTGGCCGTGTGGATCAGCTTGCCACTGAGGTTCGGAGTATTGCTACTAGTGTTGAGCGATACTGCTCGATATCTAAAAATATCGGATCGGAATGGTATCACCGATATCACTAAATATCGTCGATATCCGATTCCGATACCGGAAGTCCCATGTAAGTCTATGGGAACAAAATATCGCAACAAAAAAAACCCTTTCTGTCGTTATAATCACAAAATATACACACATAGAATACATATATATATATATAACATGTCATTGTGACATGTGACATATATATATACATATATTTATAGTTTATACACTTCTACATAGTAAAATAGACTCTGATTCAATTGCCGGGTAAAGCCGTGACATACCCCATAGAAGTCGACGGGCTCGGTGCCGAGTACCCCCAAAACCTCTGGCTCTGTGCGACTCAACTTGGGCGTCACGAACAGGATTTTGTAGCTCGCTATAAGCGAGTCCTGTGTGCCTGAATTGAACTGGTTTTGTGCTTGAGAATTGCTAAAATCATCAGAGAATGTATTTGCCATTTTTCCGCCATATCTGCGTCACGACGAGGCACTGGTGAAGAAGAAGGGGGTGCTCTTCGTGGGTGTACACTCACTCAGTGGCGCGAAAACGATGGCCGACCACTCTAAATGGTACTGCAATGTAAGATCGTGCCCCACAGCTCTGGAGTTCCGCCTCCTCATCCTCCTCAGTGTGCGGAAACTAACACGAAGGTCCCGCCTCACTACAAAAGAGGGGCCCTCTCCAGATGCTAATGACACATGTGACTTGGCAGAGATGGCTAATGGACACGAGCAGAAGTGTGAAGGGATGGAGCAGTCAGAGCTCTCCCGCCACGGAAGCGACCCGATCGCCACGGAACCACCGTTGGGCACCCGGCCTGGAAACCCTCCTACGCTGCAAGAAGCGGAGGATACCCTAAGAGGCCTGGCCCGGCACCGGGAGGAGGTCGCCAGGATGGAAGCCAGCTGGCGTGCCCTAAAACTAAACTTGGAGCGGCGCCAATCCCTCTTACCTGAAGTGTCTGTACCGGAAGGTGAGGCACCCGTTCTAGTAGAGGAGTCCGTGCGGGCATCCCAGCCCTTGCAATGTGATCCGGTTGACGTTGTCGCAGTGGAGGCACCCGTTCCTGCAAAAAACTCTGCACCGGCAGCACCCCAGATCCCGCTGTCTGCCCCCGTCGCTGAGACAGAAGAAGCGACACCCGTCCTCATGGAGGAGGCCGCGCAGGCACCAGAGCACTGCCTGTCTGTACCGGAGCCCCGACTGTCATCTGTTCCAGAGCCGGCTGCTTCCGCCACAGGTGAGCGCCGCCAGGACTGGGGGGCGCCAGGAGAGCTTCCGCAAACCGGACATCGTAAGCTGGCGTTTGATAGTGGAGACATGGAGATGCTGGTGGAGGAGAATTACAACCGGCGTCAGGAGGAAGAGTGGAGACGTTGGGAGCGGGAAGCAGAGCGACAAAGGGAGCAGCGAGAATCCCAAAAGCTTCGGCAACGTCACCTGGAGAAGGACCGGGCAGATAAGGACCGGATGAGAAAAGATAAAGGAACCCTGTGGGAGCCGCGGCGTAAGGGGGCAGTACGGAGCTTTAAATTGAAAGGTGGTTGGGGCTTCATCCAGGAGCCTGGACTTTATTTAGAAGTGTTTGTGACCCGCGGGACGTGGAGACTCACCTCCCAGAAGGACACCCGGGGAGGGACCTGTTGCCAGGAGACTTGGTGACTTACACCCGACACTGGGGTTACAATGGATGGTACGCCCTAAATGTTACCAGGTGCGACCCCTACTCCCCAGAGTGTCAGGAACCTGTGAGACCCTCGGAGCCTTCAGCCTCCCACATCCAGGCCTCTGCACAAGTGCCCACCCCACGCCGTAAATCTCCCCAGCCTCCCTCAGTGGTCTCCTCAGCAGCCCCAGCTATGGACATGATAAGTATAGCTGGCCCGTACCCGGCGCCTGTTAGACCCCCTGGGGTTCGTTCAGTCCGTGACATAGGGCTCCAGACCCGGAGGGAGATGAAAGAGGTGGCCACACAGACACAGATAGCGGGTCACGACTTGACTGTACAGGCCACACGACGTCATCAGGTCCTGGTGGTCCTTGGTGTCTCGGATGTTTGGCAAGCATCAGAAGAGTACCAGGTGGTACCTGGAACACCCCTGCCAAAGAATTATAAATAACCCGGACAGGGTCCCTGTATGTAAATAGTTAAATTGTTGATGTACCCGGACGGGTGAATGTTCATAAAAAAATTTTTTAATTTAATAAAAAACACAACACAGTTTTCATTACTTTTATTACAGTCTCATCCTGCGACGCCATCGATCTCCTGTAAAAAAATGAAAAAAAAAACCCAGCAGTATACCACCTGTCCGACGCAGTCCATAGTAACGAGTGTCCCACGACGATCCAGCTCTGCTACATCAGAATGACATCAGAGGCAGGCAGGCAGGCAGAGTCTGTCATCCCGGCGCAGCACAGCTGATTACCTGCTTCCCCGGCGGTGACGTCATCGGACTGGTTTACGGCCGGGATTACCCTGCAGTCACTGCAGTTATCGCGAAAAACTGCATGTGACCGCCAGGGAGAAGATAATGGCGGCCATCAAGCAGTCCAGGACGTGACCGCTGGAGATCTTCTGCCAGGTAAGTGCCGCTGACTCCTGACAGACCCGACCGACGGACACTCACAGTGACAGTGACAAATCCGATTCCGGTATCCGATATGACGAAAATATCGGTACTCGGAATCGAAAGCCCGATACAGCTAATATCGGCCGATACCCGATATTTGCAGTATCGTATCGCTCAACACTAATTGCTACCTATCTTGCTAGGTTGCCTGTTGTGGAACCTAGGATTCCCATGCCAGATTTGTTTTTGGGGGATCGAGCCAAGTTTCTGAATTTCAAAAATAATTGTAAATTGTTTTTTGCCTTAAAATCTAAGTCCTCAGGGAACGCAGCGCAGCAGGTTCAAATTGTCATCTCTCTCCTGCGCGGCGATCCTCAGGATTGGGCTTTTTCCCTGACACCTGGGGATCCTGTTTTGAGTGATGTTGATGCATTTTTTCAGGCCTTGGGGTTATTGTATGATGAGCCTAAAGTCACTGATCAAGCTGAAAAAGCCTTGTTGGCATTAAATCAGGGGCTTGATGACGCTGAGTTATACTGTCAGAGAATCCGCAGGTGGGCAGTCCTGACCAAATGGAATGACGACGCTTTGGCAGCCCTTTTTCGGAAGGGTCTGTCAGATAATGTAAAGGATGTTATGGTGGGATTCCCTATCCCCTCTGGTCTCAATGATTCTATGTCATTAGCGATTCAAATTGACAGACGTTTGCGTGAGCGGAGAAGTATGCGTGGAATAGTGTTGCCTTGTGAACCTGCTTCTGAACCCATGCAGTGTGATAGAGTGGTTTCTGGGGCACAGCGTCATGAGTTTCAAAAGCGCAATGGGTTATGTTTCTACTGTGGTGATGCCTCTCATGCTATTTCAGTCTGCCCTAAGCGGGGAAGACGTTTTGCACGCTCAGTTGTCTTGGGTAGTGTTCAGACTAAGTTTTTATTAACTGTTACTCTGATATGCTCTCTGTCCTCATTTTCTGCTCAGGCTTTCGTTGATTCAGGAGCAGCTATTAACCTGATGGATTTTGATTTTGCTAAACGTTGCGGGTTTCCCTTGATACCCTACAGAAGTCTATTCCCCTACTGGGGATCGATTCTACCCCTTTGGCTGAGAATAAACCTCAGTTCTCTACTCAGGTGATAATGAGGGTTGAACCTGATCATCAGGAGAGCTGCAAATTTTTGGTTCTGTATAATCTGCATGACATTATCGTACTGGGTTTCCCTTGGTTACAGTCTCATAATCCTGTTTTGGATTGGAAATCTGTGTCTGTAACCAGTTGGGGCTGCCAATGTGTTAATGCCAACACTCCTGTTTTTTCTGCCTCCCCCCAGGCTCAGGATGTTCCTGACTTTTGATTGATTTTTCTGATGTGTTTAGCGAAAGTAAATCTGCATCCTTGCCTCCCCATAGGAGCTATGACTGCGCTATTGAATTAGTGCCTGGTAGTAAATTCCCTAAAGGTCGCCTTTTTAACTTGTCTGTACCTGAACATGACGCTATGCGGTCTTATATCAAGGAGTCATTGGAGAAGGGTCATATCAGACCATCCTCTTCACCCTTAGGTGCCGGTTTTTTCTTTGTGGCCAAAAAGGATGGTTCATTAAGGCCGTGTATTGATTATCGTCTTTTGAACAATATTACTGTGAAATATCAATATCCGTTACCCTTGATTTCTGACCTGTTTTCCAGGGTGAAAGACGCTACTTGGTTTACCAAGCTTGACCTCAGGGGGGCATATAACCTTATTCGCATTAAGCACGGGGATGAATGGAAGACGGCATTTAACACCCCTGAGGGGCATTTTGAGTACCTTGTGATGCCCTTTGGGCTCACTAATGCTCCTTCTGTCTTCCAGTCCTTCATGAATGACATTTTCAGGGATTTTGTGGATAAATTTCTGATTGTTTATTTGGATGATATCTAGATTTTTTCTAATGACTGGGACTCTCATGTGAAACATGTTCGAACTATATTCCAGATTTTGAGAGAGAATGCTCTGTATGTGAAGGGATCAAAGTGTCTTTTTGGCGTACAGAGGATCTCATTTTTGGGATTCATTTTGTCCCCATCTGTTATTGAAATGGACCCGGTCAAGGTTCAGGCCTAGTGTTGAGCGATACGATACTGCAAATATCGGGTATCGGCCGATATTAGCTGTATCGGGCTTTCGATTCCGAGTACCGATATTTTCGTCATATCGGATACCGGAATCGGATTTGTCACTGTCACTGTCAGTGTCCGTCGGTCGGGTCTGTGAGTGTCCGTCGGTCGGGTCTGTCAGTGTCCGTCGGTCGGGTCTGTCAGGAGTCAGCGGCACTTATCTGGCAGAAGATCTCCGGCGGTCACGGGCTGGACTGCTTCATGGCCGCCATCATCTTTCCCCGGCGGTCACATGCAGTTTCTCGCGATAACTGCAGTGACTGCTGGGTAATCCCGGCCGTAAAGCAGTCAGTCCGATGACGTCACCGCCGGGGAAGCAGGTAATCAGCTGTGCTGCGTTGCGATGACAGGCTCTGCCTGTCATTGCGATGTAGCAGAGCTGGATCGTCGTGGGACTGTCGTTACTATGGACTGCGTCGGACAGGTGGTATACTGTTGGTTTGTTTTTTTTCTTTTTTTACAGGAGATCGATGGCGTCGCAGGAATGAGTGTATAATAAAATTAATGAAAACTGTGTTGTCTCTTTTATTTCATTAAAAGACTTTTTTCTTCCTTTGTCTTTTTTTTTATACATTTAATAACTTTGGGATTAATAATGGATCGGTGTCTTATTGACACCTCTCCATTATTAACCGGGCTTATTGTCACGTGCAATCAACGATGACATTAACCCCTTATTACCCCACTTGCCACCGCTACATCTTTTGATGCGCCAAATGTGGGGCTGCTGTAGCCTGGTATTATCAGGCTGTTGAGGGCCAAAATCCATGGGCCTTGACAGTCTTTTAATACCAGGCCGCAGCAGTCTGCATTTTACTTGGCTGGTTAACAAAAATAGGGGGACCCCTACGCCGTTTTTTTTTCGAGGGGATCCCCTATTTATGTTAACCAGCCAAGCTAAGCAGACTGCTGTGGCCTGGTATTATCAGGCTTGCAAGGTCCATGGATATTGGATCCTTACCAGCCTGAAAAACCAGGCCTCAGCGGTCTGCTTCATCTGGCTGGTTAACAAAAATAGGGGGGACCCCACGCCAATTTTTTTCGAGGGGATCCCTATTTTTGTTAATCAGCCAAGATATGCAGACTGCTGTGGCCTGGTATTATCAGGCTGGCAAAGTCCATGGATCTTGGCTCCTTAACAGCCTGAAAATCCAGGCCTCAGCGGTCTGCTTCATCTGGCTGGTTAACAAAAATAGGGGGACCCCACGCCATTTTTTTTTCGAAGGGAACCCCTATTTTTGTTAATCAGTTCCTCTGACGTCACTGATGGTGTCCCTGGCTGACCTGAAGTGAAAGTGGAAAGCAATCAATTAAGCTTTCCACTTCCTCTCCTGTCAGCCAGGAGAGGAGCTCATTCATTTGGGGGTTTACTGTGAGGCTGCAGCATTAGCTGCGGTCCCTGCAGTAAACATTAACCCTTTCTGAAGGATTACACCGTGGGACCTGACTGTGCATGGGATAGGTAAGAATAATTTTGCTTTTATTTATTTTTATTACAGGAAATGGTTTTAGCAGGTAAATAAAATATGGTCAAAAACTGTGTGATTATTTCATTAAACTTCTTTTTTATTAAAGTGTGTGTGTTTGATTTTTCTTTCATACAATAGGATTAATAATTGATAGTTGTCTAATTGACAGCTCTCAATTATTAACCTGGCTTAAAGTGACCTTTCAATTGCAAGGTCATTTTAACCCCTTATTAACCCATTCGCCACCCCTACAGGGCAATGGGAATAGACGGGCAAAGTGCCAGAAAGGGCAAATCTAATTAGAGATTTGCCCTTTCTGGGGTGTCTGGGGGCAGATGTTAAGTAGCCGGGGGGGGGCCAAAAAAAATGGTCCCTCTCTGGGCTATTATTATCTGCCCCCATTCACTGGCTTTGTCTGTCTGGTTGCGAAAATAGGGCGGGAGCCCACGCATTTTTTTTCAGCAATTTTACACCTCATATTATATATATAATACATGTCATTGAGTTTGTGACACATATATATATATATTTATAGTTCATACACTTCTACATAGTATAATAGCCGCTAATTCAATTGACGGCTTTTGTGAAAATGCAGAACCCGACATGAAATGACACTTGGTGTACATAGGGTTAACCATGTCTTTTCATGTCCTTTGCTATCTGATTTGCACAAACAATTACATCAGTCTATGTGTGCAAAATTTCACACCTGTAGGGGTTAATTAAAGGTGTAAATTCGTAGCAAAAAAGTCCGTTTTTTTTACAACGAATTTACACCTTTAATTAACCCCTACAGGTGTGAAATTTTGCACACATAGACTGATGTAATTGTTTGTGCAAATCAGATTGCAAACGACATGAAAAGACATGGTTAACCCTATGTACACCAAGTGTCATTTCATGTCGGGTGCTTCTGTCTTTTCACAGAAGCCGGCTTTACCCGGCAATTGAATCAGAGGATATTTTACTATGTAGAAGTGTATAAACTATACATATCTAATATATAAAGCTGAATGTATGTATGTGTGTATGTATGTGGGTATGTTTGTCCGGGATTGGAATCCGCACCGTCGCACTTACGGGCATGAAATTTTGCACGCCTGCACGTCTCGACCCCGAAAGAGTCCTAGGCTATGTTTTGAATCGAAATTTTAACCCCGCGCGTTCCAAATCGCCAAACAATTTTGGCCCTATCTACATAATGGGGAGAAAGCTGAATGCTTGTGTGTATGTCCGGCATAGGAATCTGCATTTACGGGCATGAAATTTTGCACACCCGCACGTCTCGACCCCGGGAGCGTCATAGGCTAGGTTTTGAGTCGAAATTTTAACCCCGCGCATTCCAAATCGGCAAATAATTTTGGCCCGGGATAGGAATCTGCACCGTTGTACTTACGGGCATGAAATTTTGCATGCCCGCACATCTCAACCCCAGGAGCATCATAGGCTATGTGTTGAATGGAAATTTTAACCCCGCACGTTCCAAATCGCCAAACAATTTTGACCCTATCTACATAATGGGGAGAAAGCTGAATGCTTGTGTGTATGTCCGGCATAGGAATCTGCATTTACGGGCATGAAATTTTGCACACCCGCACGTCTCGACCCCGGGAGCGTCATAGGCTAGGTTTTGAGTCGAAATTTTAACCCCGCGCATTCCAAATGGCAAATAATTTTGGCCCGGGATAGGAATCTGCACCGTTGTACTTACGGGCATGAAATTTTGCATGCCCGCACATCTCAACCCAGGAGCATCATAGGCTATGTGTTGAATGGAAATTTTAACCCCCGCACGTTCCAAATCGCCAAACTATTTTGGCCCTATCTACATAATGGGGAGAAAGCTGAATACTTGTATATAGATATAATCATTACAATTTGTTATAACTAACCGTAGTTAGGTACTATGCCCGGGCAGCGCCGGGCTCTTCAGCTAGTATGTATATATATATGTCACAATGACATGTATATATATATATATGTATTCTATGTGTGTATATTTAGTGTTTACAAGGAAATAAAGGTTTTTTTTAGTTGCGATATTTTGTTCCCATAGACTTACATGGGACTTCCGGTATCGGAATCGGATATCGGCTATATTTAGTGATATCGGCGATGCCATTCCGATCCGATATTTTTAGATATCGAGCAGTATCGCTCAACACTATTCAGGCCATCTGTGATTGGGTCCAACCTACTTCATTAAAGGCTCTTCAAAGATTTTTGGGTTTTGCCAATTTTTATCGTAAATTTATTGGTAATTTCTCGGTTATTGTTAAACCATTAACTGATTTGACCAAAAAGGGTTCTGATGTGGTGAATTGGCCTCCTGAGGCAGTCTCTGCATTTCAGGAACTTAAGCAGAGATTCACTTCTGCTCCTGTTCTATGGCAGCCTGATGTTTCTCTGCCATTTCAGGTGGAGGTTGATGCCTCTGAAATTGGGGCAGGTGCCGTTTTGTCCCAAAGAGATCCAGAGACCTCTAAAAGTAACCCTTGTGCCTTTTTCTCTCGAAAATTTTCTCCTACTGAACGTAATTATGACGTTGGTAATCGGGAGTTATTGGCCATGAAGTGGGCTTTTGAAGAGTGGAGACATTGGCTGGAGGGAGCCAAACATCAGGTGGTGGTCCTTACGGACCATAAGAATCTGGTTTATCTGGAATCTGCCAAGCGACTTAATCCTAGACAGGCCAGGTGGGCCTTGTTTTTCACACGTTTTAATTTTGTGGTTTCCTTTCTTCCTGGCACTAAGAATGTTAAGGTGGATGCCCTCTCGAGGAGTTTCCTTGCGGACTCTCCTGAGGTATCTGATCCTTCTGTTATTTTGAAAGAAGGTGTAGTTCTTTCCGCCATCTCGCCCAATTTGAGACTAGCTCTGGAGGGGTGTCAGGAGGATAGGCCCGAGCGCTGCCCTGTTGGGAAATTGTTTGTCCCGGACCAGTGGAAAAAGAGTGTGATGTCTGAGATTCATTGTTCCGCGTTGGCCGGTCATCCCGGAATTTTTGGTACCAGAGACTTGGTTAGTCGGTCCTTTTGGTGGCCTACCTTGTCTCGTGATGTCAGGGAATTTGTGCAGTCCTGCGGGACTTGCTCTCGCTCCAAGCCTTGCTCTCGCTCTAGTGGTTTGTTGATGCCATTGCCTGTGCCCAAAAGACCATGGACCCATATCTCTATGGATTTCATTTCCGACCTCCCTGTTTCTCAGAGAATGACCGTCATCTGGGTGATTTGTGATAGGTTTTCCAAGATGATACATCTTGTGCCATTACCTAAGTTGCCTTCCTCCTCTGAATTGGTGCCTTTGTTCCTTCAGCACGTGGTTCGTTTACACGGCATTCCTGAGAACATTGTGTCTGACAGAGGAGTCCAGTTTGTTTCCAGATTTTGGAGGACCTTTTGTTCTAAGCTTGGTGTTCAGTTGTCTTTCTCCTCGGCGTTTCATCCTCAGACCAATGGTGAAACTGAGAGAACAAACCAGACATTGGAGACTTATCTAAGATGCTTTGTGTCTGCTGATCAGGATGACTGGGTCTCTTTTTTGCCTTTGGCTGAGTTTGCTCTTAATAATAGGGCTAGCTCTGCCACTTTGATGTCTCCATTTTTCTGTAATTCTGGGTTTCACCCTCGATTTTCTTCAGGACAGACGGAGGCTTCTGCCTGTCCAGGTGTTGACTCTGTTGTGGAGCGTATGCAACAGATTTGGGACCAGGTAGTGGAGAGGTTGTCCCTCTCTCAGGAGAGGGCCCAGCGGTTTGCTAACCGGCATAGGACTGATGGTCCTCGGTTTAAAGTGGGGGACTTGGTCTGGTTGTCCTCAAAAAATATTCCTATGAGAGTGGCATCTCCTAAATTTTAAGCCTAGGTTCATTGGACCTTATAAGATCATGGAGATTCTTAATCCTGTTTCTTTTCGTTTGCTTCTTCCAGGGACATTTAAGATCCATAACGTGTTCCACAAGTCCTTGTTAAAGAGGTTTGTTGAGCCAGTGGTTCCTACTGCTTTGCCTCCTGACCCTGTTCTGGTTGAGGGCAATATGGAGTTTGTGGTTGAGAAAATATTGAATTCTCGTTTTTCTAGACGGAAACTCCAGTATTTGGTTAAGTGGAGAGGTTATGGTCAGGAAGACAATTCTTGGGTGTTTGCTTCAGACATCCATGCTAGGAGACTCATCCGTGCGTATCATAGAACTCATCCTGACCGAACCTGGTTGCTCAAGTGAGGGTTCGGTGACCCCTCCTCAAGGGGGGGGGGGTACTGTTGTGAATGGACTTGAGATGAGTTCTGAGCAGAGGCTCCCTCTGGTGGTTACAAGCGGTACTGGACTGTCCAGTGAAGATTGTGAGGATTGGGAATCAGGTGTTACTGACTGGTCTTATATAAGGGACTCGCCTTCACATCAGGGTTGCCGGTGATCAATTGTTCTGGTCTCAATCCTTGATTCCTGTTTCCTTTGTAGCCTGCTGTGTCGTGTCTGCATCTCCTGCTAACAGATAAGACATTTTCTTCTTTTTGTTTTTGTGCTTGATTTTTGCATTTTGTCCTGCATTTCTGTGGGGGCCTTCGGGCCCTCTCAGTTTAGTTCAGCCACTGATGTTTTGTACATTTGCTTTTTCCAGTTTTTTCAGTGGCTGCTGTTTTGATTTTGTTACACCAGAGAACTAATTTAGGTGGTAGAGGTCGTGTGATCTCAGGTGTTTTTGAAATTAGTAGAGTTGGTGCTTTTCAGGGTTTTTTGGGATTGCAGTAAGTGCCCTTCCTATCCTTTTCTATTTAGATAGTTTGGGCCCCAACGTTTGCTCACACTATTTTCTGTCTGTGTCAGTATTTCTTCTTGTTTAACCGCCATTACATGTTTTGGGGCTTTCTATGTTCTTTGGGGATCTGCTCCGGGGCAGATAGCTTTCCTCTTTCTATCTTTAGGTATAGTTAGTTTCTCAGGCTGTGACGAGGCGTCTAGGACCAACGTAGGAACGCTCCACGGCTGCCTCTAGTTGTGGTGGTTAGTCAGGGTACTGCAATCTCATAGATTCCAACTGCTCTGGTGTATTGCCTTTTTTACCTGCACTCCTCAGCTACCAAATCATAACAGACAACACAGCAATTACCGTAATATGCACAAAAGTGCTCAGTAACACAGGGGTCGGCAACTTAATACATGCAAAGCCCAGGCCCCAGCCCCTTCAACTAATATTCAAGATGCATGTGATGGCGGAACGCCTGGGTTCTGCATGTCATCCCCTCGCCAGCCTTTTTTCTTTTCAGCTGTTATCTTTCAGCTGTTGCTGCCATAAGAGATTCTTTGTATGTAGTGATAATTTCAGCACTCAGGTGTACTATGTTCTCAGTTTTTGTGTGTCAGAGGTTCTTTGGTCCTATATATTACTAAAGAAAAGGGATAGGGCTAAGATTTGGTTGTATTATGGTACTGAGTTGATACATTTGTTAGAGCACTTTTTGTTCATTTTTTTTATTTTTATTGTGTTGTTCTTTCTGTGCTTTATAAGTAATATTATTTTAAAATATTTAATATTTTTATGTTTATTTGGGGATTTGCTTAGGCTTTGGTGTAAAATGCATTATTCATGTCTTCTGATTTTTTTTACCCGTTAAACTCTTCCCGACATGGCCAATTTCCGTTTTAGAAAGAAATTAAAAGTGCGAGGATAGTGAAAGACACACCATTCTGATATTGTTTTTTGAGAGTTGTTTTTAACAGTTTACATTTTGCAGTAAAAATGACCTTGCAGTATGATTCTGCTCATCAGTACGGTTACGGTGATACCAAACATGTCAAGTTTGTTTTATTATTTTAGAGGTTAAAAAAATATCAGAAGTTTAAAAAAAATTGTTTTGCAATTGTGTCTCCATTTTCCGAGACCCATAACGTTTTAATTTTTTTGGTCGATGGAGCTCTGCAACAGTTTAGTTTTTGCTTCGTGCCACCTGTGATTTTGAGAGACAGGTCCTATTACCTGCTGGGTAAGGGGTGAGCTCACTCCATGCACTCGCTTCCAACTTTCACCGTTCGTATCCTATCGATGTCAGTTTTTCATGTGTGCCATAATTTACTTTCATACATATTATACGCACTTGTGCGCCTTGCCATGCTATCAGTGAAGTTACTAACCCCTTTTAGCCAATTCTAATCTTAATGACTAAAGTTTTTAAATCTGACCAGTGTCACTTTATGTGGTAATAATAACTCTGGAAGGCTTTAACCCCTTAATGACCAAGCCATTTTGTAGGTTAATGGCCTGGCCAATTTTTACAATTCTGACCACTGTCTCTTTATGTGCTTATAACTCTGGAACGCTTTAACGGATCTTGGCGATTCTGAGATTGTTTTTTCGTGACATATTGTACTTCATGATAGTGGTAAAATTTCTTCTATATAACTTGCGTTTATTTATGAAAAAAACGGAAAAAATGGCAAAAAAATTAAAAATTTTGCAATTTTCAAACTTAATTTTTATGCCCTTAAATCAGAGAAATATGTCACAAAAAATAGTTAATAAATAACATTTCCTACATGTCTGCTTTATATCAGCACAATTTTGGAACCAAAATGTTTTTTTTGTTAGAAAGTTATAAGTGTTAGGCCGGAGTCACACTGGCGACAAAATCGGACGACTGCAATGCGATGAAATATCGCATTGCAGTCGGACCTATGCTAATCTATGAAGCAGCTCCCAGTATCAGATTTTTTGTGGTCCGTTTTAAACGTGCGAGTGCAATTGCAGCATGCTGCGATTGTCACCGATTGTGGGTCGACTATCGCCAATGCAAGTCTATAGGCCTACACCTAAAGAACATCTCTAGAATCCGCCCTTTTCTCACCATGGAAACAACAAAAACCCTCACTGTAGCATTGATCCACTGCCGCCTGGACTACTGCAACGCTCTATTACTTGGCCTCTCCATTACTCGACTATCCCCTCTCCAGTCCATCCTTAATGCAGCAGCCAGGATCACCCATCTGGCTAATCGGTACTCGGACGCGTACGCTCTTCGCCAGTCCTTACACTGGCTGCCCATTCATTATAGGATCCAATTCAAAGTACTGGTTCTCACCACAAAGCTCTCCACAGTGCAGCACCCCCTACATCTCCTCCCTCATTTTTATCTATCGGCCTAACCGACTGCTGCGCTCTGCAAATGACTTTCGACTAACCTCACTACCTCCATCCATCCCTCACTCCCTCAAGATGGCTGGACCATCATTGTAAATGCACCATTGTATATACACACCTGTACTTTGTATTCCCCCACCTCATTGTAGATTGTAAGCTCTCACGAGCAGGGTCGTCTTATTTTGCTTTAATTATTGTATTGTTAACGTTGTTACTTATGACTTGTGTTTTGAAACTGTTAAACTGTAAAGCGCTGCGGAATATGATGGCGCTATATAAATAAAGATTATTATTATTATTATTATGGGTGCGATGAAAAATCAGATTACAAATGCACAGCACGTGTGACTTGCGATTAAATCGCACCGGTGTCCTTTAGAAAAGCCGGCAATTCATCCCGGCTATACTGTAAAATCACACTGACAGCTTTAATAAAGAATAGAATCAATACACATACACACATAGAATACATATATATATATATATATATATATATGTCATTGTGACATATATATATATATATACACATATATTTATAGTTCATACACTTCTACATACTGTAATAGCCGCTAATTCAATTGTCGGCTTTTGTGAAATTACAGAACCCGACATGAAATGACACATGGTTTACATACAGTTAACCATGTCATTTCATGTATTTTGATATATGGTTTTCACTAACAATTACATGAGTGTATGTGTGTGAAATTTCACACATGTAGGGGTTAATTAAAGGTGTAAATTTGTTGAAAAAAAATGTGTGGGCTCCCGCTGTATTTTCTCCACCAGACAGACAAAGCAAGCGAGTGGGGACAAATAATAATAGCCCAGGGAGGGTGCATTTATTTTGTGCCCCCCCTGGCTACTGACATCTGCCCCCAGACACCTCAGAAAAGGCAAATTTATAATTAGATTCGCCCTTTCTGGCACTTTGCCCGTCTATTCCCATTGCCCTGTAGCGGTGGCAAATGGGTTAATAATGGGTTAAAGCCACCTTGCAATTGAAAGGTGACTTTAAGCCAGGTTAATAATTGAGAGTTGTCAATTTGACAACTATCAATTATTAATCCTATTGTATGAAAGGAAAAAAAACACACACATTAATTATTAAACCTTTTAATGAAATAAAGACACAGTTTTGGACCATATTTTATTGCTCAGCTGTAATCCCTGAATGAATCAGTTCCTCTCCCGGCGACAGGAGAGGAAGTGATTAGTGTGTGAAGCTTAATTGATTGCTTCCCACTTTCACTTCAGGTCAGGTCAGGGTGACCTGACCTGAAGTGAAAGTGGGAAGAAATCAATTAAGCTTCACACATTAATCACTTCCTCTCCTTTCGCCCGGAGAGGAACTTATTCATTCAGGGGGTAACAGCTCAGCAGGCAGCATTAGCTGCCTGCTAGCTGTAACCTGTTAACCCTTTCTGATGGATTACAGCGTGGGACCTGACTGTGCATCGGATAGGTAAGAATCATTTTGCTTTTTTATTTTATTTTTATTACAGGAAATGGTTTTAGCAGGAAAATAAAATATGGTCAAAAACTGTGTTTTTATTTCATTAAACTTCTTTTTTATTAAACTGTGTGTGTTTGATTTTTCTTTCATACAATAGGATTAATAATTGATAGTTGTCTAATTGACAGCTCTCAATTATTAACTGGCTTAAACTCACCTTTCAATAGCAAGGTTAACCCCTTGTTAACCCATTCGTCACCGCTACAGGGCAATGGGAATAGACGGGCAAAGTGCCAGAAAGGGCTAATCTAATTATAGATTTGCTTTTTCTGGGGTGTCTGGTGGCAGATGTTAGTAGGCAGGGGGGGGCACAAAATAAATGCACCTCCCTGGCCTATTATTATTTGCCCCCACTCGCTTGCTTTGTCTGTCTGGTGGACAAAAATACGGCGGGAGCCCACGCATTTTTTTTCAACAAATTTACACCTTTAATTAACCCCTACATGTCTGCAATTTTGCACACATACACTCATGTAATTGTAAGTTAAAACCATATATCAAACTACATGAAATGACATGGTTAACTCTATGTAAACCATGTGTCATTTCATGACGGGTCTGTGATTTCACAAAAGCCGGTAATTGAATTAGCGGCTATTACAGTATGTAGAAGTGTATGAACTATAAATATATGTATATATATGTCAAAATGACATGTATTATATATATATATATATACATATATATATATATGTGTTCTATGTGTATATAGCTATTCTTTCTTTTGTGATTTAAATACTATTCATTTGGATCCACTATATGTCGGTTTTGCAAGCCTGCGAGAAAATCTCATAAGTCGGATGTAAATCGGATGTTACAACTACGGTCAGATGCAACTAAATCGCATCTTTCCAGGAAAATCGGATGCCAGACGGATGACAGTTCATGACATTTTGCTGCGATAATCGACCGACTAAAACGGTCCGATTTTTTGTCGTTGTGTGTGACTCCGGCCTTAACCCTTACTGCCATCGGACGTACTATCCGTCCATGGTACCTGGGCCCGTATGACCGGGGACGGGATAGTACGTGTCGTGCGATCGGACGCGCTCCCGGGGGGAGCGCAGCCGATCGCGGCCGGGTGTCAGCTGATTATCACAGCTGACACCCATGACTGTGTGTCAGGAGCGGTCACGGACCGCTCCCGGCACATTAACCCCTTGCACACCGCGATCAAACATGATCGCGGTGTACTGGGGGCACAGGGGAGGATCGCGCAGGGTGGGGGCTCCCTGAGCGCCCCCCTGAGACCCTCAGAGCAGCGCGATGTGATCGCGCTGTTCTGAGGGCTTCCTCCCTCCCAGGACCCGGATCCAAGATGGCGCCGGGGTCCTGGAGGGAGGCGGCTACCTCAGTGCCTGCCGAGAGCAGGCACTGAGAAGCCTGCTGCACTGCCTGAGCGATCGCTGGTGTGACAGAGTGCTGTGCACACTGTCACACCAGCGATCTGATAAAATACAGTGATGTCCCACCCTGGGACAAAGTAAAAAAGTTAAAAAAATAAAAATAAACATGTTTTAAAAAAAAATCCAAAATAAATTAAAAAAAATATATATTCCCCAATAAATTCACTTCTTCCTGTAAATAAAAAAAACAAAGCAATAAAAGTACACATATTTGGTATCGCCGCGTCTGTAACGACCCCCCCTATAAAATTGTCCCACTAGTTAACCCCTTTAGTGAACCCCTTAAAAAAAGAAAAAAAAACAAAGCAAAAAATCAATGCTTTATCATCATACCGCCGAACAAAAAGTGGAATAACACACGATCAAAAAGACCGATATAAATAAACATGGTACCGCTGAAAACGTCATCTTGTCCCGCAAAAAACGAGCCGCCATACAGCATCATCAGCGAAAAAATAAAAAAGTTATAGCTCGCAGAATAAAGCGATGCAAAAATAATTATTTTTTATATAAAATTGTTTTTATTCTATAAAAGCGCCAAAACATGAAAAAATGATATAAATGAGGTATCGCCATAATCGTACTGACCCGAAGAATAAAACTGCTTTATCAATTTTACCCCACGCGGAACGGTATAAACGCCTCCCCCAAAAGAAATTCATGAATTGCTGATTTTTGTTCATTCTAACCTCCCTAAAATCAAAATAAAAAGCGATCAAAAAACGTCACGTGCTCAAAAATGGTACCAATAAAAACGTCAACTCGTCCCGCAAAAAATAAGTCCTCACATGACTCTGTGGGCCAAAATATGCAAAAATTATAGCTCTCAAAATGTGATGATGCAAAAACTATTTTTGCAATAAAAAGCGTCTTTTAGCGTGACAGCTGCCAATCATAAAAACCCGCTATAAATAGTAAATCAAACCCCCCTTTATCACCCTCTTAGTAAGGGAAAAATAATAAAATTAAAAAAAGTATTTATTTCCATTTTCCCATTAGGGTTAGGGTTGGGGTTGCGGCTAAAGTTAGGGTTAGGGTTGGCGCTAAAGTTAGGATTAGGGTTAGGGTTGGGATTAGGGGTGTGTTAGGGTTAGGTTTGTGGTTAGGGTTGGGACTAGGGTTAGGGGTGTGTTGGGGTTAGGGTTGGAGTTAGAATTGGGGGGTTTCCGCTGTTTAGGCACATCAGGGGCTCTCCAAATGTGACATGGCGTCTGATCTCAATTCCAGCCAATTCTGCGTTGAAAAAGTCAAACGGTGCTCCTTCACTTCTCAGCTCTGCCATGCGTCCAAACAGTAGTTTATCCCCACATATGGGGTATCAGCGTACTCTGGACCCCAAGAGTTATTGTGCAATTTGTCCTATTTCTTCTGTTACCCTTGGGAAAATAAAAAACTGGGGGCGAAAATATCATTTTTGTACAAAAAAAATTATTTTTTTGTTTTTTACGGCTGTACATTATAAACTTCTGTGAAGCACTTGGGGCTTCATAGCACTCACCACACATCTAGATAAGTTCCTTGTGGGGTCTATTTTCCAAAATGGGGTCACTTGTTGGGGATTTCCACTGTTTAGGCGCATCAGGGGCTCTCCAAATGCGACATGACGCCCCCAGACCATTCCATCAAAGTCTGCAATCCAAAACGTCACTACTTCCCTTCCGAGCCCCAACGTGTACCCATACAGTAGTTTTCTCCCACATATTGGATATCAGCGTACTCAGGACAAATTGGACAACAACTTTTGGGGTCCAATTTCTCCTGTTACCCTTGTAAAAATAAAATATTGGGGCAAAAAAATCATTTTTGCAAAAAAAAAAAAGGATTTTTTATTTTTACGGCTGTGCGTTATAAACTTCTGTGAAGCACTTCGGGGTTCAAAGTGCTCACCACACATCTAGACAAGTTCCTTGTGGGGTCTATTTTCCAAAATGGGGTCACTTGTGGGGGGTTTCCACTGTTTAGGCGCATCAGGGGCTCTCCAAATGCGACATGACGCCCCCAGACTATTCCATCAAAGTCTGCAATCCAAAACGTCACTACTTCCCTTCCGAGCCCTGACGTGCGCCCATACAGTAGTTTTCTCCCACATATTGGGTATCAGCGTACTCAGGACAAATTGGACAACAACTTTTGGGGACCAATTTCTCCTGTTACCCTTGTGAAAATAAAATATTGGGGGCGAAAAAATCATTTTTGTAAAAAAAAAGGATTTTTTATTTTTACGGCTGTACGTTATAAACTTCTGTGAAGCACTTTGGGGTTCAAAGTGCTCACCACACATCTAGATAAGTTCCTTGTGGGGTCTATTTGCCAAAATGGGGTCACTTGTGGGGGGTTTCCACTGTATAGGTGCATCAGGGGCTCTCCAAATGTGACATGACGCCCCCAGACCATTCCATCAAAGTCTGCAATCCAAAACGTCACTACTTCCCTTCCGAGCCCTGACGTGCGCCCATACAGTAGTTTTCTCTCCACATATTGGGTATCAGCGTACTCAGGACAAATTGGACAACAACTTTTGGGTTCCAATTTCTTCTGTTACCCTTGTGAAAATAAAATATTGGGGGCGAAAAAATCATTTTTGTAAAAAAAAAAAAAGTTTTTTTATTTTACGGCTGTACGTTATAAACTTTAGTGAAACACTTGGGGGTTCAAAGTTCTCACCACACATCTAGATAAGTTCCTTGAGGGGTCTAGTTTCCAAAATGGTGTCATTTATGGGGTTTCCACTGTTTAGGCAGATCAGGAGCTCTCCAAACACGACATGGCGTCCAGCCAATTCTGCGTTGAAAAAGTCAGACGGCGCTCCTTCCCTTCCAAACTCTGCCATGCACCCAAACAGTGGTTTACCCCCACATATGGAGTATCAGCGCACTCAGGACAAATTGCACAATAACTTTTGGAGTCTTGTTACCCTTGGAAAAATAAAAATTGGGGTGAAAAGATCATTTTTGTGGAAAAAATATGATTTTTAAATTTTACGGCTCTACGTTATAAACTTGTGTGAAGCACTTGGGGGTTCAAATTGCTCACCAAAGATCTAGAAAAGTTCCTTAGGGGGTCTAGTTTCCCAAATGGGGTCATTTGTGGGGGGTTTCCACTGTTTAGGCACATCAGGGGCTCTCCAAATGCAACATGGCATCCAATCTCAATTCCAGCCAATTTTGGTTGGAAAAAGTCAAATGGTGCTCCTTCAATTCCGAGCTCTGCCGTGCGCCCAAACAGTGGTTCCCCCCACAGCGTACTCAGGACAAATTGGACAACAACTTATGTGGTCCAATTTCTCCTGTTACCCTTGGGAAAATAAAAAATTAGTGACTAAAAGATAATTTTTGTGGGAAAAAAATAGGATTTTTTATTTTCATGCCCGGGCATTATAAACTTGTGTGAAGCACTTGGGGGTTCAAAGTGCTCACCAAAGATCTAGATAAGTTCCTTAGGGGGTCTAGTTTCCAAAATGGGGTCACTTGTGGGGGGTTTCCACTGTTTAGGCTCATCTGGGGCACTGCAAACGGAACATGACCCCCATCAACGTCTGCATTCCAAAACGTTACTACTTCCTTTCCAAGCCCTGCCGTGCACCCAAACAGTTCCCCCCCCCACATATGGGGTATCAGCGTACTCAGGACAAGTTGGACAACAACTTTTGGGGTCCAATTTCCTTGGGAAAATTCAAAAATTTGGGACTAAAAAATCATTTTTGTGGAAAATTGTTTTTTTCTTTTATTTCACACCCAGGCATTATAAGCTTTTGTGAAACACTTGGGGGTTCAAAGTGCTCAAAACAGATCTAGATAAGTACCTTAGGGGGTCTAGTTTCCAAAATGGTGTCACTTGTGGGGATTTCCACTGTTTAGGCGCATCAGGGGCTCTCCAAACACGACATGGCGTCCAATCTCAATTCCCGCCAATTTTAGTTTGAAAAAGTCAAACGGCGCTCCTTCCCTTACGAGCTCTGCCGTGTGCCCAAACAGTGGTTTTCCCCCACATATTGGGTATTGGCGTACTCAGGAGAAATTGCATAACAACCTTATCTGTCCATTTTCTCCTTTTACCCTTGTGAAAATAAAAAAAAGTTTGTAAAAGATCATTTTTGTGGCTAAAAAGTTAAATATTCATTTTTTCCTTCCACGTTGCTTTAGTTCCTGTGAAGCACCTGAAGGGTTAATAATCTTCTTGAATGTGGTTTTGAGTACCTTGAGGGGTGCAGTTTTTAGAATGGTGTCACTTTTGGGTATTTTCTGCCATATAGACCCTCAAAGTGACTTCAAATGAGAGGTGGTCCCTAAAAAAAATGGCTTTGTAAATTTTGTTGTAAAAATGAGAAATCGCTGGTCAACTTTTAACCCTTATAACTTCCTAACAAAAAAAAATTTTGGTTCCAAAATTGTGCTGATGTAAAGTAGACATGTGGGAAATGTTATTTATTAACTATTTTGTGTGATATATTTCTCTGTTTTAAGGGAATAAAAATTCAAAGTTTGAAAATTGCAAAATTTTAAAAATTTTCGCCATATTTGCGTTTTTTTTCAAAAATAAACGCAAGTTATATCGAAGAAATTTTACTTCTAACGTGAAGTACAATATGTCACGAGAAAACAATCTCAGAATCGCGAAGATCCGTTGAAGCGTTCCAGAGTTATAACCTCATAAAGAGACAGTGGTCAGAATTGTAAAAATTGGCCCGGTCATTAACGTGCAAACCACCCTTGGGGGTGAAGGGGTTAAAAGTTGACCAGAGATTTTCCAACAAAATTTACAAAACCATTTTTTTAGGGACCACCTCACATTTGAAGTGAATTTGAGGGGTCAATATGACAGAAAATACCCAAAAGTGACACCATTCTAAAAACTGCACCCCTCAAGGTGTTCAAAACCACATTCAAGAAGTTTATTAACCCTTTATGTACTATACACAAGAATTGAAGCAATGTGGAAGGAAAAAATGAATGTTGAACTTTTTTTTCCCAAAAATTTTTCTTTTGACACAATTTTTTAAAATTTGTCAAGGGTATCAGGAGAAAATGAACCACAATATTTGTTGTACAATTTCTCCTGAGTACACCAATACCCCATGTGTGGGGGGAAAACCAATCTTTAGGCGCATGGCAGTGCTCAGAAGGGAAGGAGCATCATTTGAGATTTTGAACGTCAAATTGGCTGGAATCGAGAGCGGACACCATATCGCGTTTGGAGAGCCCCTGATGTACCTAAACAGTGGAAAACCCCCATAAGTGACCCCATTTTGGAAACTAGGAAACCCCCCAAGCAACTTATCTAAATGTGTGGTGAGCACTTTGAACCCCCAAGGGCTTCACAGAAGGTTATAACGTAGAGCCGTAAAATTAAAAAATCATATTTTTTCCACAAAAATTATCTTTTCACCCCCAATTTTTATTTTCCAAAGGATAAAAGGACCCAAAAAGTTATTGTGCAATTTGTCCTGAGTACGCTGATACCTCATATGTGGGGGTAAACCACTATTTGGGCGCATGGCAGAGCTCAGAAGAGAAGAAGCGCCATTTGACTTTTTTGGCTGGAATTGAGATTGGACGCCATGTCGCATTTGGAGAGTCCCTGATGTGCCTAAACAGTGGAAACTCCCCACAAGTGACCCCATTTTGAAAACTAGACCCCAAAAGGAACTTATCTAGATGTGTGGTGAGCACTTTGAACCCCCAAGTGCTTCACAGAAGTTTATAACGTAGAGCCGTGAAAATAAAAAAGTAATATTTTTTTCCACAAAAATAATCTTTTTGCCCCCAAATTTTTATTTTTATAAGGGTAAGAGGAGAAATAGGACCCCAAAAGTTATTGTGCAATTTGTCCTGAGTACGCTGATACCCCATATGTGGGGGTAAACCACTATTTTGACTCATGGCAGAGCTCGGAAGGGAGGGAGCACCGTTTTCGAATGCAGACTTTGATGGAATGGTCTGCGGGTGTCATGTCGCGCTTGGAGAGCCCCTGATGTACCTAAACATTAGAAACCCCCCACAAGTAACCACATTTTGGAAACTAGACCCCCCAAGGAACTTATCTAGATGTGTGGTGAGCACTTTGAACCCCCAAGGGCTTCACAGAAGTTTATAACGTAGAGCCGTGAAAATAAAAAAATCATATTTTTTTCCACAAAAATGATCTTTTTGCCCCCAAATTTTTATTTTTATAAGGGTAACAGGAGAAATAGGACCCCAAAAGTTAATGTGCAATTTGTCCTGAGTACGCTGACTCCCCATATGTGGTGGGGAACTACTGTGATCGCCTTACTGCGATCTTTGGGAGGCAGAATGAACAAATCCACAAAAGGTGAAGAATTGGTTTAATTTTTACGCCATTCCTCGTGCGGTATTAGTGATTAGGCGACTTTATTCTTCGGGTCAGTGCGATTACAGCGATACCAGATTTACATCCTTTTTTCATGTTTAGCTTCTGTCACACACTAAAAGACGCTTTTTTTGGAAGAATTTTTTGTAAGAAATTTTTGCATCCCGTATTTTGAGAGCTATAATTTTTCGATATTTCGGCCGACAGAGTTATCTGTGGGCTTATTTTTTGCGGGACGAGCTGACGTTTTTATTGGTACCATATTCGGGCACATAACATTTTTTGATCGCTTCCTATTCCGATTTTTGTGGAAGCAGAATGAACAAAAATCAGCAATTCAGGGTCACTACGATTACAGCGATACCTCATTTATATATTTTTTTATGTTTTGGCGTTTTTTACACAATAAAAATTTTTATAGAAAAAAAATTATTTTTGCATCAGTTTATTCCATGAGCTATAACTTTTTAATTTTTTGGCTGATGGCACTGTATGGCAGCTTGTTTTTTGCGGGACAAGATGACGTTTTCAGTGGTACCATGTTTATTTATATCCGTCTTTTTGATCGCGTGTTATTGCACTTTTTCCAAGCGGTATGATGATACCGCTTGGCAAAAAAGTATAATTTACTACTTTTTTGTGTTTTTTTTTACGGCTTTCACTGAAGGGGTTAACTAGGGTTATGCTTTTATAGATGGGATTTTTACGGACGAGGCGATACCAAACATGTGCATTTTTTTTGTTTTTTTTATTACATAAAAATGTGTATTTTTTAGGGGAATTTTTTTTATTATTTTTTAATTTTTTTTTTACAAATTTTTTAAAAAAATGTTTTTTTTTACCTGGTTCCTTTATGGGACTTCCACTTTTTCAGTTTTGATTACAGGTACAATGCATTGCAATGCGCCAGCATTGCAATGCATTGTACCTATGGTGAAAGCTGCTGTGACCATGGCTTTCCGTAGCTAGATGACCCGGAGGTTGTCATGACAACCCCCGGGTCATCAAGGCAGAGATCGAGCCCTGCAAATACAATGCGGGGCGCAGATCTGAGGCAGAGGGAGCTCCCGACCCTCTGCCTCTCCCCCTGAGCGCTGCGATCGCGCTTGCTTGCAGCAGTCAGGGGGTTAACAGCCAGGGGCGGCGGGGGCACCGCTCCCGGCTGTTAGTGCAGGAAGCTCGGCCACTGCAGCACCGAGCTCCTGCACTGATCTGGCAGAAGAGGCTGAAATTTCAGCCTCTTCTGCCCGATCGCTGCTGTTTGGTCAGTCACATTGACTGACTAACCACAGCGCTGTAGGTGCGGAGACCGACTGCAAAGGTCCCCGCACCACTTGCCGTGCCTGTCAGCTGTCATAGACAGCTGTCGGCACTGAACTACCACTGCGTGTTTACACGCAGTGGTAGTTCAAAGGCAGGACGTGCACAGTCCGTCAAGGTGCCAAAACTGACACCTGGCCATGATGGACTGTGCACGTCCATGGACATTAAGGGGTTAAAGTATCTACTGATTCTGAGATTGTTTTTTTGTGACACATTGCAGTATTTTATGTTAGTGGTAAATTTAGGTTGATATGTTTTGCATTTACTTGGAAAAATATCGGAATTTTGATGAAAATTTTGTAAAATTTGCAAATTTCAAACTTTCAATCTTTATATCCTTAAACCAGTTAGTCATGCTGTACAAAATAATTAATAAATAACATTTCCCATATGTCTACTTTATATCTGCATCATTTTTAACACATATTTTATTTTATTAGGGTGTTAGGGTTTTGAAAGTTTAGTACCAATTTCTTATTTTTTCAAGAAATTTACATAGCCTATTTTTGTCAAGAAAATTTTTAACCTTTCAGGTGTTACACAGGAATTATAACAAAGTTGAATAAAAAAATGTAATTTTTACTTAAAAATGTTGCTTTAGCCCCAAATTTTTTTCACTTTTACAAGGAATAGCTCAAGAAAATGGGCCGCACATGTGGTCAAAAACCTCTGGATGGACAAACGTCCAGGCTCGGAAGGGATGGAGCACCATTTGAATTTAGGATCAAAAATTTGGCTGAAATAGACCGCGGGTACCAGGGCCGGCATCAGTATCCAGTACACCCGGGCAAGTGCCAGGGCCCTGAGCAGGCGGGAGTGCCCACTCGCCGTCAGGGATATCGGTGCGCTAGGGGGGCCCGGTGCCAGCGCCTGCAAATGGCACCCTTCCCCAGCTTGCTCAAGATCCCGGTACTTGCAATACTTACCTCTCCCCGTTCTTCCGCTGCGGCATCTTCCTCATCTCCTGACTGTGACGTTTCAGGTCAGACGGCGTGATACCATGACTAGTGTGTGCCCTTTGCCTGAACAATCACAGTGCAGAGAGCCAGAAGATTGCGATGCTGAGGAGTCCGGAGTAGAGCAGCGGCCAGCGAGGAGAGGTGAGTATTTTATTTTTTATATTTTTTTAATGTTTGGAGCATTAAATGGAGCCCAGCATACACTGGAGCATTATACTGGGCCCATTAAATACTGGAGCATTATATGTGGCCCATCATATACTGGAGCATTATATGAGGCTCATCATATACTGGAGCATTATATAGGGCTCATCATATACTGGAGCATTATATGGATACCAGCATATACTGAGCATTATATGGGGCCCATCATATACTGGAGCATTACATGGGACCCATAAAATACTGAAGCATTATATGAGGAAAATCACATACTGGATGATTATATGGGGCCCAGCATACAATGGAGCATTATATGGGGTCCAGCATATACTGGAGCATTATATGGGGGACATCATATACTGTATGGAGCATTATATGGGGCCCAGCATACAATGGAGGATTATACTCAAGCATTATATGGGGCCCAGCATATACTGGAGCATTATATGGGGCACATCATATACTGTATGGAGCATTATATGGGCCCATCATATACTGGAGCATTATATTGGTCCCATCATATACCCGAGCATTATATGGGGCCCATGAAATACTGGAGCATTATATGAGGAAAATCACATACTGGACCATTATGTGGAGCCCAGCATACACTGGAGCATTATATAGGGCCCAACATACACTGGAGCATTACATGGGGCACATCATATGCTGTATGGAGCATTATATGGGGCCCAGCATATACTCGAGCATTATATAGGGCACATCATATACTGTATGGAGTATTATATGGGGCCCAGCATATACTGGAGCACTATATGGGGCCCATTATGTATGGAGCAATATATGGGGCTCATTATTCTGTATGGAGCAATATATGGAGTCCAATATACTGAATGGAACAATATATGGGGCTCATTATACAGTATGAAGCAATATATGGGGCTCATTATACTGATTGGATCACTATGTGGTGCCCATAATACTGTATGGCGCAATATATGGGGATCATTATACTGTAAGGAGCAACATATGTGGCTTATTATACTGTATGGAGCATTATATGGGGCTCATTCTTCTGTATGGAGCATTATATGGGGTCCTCCATTATTCTGTATGGAGCAATATATGGGGCTCATTATTCTGTATGGAGCACTATGTGGTGCCCATAATACTGCATGGAGGACTAGACTGTCTGGTTTCTGAGCTATTGTAGAATTTACAATAGATATCACTCATGTAACGTAAGCAGTAAGTGAAATTTTTTGCATGGTACTTTACCTGTATTTCTCTGCCGTATCTGTGTATCATGAATCATGTTATGTGTTAAAGGGTCCCACTGAGATTCTTTTGCCTGTGGCCCATGAAAACCTGGAGCCGTCACAGCAGGGCACCATGTCACATCTGCACGGCCCAGAGCAGAAACCCTCCACAAGTGACCCCATTTTGGAAACTACACCCGCAAAGTATTTATCAGGGGTATATCGAGCATTTTGAACTCACAGGTATTACACAGAATTTTATAACATCAGGTCGTCATATTGAAAATTTTCATTTTTTAAAAAAAAAAGTTGCTTTAGCCCCAAATATTTCACTTTTGCAAGAGGTAACACAAAAAAGTGGACGACACAACTTGTTACCCACTTTCTTCTGAGTACGGTGTTACCCCACATGTAGTCAAGAAAGTTCTGTTTCGACACATGGCAGGGCTTGGAAGGGAAAAAACGACATTTGGTATTTGGAATGTAAATTTAGCTGGAATAAATTGCAGATGCTATGTCTCATTTGCAGAGCTCCTGAGGTACCAAAACAGCAGGAACCCCCACAAGGGACCACATTTTGGAAACTAAACACATCTAGGAATTCATCTAGGGGTGTGTTGAGCCTGTTGAGCTCATTGGTGCTTCACAGAGCTTTTTAAAATGTGGGAGTGAAAACAAAAATTACTTTTTCTATGCTAAAATATTATTTTAGCCCCAAATTCATAATTTTCACAATGAATAGTAGAAAAAAGCAGAGTCCATAATTTGTTACACAATTTCTTCCATAAACAAAGATACCTCATATGTGGTCAAAAACTGCTGTTTGGGCACATGTCAGGGCTCTGAAAGGAAAGAGCGTCATTTGATTTTTGGAGTGTAAATTTGTCTGGAATAGATTGTAAATGCCATGTCTCAAATGCAGAGCCCCTGATTAGCCAAAACAGCAGAATCCCTCACAATTGACCCCATTTTAGAAACTAGACCCCTAAAGGAATTCATATAGCAGTG
This sequence comes from Oophaga sylvatica, assembly GCA_033576555.1. Lineage (NCBI taxonomy): Eukaryota > Metazoa > Chordata > Amphibia > Anura > Dendrobatidae > Oophaga > Oophaga sylvatica. Next base: position 163,605,716 of record JARQOD010000003.1, read on the forward strand.
CACTGAGCATTTTTAACCTACTAGTGATTCACAAAACTTTGCAACATTTAGATGTGAAAGAAAAAAATACATTTTTTTTCTGCAACAAATTTATAATTTCCACGAGTGGTAATATGAGAAAATGGAGCCAGTAATTTGTTATAGAATTTTTACTGAATGTGGCAGTACCTCATATGTCGTTGTACACTACTGTTTGAGCGCACGCATGGATTGGATGTTAATGTGCACTACTTGCACAAACCCAGCAACTCTTGTGCACCAGACGGCAGCTCTTTCCTCTGAGATATTCATCTCGATGGACAGTTCCTTGCTAACCCAGATACTAGTACCTTTGTTGTTTCTGATTGTCTCCACCCTGAGTGGTCGAAACTCCCAGTGGAACCACTCACTATAATGAGGAAGATAGATATGTCTTGAACTCTGTTTCCGTTCCAGTGACGTCCATCTTTTTAGGCTTTCACAGAATGGTGGACGACCACACTTGTGCGCTAAAATTATTCCTTAATTGATGAGTCTTTGCCGGAACAGAGACCTGACAGACTCCAAAGTGACTCCATCTGCCTCGTAAGTGACTGGTTCCGTCAGGGATTTCGTCTCAATCGCATTTTTGGGGATTTACACTTAAATCCCAGTGTAAGCACTCAGCAGAAAGTGCAGGATAAATGTGAGCCGAGCCTTATTACGATTTTTGGGAGGCAGAATGAACAAATAGACAGCAGTAAAGGAATAGCTATTTTTATTTTTGTGTGGTTTACCGTGCGCTATAACTGAGAAGATGGATTTATTCTTCGGGTCGGCGCGATTACAGCAATACTAGATTTATATAGTTTTTATGGTTTGCTGCTATCACACAGGAAAAATGCCTTTTTATACAACATAGCTTTTTTTGCCATATCCTGAGAGCTGTAACTTTTTTTTATTTCTTAGCGAACAAAGCTGTCTGAGAGCTTATTTTTTACACAAGTTGGATATTTTTTTGGTACCATTTTGGGCCACAATGTTTTTTTGATCACTTTTTATTCAGATATTTTAGACTCAAAATGAACAAAAACCTGCATCTCAATTATTGTTTTTATTTTTTGCACAGTTCACTGTGCCGTAAAAGTGATAAGATCGATTTATTCATTGAGTACGATTACAGCGACGCCATTTTATATAGTTGTTTTTTATGCTTTGCTACTTTTACAGAATAAAAACAATATTTTACAAAAATGTATTTGTTTATGCATACTCATATTATGAAAGCCATAACTTTTTTTTTTCGAATGAGCTATGATATGGCTTGTTTTTTTGCTGGACAGTTTTACGTTTTCAAATATATGCTATGTTTGTTTTACATAGGTCTTTTTGATTGCTTTTTATTCAATTTTTTTGTGTCAGTATGATGAAAGAGCGATATTATTGGTATTTTTTTTACGCTGTTCGCTGTGCAGAATAAATAGCGTGACTTTTTGATAGATCGGGTCGTTAAAGATGCAGCAATACCAATTATGTGTACTTTTTTGTTTATTTTTATTTTAACACAGAAGCTGCATTTTTAGTGGCAAAAAGAACTTTTGGGATTTGTGTGAGCTTTTTTTGTGTGTTTTTTTTTTACCTTTTTACACATTTTATGTAATTTTCTTTTAATTTTTCACTAAGTCCCACTGTGGGACATGTATAATTTTTGCTCTGATCATTGGTCTCATGCATTGAAATATTCGTATACAGCAGTGCTGGAGACCTTTCAGCGTCTATCTGACAGAGCCTGTGAGACCCTGCATATAGCTCAGGGTACAATGACAGTGATCTGCACCCACGATTACAATAGCTGGCGTCAATCCTGCCATAGTGGCTCTTTTAACCCACTTTTAACCAATTAGATACCAATGTATTTAAGGGGTTAATTGGCCCTGATCAGTTCCAAAACCAGCTGGGTCTGATACCACAGCGTTGTTTTCTCTCTTAGGCTACAGGTGCTCGGCGAGAACCAGCTTGGCTGAGTGATGCGACTCTTTCCTTCAGACATGGTCCTGGTGATTGATCGTCCAGTAACTGGGCACTATCTTCTCCCTTGAAGCCGTTAGTTCATTTACAAGTCTCTCAGTGTCAGGACACATTTATTGTCAAGTCTCTCTTATCCATGCATGAGGCTGTCTCCACACTTCTTGAACCGACATTTCCTGCTTCATGCACAAATCAGCACACAGCAAGTTGCTTGGAGGAAAAGAAATAATTCAAGTGCAAACAAATCAGAGGCGAGCTTCCTCTATCAAAGTCACAATGTCATTCAGTTCCTGAGAGGGGCTGACCCCCTACATAAGTATATCAGCTTTATTTTTTGAATTATCAGGCAGCTGATGATGTTTATTGCAGATTTGATCCCCATTGTTGTGCCCAGGTTCGGGTAGCTCAAAACCTATGTATTTTCGCCAGTATATGAATGATAGGATCAAATGGACTTCCTTTGCTCAGTGATTACAATCAACAACTTATTAATATTATAAAACCAAATGCTAGCATTAAAATTACCTCTTTGAAAAATATATAGCGACTACATAAGTACACTTAAGAGTTAAAATCTCTTGTAATCAATTCTGTATTCAGATATCTTAGAAGGTTAAATTGGTCTCTGGCTCATCCAACGCCTATCGCCATGTTTCTAAAAATGCATCAAATCGTATCGCAGTAAACATGTTGTTATGGTAACTTTAATCATGGAACGTTGCGAGGTTAAGAAGGGGATGCGGCTGAATCAGAAAACTTATTCTCTTAATATATACAAGTAGCTGGCACAGCGTGGGCAGTGTTAGCTTCCTGACAAGCACACCTGACAAATTCCAGCACCGCGCAATGCTAAGGGAATAGGAATTATTTGGGCCAAAGCAGAACAGGCACAGTTAATGGTAATGTCTTCCTTTATAATTCTACCTCCTTAGGTCTTACAGGTTATATATACAGTATCTTGGGAACTGCTATAACACAAGAATGGAGGTTATAAGATTTTATTATCAATGGACTTGTCATACATATTTTTCACCGATTTTGATGATTTCTAAGGGCTATTTCTCACTGGCAGACTTAGGGAGTTAAACGACTGATGATTGGCTACATTATTCACTGGTCAACACAAAAAAATCATCAGCAAAGGTAATATGTCTGTTTTATGGAGTTTGATATGCTGATTCCAAAAATATGCTAAGTTTTGCTCTATCACTGAGATAGAAGTAATTTTGTTGTTCCGTTATTTCTGCATTTTCAGTGTATGTGGTTTTTCCTATGTTATTCCCATTTCTTTGCTTCTCTTACTTAATTGTGAATTTTCTTACAGGGACAACATCAGTAAAGGTTTTAGTGAGTTTTATGGGAAGGAGTAGTGACAGTGCAGCCAACCAATGACTGCCACACGGAAAGTCACATGTTATGGGCAGGAGCTAACTGTTATGAGGCGGTAAGATTTGAGTCAGTCAGAAAAGGATGGTGATGGCAGCAAGGACTGGTATGAGAGACTCTGACAGGATACAGGGATCTACAGGGATCTGAGCCCTGCCACAGGGAGATAGAAGGGAAGGCAGCGGACAGCCGCCATTGTGAGAGGATTTTCACTGCATTTCTAGGAGGGCAAGTCACCTCAGAGGGAAGAAAACAGCTCAGCCACTGAGGTGTAACTGAGTGAGGGTCTCCACAGAGAGAGAACGTGAAAGCAGCCAATATCACACTGAGAAACTGCCTGTCTGCAAATGGTCATCTGTAAGGAATAGGCTGACCTGTTTACCTCACAACTGATATAGTTATCTACCAGATTACCTCCAATAAAATCAGTTCTAAATACAAGCTGCCTCGTTATCTCTGGGGAAATATCTACATATAGTCGGTCGGCTCATCGCAATTTTTTTTGAGTTTGTCACCACCATTGAACTGAACTTACTCTACTGTTTGATCTGATTTAAAGGAGAAAAATGCCCTGACTCATGATATTAAAAAGATGTATCAGATGTACTTTAAGTGTCCACTTGGTGATCAAGACAAAAGCTGGGCCCCTCATGCGATATGCTCAAGTTATTCAAATGGTCTTCGTGACTGGTTGAATATGAGGAAAGTGGCTATGCCATTTGATGTTCCCATGATTTGGAGAGAACCAGTAGTGTAGCTACCGGGTGGGCAGAGGGTGCGATCGCCCTGGTCCCCGTGCTCTGAGGGGGCCCACCCAGAGCTACGCTACTGTAACTGTATCGGCAAGCACAGCGCGCCGATGCAGTTACATTCTGCGGCAAAGCAGAGAGAATCAATCTCCCTGATCTGCCACCCGGACGCTATGGGGCCCCTGAGCAGGCACAGGGGGGCCCGATTCCAGCAGTGGGCCCCCGCACGTCATCACAGGTTCAGCTGTATCGGCTAGATACCAATACAGCTGACTGCATTGATGAGAGGAGCGCTACGCTCCCTCTCCCATCATTCCACCTGTCAGCGTCTGACGTCACCGACGCTGACACTGACAGTGGGCGCGATGACGTCACTGCTCGAGCGGGAGCTCGGAGTAGTGCAGGAACCAGGAGGTAGAGAGGTGAGAATATATTTATTTATTTTTTTAGAGTCTGCCTATGGGGGTTATAGAGGCTGCTGCCTATGGGGGGGCTGCATTATGTTGTAGAGTCTGCCTATGGGGGGCTGCATTATATTATAGAGGCTGTCTATGGGGGGATGCATTATGTTATAGAGGCTGCCTATGAGGGGCTGCATTATGTTATAGAGGCTGCCTATGGGGGGCTGCATTATGCTATAGAGGCTGCCTATGGGGGGGCTTTGTTATGCTATAGAGACTGCCTATGCGGGGTGCATTGTATTATACAGGCTGCCTATGGGGGTGCATTATGTTATACAGACTGCATTATACTATAGAGTCTGCCTATGGGAAGTGCATTATACTGTAGAGTCTGCCTATGGTGGTGCATTATATTAGGGGCAGCATTACACTATAGAGTCTGCCTATGGGGGGTTCATTATATTAGGGGCTGCATTACACCATAGAGTCTGCCTATGGGGGTGCATTATACTATAGAGTCTGCCTATGGGAAGTACAGTATACTATAGACTCTGCCTATGCGGGGTATAGTATACTATAGACTCTGCCTATGGGGAGTACAGTATGCTATATGGAGACCTATGGGGAGTGCATTATACTGTATTGAGGACTATCTGGTATATTATGCTATATGGAGGCTATCTAGGGGGCCATCATACAGGGTGGAGATTACAGTGGCAGGGCCATCATACAGTGTTGGGGCCATTAAATAGTTTTGGGGATATTAAGTGGTCAGTATATATACAGTAATGGGGAATTAGACTGTGTATAAGAAAGTATCATCCTGTGTATAGGTGAGCTGTACAGGAGGAGACTCAGGACATTGATAAATGTAAAGTGGGCACTTATTATAGGGGAACGCAGGTTACTGTGACTCCTAGAGGGTTGCTTTAGAATTTAGAGGCCACAGAGAAATACACAATAGGTGCAGTAATAGGGACATATACGGCAGCAGTGGCTCAGCATTGGGATATCAGCAGGATGAGGGGTTTGTGCAGGTTGGGGATAGATGGTGATGTGGCTGGAATATGAGAAGTGAAATATGTCTTTCTTGTAATCTCTGCAGACAAGTCCTGACTGGAAAAAGTTGTCATGTCGGTCTGGGCCAGATGGAAAAGACTTGAAAAGTGAAGGATTCCTTCAGAGAAAACGTCAGCAGTAAGTCGCCATCTGTAACTCTGCTGTAATCTCTTATATGTTCCGTAGGACTGGTATTTACCACTGACCATATGGCGGTAATATCCAGGTAATACAGTGATCACCGGTGACATTATACACAGGAGCTCTGTATATAGTGTCAGTGTACAGGTAATACAGTGATAACCGGTGACATTATACACAGGATCTCTGTATACAATGTCAGTGTACAGGTAATACAGTGATCACCGGTGACATTATACACAGGAGCTCCGTGCTCCATTCTGCCGCCCCATGCTCCATTCTGGCCCCAGTGCTCCATTCTGCCCCGCGGCAAATTTTAGGCAACAGAGAGCGAGCAAAAGAAAGAAAGAGAGGAAAGAAAGAACAGAGAGTGAAAGAAAGAAGAGAGAGAGAAAGAGAGAGGGGAAAGAAAGAACAGAGAGAAAGAAAGAACAGAGAGAAAAAGAAAGATGGGAAAAAAAGAAGAGAGAGAGAAAGAAAGAGGGGAAAGAAAGAAAGAACAGAGAGAAAGAAAGAACAGAGAGAAAAATAAAGATGGGAAAGAAAGAACAGAGAGAGAAGAAAGAAAGAACAGAGAGAGAGAAAGAAAGAACAGAGAGAGAAAGAAAGAACAGAGAGAGAAAGAAAGGGAAAGAAAGAGAGAAACAGAAAGAAAGAACAGAGAGAAAGAAAGAACGGAGAGAGAAAGGAAGAACAGAGAGAAAGAAAGAAAGAACAGAGAGAGAGAAAGCACAGAGAGAAAGGAAGAACAGAGAAAAAGAAAGCACAGAGAGAGAGAAAGAAAGAAAGAACAGAGAAAAAAGAAAGAACAGAGAGAAAAAGAAAGAACAGAGAAAGAAAGAACAGAGAGAGAAAGAAAGAGAAAGAAAGAACAGAGAAAGAAAGAAAGAATAGAGAAAGAAAGAAAGAAAGAAAAGAAAGAACAGAGAAAGAAAGAACAGAGAGAGAAAGAAAGAGGGGAGGGAAAAAAAAGAGGGGAAAGAAAGAACAGAGATAGAAAGAAAGAACAGAGAGAGAGAAAGAAACAGAGAGAAAGAAAGATTAGAGAGGGAAAGAAAGAACAGAGAGAGAAAGAAAGAAACAGAGAGAAAGAAAGAAACAGAGAGAGAAAGAAAGAAAGATTAGAGAGGGAAAGAAAGAACAGAGAGAGAGAAAGAAATAGAGAGAAAGAAAGATTAGAGAGGGAAAGAAAGAACAGAGAGAGAAAGAAACAGAAAGAACAGAGAGAGAAAGAAAGATTAGAGAGGGAAAGAAAGAACAGAGAGAGAAAGAAACAGAAAGAAAGATTAGAGAGGGAAAGAAAGAACAGAGAGAGAAAGAAACAGAGAGAAAGAAAGATTAGAGAGGGAAAGAAAGAGAGAGAGAAAGAAACAGAGAGAGAAATAAAGATTCTATAAAGATACTATAGCAGCCCGGCTCCCATTGTAGTGCCCACCTGAGCCTCCCAATGCAGGACATATCGTGATCCGCTCACATGGCCAACATCCCCAATTCCAAGGTGATCCCGCTGTCCGCGCTGTCAGAGGAGGACACGGTGATGGATCTGAAGAATTCCCTGAAGTGCCTCCATAGTTCCGTCATAATCTCCTCCCGAAATTACCTCATTTCCGGTCATCTTCCAGCACATCTGTTATGAATGTTTTAGAAATGAATTCTGAGCAGAAGCTCCCTATGGTGGTTGCAAACAGTACTGAACCATTCAATGAGGATTGGCAATCAGGGATCACGGACTGGCTGGATATAAGGGAGGTTTCCCCCATCATGGTTGCCGGTGATCAATTGTTCTTGTCTCAACTTTGTTTCCTGGTTCACTTGGAAGCTTGCTGAGTCTTGCCTCTTCTCCTGCTCTCAGATAAGATATTTTCTGTTTTTTGTTTTTGTGCTTGCCATTTGTATATTTCTCTGCATTTCTGTGAGGTTGGCCAGGTTCCCCTCCCCGGTGGGCTTGGTCTCCTCTCGGTTCCTCTGAAGCCATTGTTGTTTGTTCATTTGCCTTTTCCAGTTTTTTTTTCTGTGGCTGCGGCTTAGTTTTGTTACACCAGAGAACTAATTTAGGTGGTAGAGGTCGTGTGATCTCAGGTGTTTTTGCACTATTTTTCCCTTCTGTGAGTACCATATAATTTTCAGTTTGGGCCGGTGATACTGTTATGTTTTGGTAGCTGAGGAGAGCAGGCAAAAACGGCAATACACCAGAGAGGTTGGAATCTACTGGATTGCAGTACCCTGACTAACCACCACAACTAAAGGCAGCCATGGAGCGTTCCTACGTTGGTCCTAGACGCCTCGTCACAGCCTGAGAGGCTAACTACACCTAAAGATAGAAAGAGGAAAGCTATCTGCCCCGGAGCAGATCCCCAAAGAACATAGGAAGCCCCCAAACATGTAATGGCGGTTAGACAAGAGGAAATACAGACACAGACAGAAAATAGTATGAGCAAATGCTGGGGCCCAATCTGACTTAGACAGAAAAGGATAGGAAGGATACTTACTGCAATCCAAAAAAAACCCTAAAAAAAAAACCCAACGCTACTAATTGCAAAAACACCTGAGATCACACGACCTCTACCACCTAAATTAATTCTCTGGTGTAACAAAACTAAGCCGCAGCCACAGAAAAAAAACTGGAAAAGGCAAATGAACAAACAACAATGGCTCCAGAGGAACCGAGAGGAGACCAAGCCCACCGGGGAGGGGAACCTGGCCAACCTCACAGAAATGCAGAGAAATATTCAAATGGCAAGCACAAAAATAAAAAACAGATAATATCTTATCTGAGAGCAGGAGAAGAGGCAAGACTCAGCAAGCTTCCAAGTGAACCAGGAAACAAAGTTGAGACAAGAACAATTGATCACCGGCAACCATGATGGGGGAAACCTCCCTTATATCCAGCCAGTCCGTGATCCCTGATTGCGAATCCTCATTGAATGGTTCAGTACTGTTTGCAACCACCAGAGGGAGCTTCTGCTCAGAATTCATTTCTAAAACATTCATAACACACATCACTTCCAGTGGAACGTCACGTGCGAGTTTTAAAGTGCTCCTCGGGGCTCCGCCGTGTACTCCTGTGTCCACGGGAAAAGTAAGCTCCTGGCCGGGGAAGTGGGGCAGACTCTCTCTCAAAATCGGGACTGTCCTGCTGGATCTGGGATGGTTGGGAGGCAGAGGCGTAGCTAGGGGTTCAGCTCAGGGGGGGCAAAACATCTGAGTGGGCCCCTAACATGCGGATATATCATTGGTGCAACCTGCGTGGCCGCAAATGGGCACAAGAACTAAAGGGGTCCATTTCTACCTCCAAAAAAGGTGAAAATTTGCATTTTTAGGGGCTATTGGGCTGCAAAGGGATCATATATTGTTCTTGCACAGGGGCCCTTTCTGTCTGTGGCCGCCTGTGGCCCCTAACCAGGTAATTATGATTATAACTATGGTGGTATAGGGGAACCTCAGGAGATGACCCCACTGTTATTGAAAATAAAAGTCTATACAAAGACCACCATTGATATTACCGCCTTATGGTGACATATAGTGGTAGATACCAGTCCTGCAGGACATATAGAGATTACTGCACAGTTATATATGGTGACTTACAGAGGACGTTCTTTCTGGTGGAGTCATTCACTTTTCTATCTGGCCCAGACTGACATGTCAACTTCTCCAGCCAGGACTCATCTGCAAAGATTACAACAAAGACACATCTGTCTTCTCACATTTCCAGCACCGTTCACATGTAAAATCATGAAATCCTAGAATGATAGAGTTGGAAGGGACCTCCAGGGTCATCTGGTCCAACCCTCTGCTCAATGCAGGAGTCACTAAACCATCTCAGGCAGATGTCTGTCCAGCCTCTGCGTGAAGACTTCCATTGAAGGAGAACTCACCACCTCTCATGGCAGCCTGTTCCACTCACTGATCACCCTCACTGTCAAAAAGTGTTTTCTAATATCTAATGTGTATCTTCTCCCCTTCAGTTTCATCCCATTGCGTCTCCTGTTTTCATATGAAAATGTATTCCCAACCTGCACAAACTCCTCATCCTGCCAATACCCCAATACTGAGCCCCTGCTGCCATGTCCCTATTACTGCACCTGCTGTGTGGTACAAAAACAGAGCTCCTCTTACTGCCTCACATATTAATACCACCACTGCCCCTTACATCGTAATAATGTCTCCTGTGTGCTCTCTAAATGATAAAATTGCCCCCTAGAAAATATTATCTTCCTGTACATGTGCCCTCCACATTTTGTCCCTAGAAAGTAATAATACTCCATGTGCAACTTTGATGGTCACAATACTGAGAGCCCCTATAACAATAATGTTTAAGTGCCCACTTAACATTTAATAATATCCACTGAGTTCCCCATGTATAATTCCTCTACGTATAATGCTGGGCCCACAGATCCCCTCTACACCATATGATGATCCCACAGCTCCCCTATACACCATATGATGATCCCACAGCTCCCCTATACACCATATGATGATTCCACAGCTTCACTATACACAGTATGATCTGACAGCTCCCCTATGCACCGTATGATGGGCCCACAGCTCCCCTATACACCGTATGATGATCCCACAGCTCTCCTATACACCGTATGATGATTCCACAGCTCCCCTATATACAGTATGATGGGCCCGCAGCTCCCATACATACAGTATAATGTCCCCCAGAGTTCTCCTATATATAGAATGATGTCCCCACTGCACCTCCAATACACAGTATAATCGTTAATAGTGTTCTGACACTGTGCTGCGCCTGCACTGAGAGTTCCTCTGCAGGGAGGAAATTAACTTTATTCCTCCCGGCAGCCTTGCTCTTCCAGTCATAGGGGTTGCGCTGGCACGGTTTCAGTCTACGCTCTGTGTATAGAGAGTGGCGGCTGTAACAGCACCACGGCACTGACTGACAGTCTCCTCAGCACCATCTGCCACCCAGTAGTTACCCTACAGGTGCCCCTATAAATAATAATGTTTCTTAAGTGTCCACTTAATATTTATCTGAGTCCCCCTATGTACAGTAGTAATGGCCCCAGCATCACTGATGTGAGCAGGGGGTGGTGTGATGACTCTTTTGGCTTTTTCCAATTATCTTCTATTGAGTGAAGTCAAACTTACTAGTCGACACGTGCAAATAGAAAATATGGTTGCATGACCGCCTGATCGCACCAGTGGTCATGGGGTCTCATGACGGCAGGTGCACCCCATCATGATTTTGCAGTCTGTAGTCTCAAAGTGACTGCAGACAATCATCCCGAGCCTTTAAAGGGAATCTGTCACCCCATTTTAGCCATATCAGCTAAAGATATGACTGAATAGTGTGTCCCGTAAGCAAGCTATCGGTATGTAGCTCATATCCAGATACCCCCGTTGTAAAGTTCGGATTCTTTTCTGTACATCAGGGCGGTCCGGTCTGGAGGGCGGCGTTTTCTCTCCTCTCCCCCCCGCTCCTCTGCATCTCTTGCGTAGGCTGTCTGTGAATCGCACAGACGGCGTTCTGCGTCCTGCGATTGCGCTTTTCAAATCCCCCCCTATTGTCATTCACTTTCCTTGCCCTGGAAGTCGTCCAAGGCAAGCAGTCATTTCCGGGGCAAGGAAAGAGTTGCACATGCGCTGTAATGATTTTATGCTTTGCCCACTGTTGGGCAAAGCACACTGCGCATGCGCGGGGGGGAATTTGAACAGGGAATCGCGGGAAACAGAACGCCGTCTGTGCTATTCACAGACGGCGATACACAAGAGATGCCGAGGAGCGGGGGGACAGAAGAGAGAAAACGCCGCCCTCCGGACCGGAACGCCCTGATTTACACAAAAGAATCCTGACTTTACAAAGGTATTTTGCTATCAAAATGGGGGTATCTGGATATAAGCTACATACCGATAGCTTGCTTATGGGACGCACTATTCAGTCAAATCTTTAGCTGATATGGCTAAAATGGTGTGACAGATACCCTTTAATAACTTCAGAATAATAAATTGCTTATTATTAAATTATTAAATAGAATGCAGCTCATGTTATTGTATGGTTATACCTGTTAGGGGGCAGACAGATGGAAGTATTTCTCGTGCAAGGATCACATCGCAATCCTCAGACTGAAAGTCGGCTCTCCACACCTGAGTGTGACAGCTGCATCACGCTCGTCAGGAGCTGTACCAGCCAGTCCGAGGATTGCAGTGCGATCCTCGCATGAGTTATACGGCCGTCTGTCTGTGCCCTTGTTATAATAATACTGGAATATTAAAATATTATTAAAGTATTTACGAGCTCATAAGTAAAAAAAAAGCCCCCTACCTCCCCCCTGTACCCCATCCACACCCCAACAGCTCATCCTCTTACATGCACCCCTCAGTGCTCTGCCCCCCTGACCCCACAATACCCACATCCTTTCACATTCACATTCTGTGCCCTGTTGCCCCTCCCCCATTTCAGCCCCCACAATACCGCCATCCTCTTACATTCAACCCCAGTGCCCTGTCCACCCTCCCTCACAATACCCCCTTCCTCTCACATCAATCCCTGTGCGCCAGCCCCCACAATATCCTGATCCTCTCACATTCACCCTCAGTGCCCTGTACCCCCTCCCCCACAATACCCCCATCCTCTCACATTCCCCCCCACAGTGACCATTACATGCCTAAGCTCAATAAATTTAATAAATTACATCCGCACTTACCAATGAAGCTTGCAGGCAGTGGCTGAGGCAGGACCAGGAAGGGTCCAGTGTATGCACACAGAGGGCACTAGGACCCAGTGTGGCTGAGACAACCAGAGCCTGCAGTGCAGAAAGTGAAACTACAGCTGCTGCCAGCCAAGAAGGAGCTCCTCTGGTGAGACAGCAGCTCCGTGCACTGCGCACACACAGACAGTCAATGCAACCTGTGGCAGAGGGAGCCAGTATTGTGCTGCTCTCTCCATGACACGTCAGATACTGGCCATGTCTCCCAGTGGGCCCCTGCATGTGACTGGGCCCGGGGCAATGGCCCCCTCTGCCCCCCCAGTAGCTACACTACTGTTGGGAGGTATGAATGCTCCCCACCATACACCGACCTCGTACACGCATGGCTCCGCACACCTCATACACACACGGCTCTGCACACCTCATACACACATGGTTGTGCTTTGTATGCCTTGTACACACATGGCTCCTCACACCTTGTACACATTCGGCTCCGCTCTGCACACCTCATACACACGCGGCTCCGCACACCTCGTACACACGCGGCTCTGCTCCGTACACACGCTGCTCCGCTCCCCACACCTCATAGACGTGGCTTCACTCACCTCATCCACATGTGGCTCCACTGCGCACACCTCGTACACACGCGGCTCTGCTCTGTACACCTTCTACTCACGCAGCTCCGCTCCGCACACCTCATACACACACGGCTCTGCTCCGTATACCTTGTACACACACGGCTCTGCGCCACACACCTCATAGACGTGGCTTCGCTCACCTCATCCACATGCGGCTCCACTGCACTCACCTCGTACACACGCGGCTCTGCTCTGTACATATTGTACACACATGGCTCCGCTCTGCACACCCCATACACACGCGGCTCAGATCTGTACACCTCGTACACACACAGCTATGCTACATCCACCCTGTAGAACCCTCCTGACCCCACACATAAACTTCCCTCATCCAGCACCATGACAACCAGCACAGCAGAGTCCTGCATACACTGAGGCCCCTGATCATGTGACTCTTGGCTCCTCCCCTCCTGTGACCTCATCACAGGTCCTGTGCACACAGAGCAGCAATATAAGAGCAACAGGAGCAGATGCAGCAGGAGATAAGAATCTGCCACCCCTACTCTTCAGTGAGGTAGCGCCGCCTGAGGCAGAGTGCTCAACTCGCCTCCTGGTAGGTGCACCCCTGAATATCCATGTTGGTCTTTATGTAGATATTATTTTCAGTAACAGCGCAGTCATCTGCTGAGGTTCTCCACTATGAGGGTGCGTCACCCAGTTGTTACCTGGTTAGGGGCCCACTCAGAAGTTTCGCCCCCTCAACTAAAACCCTAGCTACGCCTCTGGAGAGGACCCAAAAATCATAGTGATGACTGCCTCTTTTGTTTTGTCAAACTGAAGGGCTTTTCCACAAAGAAAAAACATAAGATTAATTACCCTGAACTTGAATCTGCGATTAGGCCAGTTCCTCATGATGGTACCTTGCCAGTTCCTGTACCACCTTTGTCTGGATTGAATGAAAATGAAGTAGAATATGAAGACTATGGAGCTGAAGCTACTGGTGAAGACATGGAGGCCTCAAGTCAAGATGAGTATGTACCTGATAGAGCAGCCAGAATGCTTTATCTCACATGAATTAAAGGGAATCTGTCACCACTTTTTTGGCCTACCAGCTAAAAATATCATTTAATTGAGTGTCAGCTATGCGTTCTGCAACTACTTCTGAAACCCCTTAACTCCCCATGTATCACCCATAAAAACCTTTTTTATTTGTCCCACGCTTTATGTTAATCTGTTCGGTCCGGTCCGATGGGCATTGCCTCTGTTCCCTCACTCCACCCCTCGTCGTCTTGCTGTATGCATTCTTTGTCATGAATATCGCAGATCGTGTACAGTTTTTGCTCATGCGCATTGAAATATGACCTCATGCGCGCACATTATGCTTTGCCCAACTGCGGGCATAGTCGAAAATCAGTAGTGCAAATGCGCCAGCATACGCAGTTGTTTCTTATGTCCCAGAAGTATTTTGGGCCATTACTGTGTTCCCTGCCACCGGAACATTTGAAAAGGACTGGACTCAAATGTTTCTGGTGGCAGGGAACACAACAGAAATGGCCGCAAAATACTTCCGAGACATAAGAAACATGCAGGCGCATGAGCACTACCGATTTTCGGCTTTGTCCGCAGTTGGACAAAGCATAATGCGTACGCGTGAGGTCACATTTCAATGCACAAACACAAAATCTGTACGTGATCTGCGATATTCACGGCGAAGAATGCGTACAGCAAGCCGAGGAGGGGTGGAGTGAGGGAAATGGAGGCAATGCCCATTGGACTGGTCCGAACAGATTAACGGGACAAATAAAAAAGGTTTTTATGGGTGATACCAAGGGGAGTCAGGGGGTTTCAGAAGTAGTTGTGGAACGCATAGCTGACACTCAATTAAATGATATTTTTAGCTGGTAGGCCAAAAAAGTGATGACAAGTTCCCTTTAAATGATCTCATCAGAGACCTTTTATTGTCAAAAGATAAAGCTGATGATGTCAAAGTGTGTTATTACCGAAACAGAAGTAACACTTTAACACAATTTTTTACAGTTGATGGATCAATTGTGTACTGTAACAATGTGAATGGCCTCTTTGAAGAACTGAATCAAGAGTATTTTGTTGCCGATTGGCGGTTGTTTATTGACTCATCCCAGAGAAGTTTGAAAGCAGTGTTGCTTCACAGTGGAAATATGAAACCATCAATCTCTATTGCTCACTCATGTCATCTAAAGGAAAGTTATGAAAATCTGTCAGTTGTTTTAGATGCTATACAATATAAGCATCATCAATGGACTATATGTGGAGATTTAAAAGTGATTGGTCTGCTAATGGGAATGCAAGGAGGTTTCACAAAATATTGTTCCTTCTTGTGTTTATGGGACAGTAGAAATACAGTAGAGCATTATGTTGTGATTGGGGACAGAGAAACATCTATGCTCCAGGTAGAGACAAGGTTCAGCATAATCCTTTAGTTGCTCCAACAAAAATCTTTCTTCCTCCACTACATATAAAGGTGGGATTGATTAAAAACTTTGTGAAAGCCATGGCAAAGACAAATTCACAAGGGTTCCAGTACATTTCACAGAAATTCTCCAGCATTTCACCAGCAAAACTGAAAGAAGGGGTATTTGTTGGTCCTCAGATCAGAGAGCTTAGGAGAGATGATGTGTTTGAAGGAACTCTAAATGATAAGGAATTGAGATCTTGGAAAGCTTCAAGTGGATCTGTGAAAACTTCTTAGCAAAACAAAAAACTCCAGAATATGTTGAAGGTTTTGAGGAACTGCTAAACAGATACCAGTGTGTTAGAGGTCAAGTTCCCGCTTCTGCACAAGGAGAATCTTGAGCCATTCCTGCTGCTGTCTCCCATCCATCTCCGGCCGCAGTGGACTCTGCTCAGCTTAGATGTCAGTCCCAGCGTCTCGCCCAGTCTAACAGTGTGCATAGGGTTGCTGCTGCCTCTCCAGGCTCTGCTATTATGGCCAGTACTGGTTAGCGGCGAGCAGATGTCTTTAGGACAAAGTCCTTGTTTTCCCCTTCTGAGCATGCCCAGGGTGAGATCTCTCATTGGAGATCAGGGGTCACATGCTCAGGTACTGCAGCAGCTCCTATTGGTCCGCCAGGAAGGTCCTGTGACTACTGGTGTTCTGGAACAGTTTCATTGGTCCTTGTTTCTGGCAGGTCCTGTAGCTGTTACTATAAAAGGGTGGCAATGCTGAGCCCCCATGCGCTAGTATCAACCGTTATATGCTTTGTGCCAGTGTGGTCATGTGTGTGTGTGGTTAGGGCCCGGCTGACATAAGCCCCTAGAATACCGACTTAATCGGTGAGGAGTTTGGTATGCTAGCTGGTCAGGGTCGGTGTCCTAGATGCCCTAGATTACCGGCATAACCGGTGAGGAGTTTGATTGCCGTATTCAGGGCCTGGCGTTCAGACGCCATAGATTGCAGGTGACTCCCATGAGGACATTAGCGCATGATCACGTTCTATGTTCGCTTAGCTGTTCACTGTGTACCTGGGTGCCTGACAGGACACAGAAGTTTGTCTCAGCGGCTCTGTGACGTAACAGGGTTCGCTTTCAACGCTAGACAGCGCCCTAGCGTGTTTATTTTGCGACTCAGTGGTGTTAAGTGAGTTCGCACACATCGCCATATAGCGCTGCGGCACTCCTTCTAGCGGCTCTGTGGATTAACAGAGTTCGCACATATTGCCACAGCGCGTTACGGCATTTATTTTGGCGACTCTGCGGGATAATAGAGTTCGCTTCTTGCGCCATTTTACTAGCAGCAGGCTCCGCTTGCACGGTGGACCCGGGCTGCGAACGCACCTCTCCACATCATATATTTGGTGCGTTCCGCAGACCCTAACACCAGTGTCTTGGATGTCGCATGTATCTGAAAATGCACTTTTTGCATTCACATTTAGATTTCTTCCCTCAAAATCTTGGGGATGTAAGCGATGAGCAAGGCGAGTGGTTTCACCAGGACATTAAAGTAATGGAACACCAGGGTTTTTGGAATGACTCAATGATGGCAGATTACTGTTGGATGTTATATAGGGACAACCCTGAAAAATCATATCAACGTCAATGTAATTTCTTCTCATATTTTGGTTTCTATTTTGCATGTGAAATTATTTTGGTTCAATAAAAACTGTTTTGTAAGGTGAAGCATTTTTTTCTGATATGTAGATTACTGTTTTCTTAATGTCGCCGGTATATTTCCTATACCTTATAATAATGATGCTGCTCCATGGAAAATATACGTTCTACCGAAAAACTATATGCATTTTTCAAATCCGCAATGATGACTGCAAGTTTGAAAATTTTGCTCATTCGTTGGCTGACTGTTAGCCTATTTTCACTGGCCGATTATTGGGAAACGAGCGTTCCTAGGAAAACTTGTTTACTATAATCATGCAGCCTAAACAGGCTCCTATCACTTGACGAAAAGAGGAAAATGCTTCTTCATATAGTGAAATTATCTTTTGTGCTGCACAAAAGAGCATTATTGTTCTTGGCAGCATATTGTCCTGTAAGCAGCTGCCGAGAATAATGGCAACCTATGCGTATTGAATAATCTATTACAGATTGTTCAGTGTGCATCGTTAAGAGCGGTCTGCCTATGCAAACAGGTTATTGAAAAAAATCAGCAAAAAAAGTTCCTGATCAGTGGTGATTTAGTGCCGCCAGTTAGTTTGTGCCGCAGCTTTAGCTTGGTATTTCTTATCTCTCACAGCTATTGTGTCATTGTGGCAATAGCTCGCTATGGTTTTGTGGTTCCATGGACATTAACATGAAATTACAATGTTACTGACTTTTTCAGTCATGCTTTTGCAGCCCTTGTTATATAACCAGTTGGGTCTCTATACAATGTGATCCAAATTTAGCAATGTTTTCTTATGATGTTGTTGACAGCATGTCCCAGTTATAGGGTAACAAGTAATCAGTTGGATGCCTGGCAGAAAGCATTGAATTTCCCTACATCAAGAACCAGCACAAGGCAATTGAAACATTACACAGTACCAATTGAAATGAATAGGATGGCCATGTAATTCATGGACACTTAAGATCCTCCATAGTGAGGGACCATTAAACAACCTATCAGGTTCCTGCACCATCTCATGGGGGCCCACTGAGGAGGGACAAAGGCTCCTTGCCTAACCATTTATTTGCCATGATCGCAGCTCTCCAAGGCTTTTAAGGGGTTAAACTACTCAGAGTTCACTCCAGCCGCAGCAGTTATCTGTGTGTTCTGCAGTGTAAAACAGTGTGTGAACCAGCTCCACGCAAATTTTACAATTTTCTATAGAAACAGGAAATATTTGTTGGGACTGGGACATCTCTGCTCACGGGCTCTATAGCAAATAGAGTGGCCTTGTGTCATATTCATTACACTTCTGTCAAGGCTCACACTGGTCCATAGGGGAACAGGTGGGTTTCCCCTGAGGGCCCTTTGAAGGAGTGAGATCCACACAATAATATGAGCAGTAGTTGGTACAATGTTCTTGAAAGGACTCATACTGTTGATAACTGTAGCAGCCTTTGTACACTGAGCGATCTACCACAGAATGCTCAGTGCCCATACTTTGGTCTACCTGTGTAAACAGGCAATTAAACAACTGCCTGTCGGTAAAGTTTACCAATCAGCAGTCGTATTGTGCTGCTTGTAGTTACATGTAAATGAATATTTAGGAAAGCCCTTCAGTCCTTTGAAATGCTGCACTTTGTTAAGCGCTACTTTTCACCACATGGGCTCAACATTATGCTTCAACATGACTTAAAGCTCCTAGGAGATCACACACTTTAGAATCTACTCCACAGCGACCGGGTAACCATCAGGAACTGAAGGCAATCTTGAGGGTGAGTATTACTACTTTTATTTTTTTTCCACTAGTCCTTGTAGAATAATTTTCATCTGCTAAACAGCCTCTTAAGTGTTTTATGATTTGTGACCCTGAACCAAACTAGTGTTTTCAGGAACATATAGTTAAAAGTGTGGGCTTATTGCTCTTAGTATTGTCATAAGTTTGAAAAGTACAGACAGTCTTCGGGGAGAAGAGTACATTTAATCAGTGACTCCCGTAAGTAAATTGTAGTCTTTGGATCAAGTGGTGAAACTTTAAGAAAGGGTTATCGAAAATGCATAATTTTTAGAAGGGATACCCAAGAAGCATAAGACAAAACGTAGAAGTGCTACTTCAGTATTTTCACACTACATGCTTTATTATCTCGGCTTTCAGCCCAACTAATAACCCCCGCGGGACACTTCTCAACACCAGGACAAGTACTAGGCCAATAAAGTGAACTGTCTCAGCAAAAATCAATGTGCTGAAAAAAGGCAAACGCTGTGGCTATTTAATGAGTCTTATAGTGCACAGTAAGCCTGGAAAACAATCCCAGTTTAGAACACACTATGAAAGATGCGATGGATGGACAGAACTTTTGAATAGTTTCGTCAGTATTTCTTCGTGTACTTGTCAGGGGTTGCAGACACCATGCTCATTACATTTTCTGTCTGGGAGATTTAATGTGGATTTCGCTCTAAGGTGATTTCTTGTTCACTTTTCATCAGTGATTAAATCAGGAGCCTCAGCGTGATTTGTAATAAATAAGGATTATAAGTAAACTAGAGTACCGCACGCTTTAATCCTGTTTGCTTTAGGCTAGGGCTTCTTGGAGAGTCTGGACACATGTCAGCAATTCTCAGACAAGAGGCACGTCTAAAACACATTTGTGCGACTTGCTTGTGAGCCACCCGCCAGGGCCGTTGGGTACTCGGCACCGAGCCCGTCGACTTCTATGGGGGATGTCATGGCAGCCACGACTTGGTCCGTGGCCCTGGGCGCTCACCAAAAAAGGGGAATATTTACAGGGGATTAGTGTTCGTATGATTATTCGTGACGCCACCTGTAGTATCTGGTCAATCTGTTGAGCTCCTTACAGATGCCCGCCTGGCACTGTGTCCTCCAGGTGAGTGGTCCAGCAACCCTCAGGTAAATTGGTCGCACTTCCCAAGACTCCCGTTCAGTATGTTCCTTTCTGGCCTTTTATCTCTCCCTCTGTGCTATTACTCCTTACTTCCATGCACCTTCACCAGATCAGAGCTCTCAGACGAAGGGAGCAGTGAGCCCTTTCGGTAAACAGATCAATCCTTTATCTGCACGTACTTGACCCCGTTGTGCTGCCTTCCAGTAGAGATGCTGGTGGTATAGCGCAATGGCCCATGAAGTGACCACCGCTGTCGGCTTTACTAGCAGAGCCTGAAGCTTTCCCACTAGTCTAGGGCCCATACCCTGTTTTGGCCTGGTCCCTCTAATCCTAGAATGGGCTACAGCTTCAATCACTGCCTCTGCCCAGGACCCTCTCGCTCCCCTGGCAGTTGCTTCCCGAGAAGCCACAGTCCAAGACTGGCTGCTCTCTAATCTAACATGCAGCCTAAGTGCTGCCTAAGCTCCACCCACCCAGCTATACACCCTTTCCTAACCAGGCTGAGTCAGACCATCCTCCCGTAGGGTCCGTCTGTATGCTCAGCTGGCATGGTGTGTTGGATGCGGTGTTGGAGACTAAGGGGTGCTTCCTCCTTACCTGAGAGTCAGGTGTCACACCTCTGGGTGAGATGCAACACCTCTGTGGCGACTGGACCCTCAGGGGCGCCAAACTTGCAATTTACTGTCACTCATCAGTTTTAAAGTCACATGCGAATGGCAAGTCGCATTCATCTTACGTTGAAGTCTATGGGGGAATTATGGCATGTAACCTGGCTTCGATCTTTTGCAACATTTGTGTTGTGTTCGCAGTTGGTGCCCATTGACAATCAATAGGCACAATGAAACATTACGATCTTCATGTCACACAACACATTTCGCTGTGTAGTTCAAGCCTTTCCATGATTTTCTACAGCCAATTCTCTCATCAAGACAAGCCTTGATCAAATGCGATGTTAGGGCATATGGACATTATAGATAGAGTTCTCCAGCTCCGGCGATGGTGAGTTGTTTAACATGAGCAATTATTTACCATAATTATCAGGGTGACATGTAACACTACATTTTGATATATGGCTGGGCCTAACTTCCTTTTGTCATAACAGATGTTCACCAGGGATTACGTAAACTGACCAATGGTGATCTGCTAAATGTTTGGGATGGCTTTTTCGAAAAGAGGTTGACAAGGCAAAGGAAACTCAATATTTGGGAAATTGACAATTTATACAATACAGTCAGGGCCAGAAATATTGGACAGTGACACAATTTCGCGAGTTGGGCTCTGCATGCCACCACATTGGATTTGAAATGAAACCTCTACAACAGAATTCAAGTGCAGATTGTAACGTTTAATTTGAAGGGTTGAACAAAAATATGTGTTAGAAAATGTAGGAATTGTACACATTTCTTTACAAACACTCCACATTTTAGGAGGTCAAAGTAATTGGACAAATAAACATAACCCAAACAAAATATTTTTATTTTCAATATTTTGTGGTGAATCCTTTGGAGGCAATCACTGCCTTAAGTCTGGAACCCATGGACATCACCAAACGCTGGGTTTCCTCCTTCTTAATGCTTTGCCAGGCCTTTACAGCCGCAGCCTTCAGGTCTTGCTTGTTTGTGGGTCTTTCCCTCTTAAGTCTGGATTTGAGCAAGTGAAATGCATGCTCAATTGGGTTAAGATCTGGTGATTGACTTGGCCATTGAAGAATGTTCCACTTTTTTGCACTCATGAACTCCTGTGTAGCTTTGGCTGTATGCTTGGGGTCATTATCCATCTGTACTATGAAGCGCCGTCCAATCAAGTTTGCAGCATTTGGCTGAATCTGGGCTGAAAGTATATCCCGGTACACTTCAGAATTCATCCGGCTACTCTTGTCTGCTGTTATGTCATCAATAAACACAAGTGACCCAGTGCCATTGAAAGCCATGCATGCCCATGCCATCACGTTGCCTCCACCATGTTTTACAGAGGATGTGGTGTGCCTTGGATCATGTGCCGTTCCCTTTCTTCTCCAAACTTTTGGCTTCCCATCATTCTGGTACAGGTTGATCTTTGTCTCATCTGTCCATAGAATACTTTTCCAGAACTGAGCTGGCTTCTGGAGGTGTTTTTCAGCAAATTTAACTCTGGCCTGTCTATTTTTGGAATTGATGAATGGTTTGCATCTAGATGTGAACCCTTTGTATTTACTTTCATGGAGTCTTCTCTTTACTGTTGACTTAGAGACAGATACACCTACTTCACTGAGAGTGTTCTGGACTTCAGTTGATGTTGTGAACGGGTTCTTCTTCACCAAAGAAAGTATGCGGCGATCATCCACCACTGTTGTCTTCCGTGGGCTCCCAGGTCTTTTTGGATTGATGAGTTCACCAGTGCTTTCTTTCTTTCTCAGGATGTACCAAATTGTAGATTTTGCCACTTCTAATGTTGTAGCAGTTTCTTGGGTTTTTTTCTGTTCTTGCAGCTTAAGGATGGCTTGTTTCACCTGCATGGAGAGCTCCTGTGACCGCATGTTTCCTTCACAGCAAAACCTTCCAAATGCAAACACCACACCTCAAATCAACTCCGGCCCTTTCATCTGCTTAATTGAGAATGACATAACAAAGGGATTGCCCACACCTGTCCATGAAATAGCCTTGGAGTCATTTGTCCAATTACTTTTGGTCCCTTTAAAAACAGGGTGGCACATGTTAAGGAGCTGAAACTCCTAAACCCTTCATCCAATTTTAATGTGGATGCCCTCAAATGAAAGCTGAAAGTCTGAACTTCAACTGCATCTGATTTGTTTTGTTTCAAATTCATTGTGGTAATGTCTAGAACCAAAATTAGATAAATGTTGTCTCTGTCCAATATTTATGGACCTAACTGTATATACTGTACTTCCTCTCCGTGCAGCCATAGAGCTCAAAAGGCTATACAAGGAATGTGTTTCCTTTTTGCCAACACCCATCTAGGAGAGCAGCCAAGTATCCTCCATTAGGTAGTGTCACCTCACCAGACTTGTGTAAGTAGACACAAATTTACCCTGTAAATTAACCATGAATATGTAATTTTCCTACAGGCATTCTTCCTTCCTTCTTCCAACTGCACAACTAGTTTGACCACCATAAACATGAAACTAACTTTACACAAACTTACTTATACCGGCGCGCTTGGCCAATAGTCTAATATGTAAGGGGGCTTCCAGACCGATGATGTTGGGAAAGATAAGAATCCACCATGGCCGATTTCAGTCTGCAGGTCGTTTTGCTCTTGGTGAGCTAAAACCCTGCGAAATGAGTCAGGCTCTCTCATACAGAGCACAGGCAGAGCGGAGCACACCTTTGTATGGAAGAGTCGGAAAGGATAGCTGTCAGCCAAACGATAAGCCAAACCATTGTCCAACAGTTATTTCTTGTGTATGGGTGGAGGGGGGGACTGTAGTCTAATCAATTTGATTTTCTAACAATACATTTTAGCAAAGAACATGTTGTAAAATAAAGTTCCAATGCATCTCTTTATTATCGAGTTGGTATTATATTGTGCCAGCATGAGGTTCTTGCTTTATATAGAATTACTGATAATATTAAACTTTTTTAAACATTTCTACCAGCGTATAATGTGCCCACATGTGAATGGCATAGGAGATCATCGAGAGGTTTATAAATCTCTTTTTATCCAGCAGCGCCATGTCAGGTCTTTGTGATAAACTGTAAGGTCATAGTTAATACTGTACAATGAGAGCTCAATTGGCTGTAAGAAGTAGTATGAGAACATATGGTGTCTCTGGAGAGGTTATACCCTGCAGGTGCCCAGAGACACCATGTATCAGACCTCTGCCAGATGTACTGCAATGTGTTTATAGATCGCACTGGATCTATTCAGTCATTAGCATGCCAAATATATATACAGGGTGAAACAAAACTAGGTGGACAATAACACAAACACTATACATATATTGTGTATGTATATACTGTCCCCCTACTTTTGGTTCTTCCTGTGTATATAGCGCCCGCAAGGGCCGTGGGGTACTCGGTACCAGGCCAGTTCTAAAGGGGATGTGTCACGGCAGCAGTGACCTGCTCCATGGCCCTGGGCGTCCAGTGAAAATGTTGAATAAAGTTTATAGGGGATGAGTTCAAAGGGAATTAGTTTGTGACGCCACCTGTGGTATTCAGCAAATAAGGTGTTAGCTGACACTGCAGATTCAGTCCACTGGGGCAGTTGTTGATGCAGCAGAGTTGGTTCAGCTCTCCACAGGCAGAGCTATTCCCCAGGGCAGTGAAAGTGTAAAATGATGATGATGATTGTTGTAGTGCAGGGCTGTGGTGACGCAGCAAATAAACAGGAGGACACAGCAGTGTGCAGTCTTCACAGGTTTTACTCACAGTTCTGATGTTACAATCCCCAGCCGGGGTGCTGTGTCCTCAGGGTCTGTGGTCCAGTCAGCTCTCAGGTAGATTGGAGTGCACTTTGCCAGGGCTCCCTTAGATGTTCCTTTCCTGGACGTCTCACTACGCTGGCTACCACCTCTCCTGCCCTGTGTCTTCACACACAGTGTCCTGAGCCAGTAGACTCGGATCTTGTCGGGCGACGTTGGTCAGACTCCTGGATCCTATATGTCTGCCTTTTCAGCGAATATGTTGGATGTGGCGGCAGCACATGCAGATTCTGCAGCCTTCGGTTTTCTAGCTGAGTCCTTAGTTTCTCCACTAGTTTTGGGGCCGGTCCCCTAACTGCGACCTGGTCCCTCCACCGACCACGCCGGTGAATACGGGCCCCATGGATGGATTCCTCACTATCCGTGCACCTGGGACCTCTTCTGTTTTCCCGGGAGCTTCCTTCTGTCTCTCCTTCTCCTCTGGGCACAAGCTCCTCACAGCTTGAGCTCCCCTTCTAGACTCTACTCTCTGGTCTCACAGACCACTGCTACCTGTAGTCTTTCCTTCAGGAGCTACTCTCTCTGCTCCTCACTCCTCCTCTCCCTCCAGCAGACTCTTTCCCGAAACTTCTCAGACCACTGTCACACTCTCTGACTCCTACCACCTTTCTACCTTCCCCACCCACTCCCCAACACCCTTTCCTACCCAGCCTGGGAAGAGGCCATCCTCCCAAAGGGTACACCCAGATGCCCTGACTGAACTGGTGTGTGTTAGAGTCCTGGGTAGTGCCCCCTCCTTACCTGAGAGTGGGATACCACACCTCTGGATGAGATGCAGTACCTCTGTGGCGACTGGACCCCAGGGCGCCAGATACTCCCCTATTAAACACAGCACATCCGCAGGCTGGAACAGAGCAAAATTGATGTTACTGGAAGACATACAAACAATTTTTGGACATGCATGTCAACAGCCAAACTCTTCTTCCCTTTATGGGAGGCACTTTTTCTTTAACGTTGCATAACAATAACAGCAATAAAATATAAAATAACTCTCTATAAAATATTAGCATTTACTTTCAGTAAACATTCTCTGTTAAGTGCTATAAGACATCTTTATATTAAGTGCAATAAAACCTTCTCTATTAAGTTCAACAGGGTTCAGCAAAATTCTGAACCACGGTACTCTTCTTCTTCTTCTTCTGGTGCAATATGGGGGAACCAGTCTCAAACTCCCAAAGTAGGCCTTGGGCGTGAGTACAAGGCATGGCTGGTCTCCAGGTTGGACCACTTCTTCGGCCATGCCAGACGGTTTTAGTTCTTTGGTTCAGCTGTGCAAGATATAGAGTGCTAGTCACACTCTAAGGCTTCACGTAAAACCAAAAGGGAGCACATTAAGAAGTGCTAACTTTTTTACAGCGAAGTTCAGATCACTCACTGTTCATGATCACACTGTCCTTTTGCTTTTCAAAAACCTATCCAGGTAAATGAACTACGTATTTACAGTCACACATACTTTTGTTTCAACTCACTTCTTTTGTTTCCAGGGCAGGTCCTGTTTCCTGCATCCTCCTGCCTCTAACTTCAGCACCTGTTACCGAGAGTAGTCCTTCCTGTTGACGGTTTCCGCCCGGTTTTCATCTGCTGGGGCCTCCGGGAACCCCATCAAATCAGTCCCATGTTCTTCCAGGGGATCGTCTCCTTTTTGCCGCGCACAATCAGGGGCATAGGTTCAGATAGCAGCGGTTCCTCCAGCAAACCCCTAAGGTTTGCCATCCGGTCCCAGGTTATTTCTATCATTACCGGATTTTAGGGACGGCGGTGGTTCTAGGTGTCCCACTAGGGTCTCCTCTGCTACCGGGGCAGTGTCCATACCTGCTCCACCGGTGTCAGTATTCTCCTCCCTTAGTTCTGGGATCGAAGATGCCGGTGGCATGGGCATCCTCCGCCCCGTCACTGTTTCCATCACAGCCTCCCGCCATTTTGTCATCACGGTCAGCTGTGTCTGCAGGAGTTGGCGGATCAGCTCCTCCACCTCATCCCCGAGGAGCTTTGGGTCCATCACTGGCAGCGGGTCTGGAGCTTCATCTTCCTGGCCGGGAGATTCCACTGGTTCCTCCCCGTGTACCCGAGGCCTCCATCCACTGCTTGCCATTGCGTCCACCGGGTCAGTCTCCTTCCTTCCTCCTGCACGCTTTCCTGCGTGTTCCTTCCACTCCCTCCTTCGTGGGAGGTACCTTGGTCTTTTCCTGCCACACCAGGCGAGGAGGCGGATCCCCCTGGCCGTCGGCCACGTTTTGGTCACATAGAAATATGTACAATCTGCGGGCATGATTTTCTCGCCTTTTCTGTAACCCAGCCCACGATGGGAAACTACGCCATTTCTTTTGATATTGTCTCTGGGCACACAAGACCCGTATTAATGGGTCGGTTGATCCTGTTCGTGATGTCAAAATGGAGCATCAGCCAGGGCCGTGGGGTTCTCGGTACCGGGCTGGTTCTGAAAGGGATGTGTCACAGCAGCAGTGACCCGGTCAGTGGCCCTGGGCGTCCAATGAAAAATGTTGAATAAAGTTTATAGGGGATGAGTTCAAAGGGAATTAGTTTGTGACGCCACCTGTGGTATTCAGCAAATAAGGTGTTAGCCGACGCTGCAGATTCAGTCCTCTGGGGCAGTTATTGATGCAGCAGAGTTGGTTCTGCTCTCCACCTCCACAGGCAGAGCTATTCCCCAGGGCAGTGAAAGTGTAAAATGATGATGATGATGATTGTAGTAGTGCAGGGCTGAGGTGACACAGCAAATAAACAGGAGGACACAGCAGTGGGCAGTCTTCACAGGTTTTACTCACAAATCTGATGTTACAATCCCCAGCCGGGGTGCTGTGTCCTCAGGGTCTGTGGTCCAGTCAGCTCTCAGGTAGCTTGGGGTGCACGTTGCCAGGGCTCCCTGAGATGCTCCTTTCCTGGACGTCTCACTATGCTGGCTACCACCTCTCCTGCCCTGCGTCTTCACACACAGTGTCCTGAGCCAGTAGACTCGGATCTTGTCGGGCGACATTGGTCAGAACCCTGGATCCTATATGTTGCCTTTTCAGCTAATGTGTTGGATGTGGCTGCAGCACATGCAGATACTGCAGCCTTCGGTTTTCTAGCTGTGTCCTTAGTTTCTCCACTAGTTTTGGGGCCGTTCCCCTAACTGCGACCTGGTGCCTCCATGCACCACGCCGGTGAATACGGGCCCCATGGATGGATTCCTCACTATCCGTGCCCCTAGGAACCCTTCTGTTCTCACCAGGCTCTTCCTTCTGTCTCTTCCTCTCCTCTCATCTGGGGACAAGCTCCTCACAGCTTGAGCTCCCCTTTTAGACTCTACTCTCTGGTCTCACAGACCACTGCTACCTGTAGTCTTTCCTTCAGGAGCTACTCTCTCTGCTCCTCACTCCTCCTCTTCCTCCAGTAGACTATTTCCAGAAACTTCTCAGACCAGTCACATTCTCTGACTCCTCCCACCTTTCTACCTTCCCCACCCACTCCCAAACACCCTTTCCTACCCAGCCTGGGATGAGGCCGTCCTCCCAAAGGATACACCCAGATGCCTTGATTGAACTGGTGTATGTTGGGTGTGAGTGTTAGAGTCCTGGGTAGTACCCCCTCCTTACCTGAGAGTCCCAGCTCTCTTCAAGTCATTGACTAGGTCCTCCCATGTAGTTCTGGGCTGATTCCTGACTTTTCTCAGAATCATCCTTACCCCACGAGGCGAGACCTTGCATGGAGCCCCAAACAGAGGAAGATTCACAGTCATCTTGTCAGTGGAGAGTCATTTTCGCCCTCTGCCGGTCTGTAGCTTTGTTGTCCCCAATGCTTGACCTTGTTGTAATGGACTGCCGTCTTAGAAATTTTAAGGATGGAGGCAACACGACGCTCACTGTATCCCTCTGCTAGTAAAGTCAGAATTGAACCCTTCTTTTCCTCAGACTTTTCTTTTCAACTTCTTTGGCATGGTTAAAAGTAATTGTTTCATTCCTATTACTTTTGGGATATTACTAGCACTTGTTTGGCCATCCAGCTTGTCCTATTGCAAGAGGATTGTGAACACCACAGCAGTGTTTTTCATACTTTCCTTCGTTAAATAAGATTTGGTTCAGGTGATCACCTAATCAGAAGCACATTAAGTAGAATGAGGTGTAGTCTGGTTGGAATTCAACTGACACTGGAATGGAATGGCTGTCAGACATGTAGAGAAGCTGATTTTTATAAAACTGTACCGTGGTCTTTTAATTTAACGGTATATACAGTGCCTACAAGTAGTATTCAACCCTCTGCAGATTTAGCTGGTTGACACATGCGGAATTAACTTGGCATTGTGACATTTGTACTGTAGATCAGCCTGGAAGTGGGAAATGCACTGCAGCAAAAATTTGTTTTTAAATTTTTTTTTTTTTTAAACGTTAAAAGTTAATTCAGAGTGTCATTTATTATTCAACCCCTCAAACCACAAGACTTCTGTTTGGTCCCCCTAAAGTTTTAAGAAGTAGTTCAGGCACCAAGAATAATGAGCTTCACATGTGTGGATTAATGATCTCTTTTGCCAGCCTTTTCTGACTATTTAAGACCCTCCCCAAACTTGTGAA
This sequence comes from Oophaga sylvatica, assembly GCA_033576555.1. NCBI lineage: Eukaryota > Metazoa > Chordata > Amphibia > Anura > Dendrobatidae > Oophaga > Oophaga sylvatica. The sequence goes on from JARQOD010000003.1 coordinate 163,634,653, forward strand.
CAGCACTCATACATGGTCAACATGGGAAAGACAAAGGAGCATTCCAAGGCCATCAGAGACAAGATCGTGGAGGGTCACAAGGCTGGCAAGGGGTACAAAACCCTTTCCAAGGAGTTGGGCCTACCTGTCTCCACTGTTGGGAGCATCATCCGTAAGTGGAAGGCTTATGGAACTACTGTTAGCCTTCCACGGCCTGGACAGCCTTTGAAAGTTTCCTCCCGTGCCGAGGCCAGGCTTGTCCGAAGAGTCAAGGCTAACCCAAGGACAACAAGGAAGGAGCTCCGGGAAGATCTCATGGCAGTGGGGACATTGGTTTCAGTCAATACCATAAGTAACGTACTCCACCGCAATGGTCTCCGTTCCAGACGAGCCCGTAAGGTACCTTTACTTTCAAAGCGTCATGTCAAGGCTCGTCTACAGTTGCTCATGATCACTTGGAGGACTCTGAGACAGACTGGTTCAAAGTTCTATGGTCTGATGAGACCAAGATCGAGATCTTTGGTGCCAACCACACACGTGACGTTTGGAGACTGGATGGCACTGCATACGACCCCAAGAATACCATCCCTACAGTCAAGCATGGTGGTGGCAGCATCATGCTGTGGGGCTGTATCTCAGCCAAGGGGCCTGGCCATCTGGTCCGCATCCATGGGAGGATGGATAGCACGGCCTACCTGGAGATTTTGGCCAAGAACCTCCGCTCCTCCATCAAGGATCTTAAGATGGGTCGTAATTTCATCTTCCAACAAGACAACGACCCAAAGCACACAGCCAAGAAAACCAAGGCCTGGTTCAAGAGGGAAAAAGTCAAGGTGTTGGAGTGGCCTAGTCAGTCTCCTGACCTTAACCCAATTGAAAACTTGTGGAAGGAGCTCAAGATTAAAGTCCACATGAGACACCCAAAGAACCTAGATAACTTGGAGAAGATCTGCATGGAGGAGTGGGCCAAGATAACTCCACAGACCTGTGCCGGCCTGATCAGGTCTTATAAAAGACGATTATTAGCTGTAATTGCAAACAAGGGTTATTCCACAAAATATTAAACATAGGGGTTGTATAATAATTGACCCACACTTTTATGTTTAAAATTTATTAAAATTCAACTGAGCAACATAACTTTTTGGTTTGTAAGATTTATGCTTCTGTTAATAAATCCTACTCTCGTTTGCAGTTTGAAGGCTCTAACTTATTTGCATCTTATCAAACCAGCTAAATCTGCAGGGAGTTGAATACTACTTGTAGGCACTGTATATATATTCCAAAGTATAAATTACCATATACTTGTTATCTCTCCATTCTTCATCAGCTGTACTCACCAGCTGTATTTGGTAACAGCACAACACTATGAACTGATACACTTACAGTAGTAATACAAATGCTAAATGATTCATAATAAATGGCTGCTAACTAAACGACTGATCAAGTTTCACATTAATCCACTTATATTTTGCAAAGAATTGGGGAAAAATGAAGAATTTGGAGCAAAAATCAAACTTCCAAGTAGGTTAAATTGGAACCCAGGTCCACCCAAATTTGCTACCTTGCCACCATTGTATTGTGTAATAGGTGTTGGATTAATTTGATATATTAACAAGAAGACTATTTTGACAATATCATCTCCATTCCCTCAGTAAGGAAATCAGATGGAATTTATAATCTTTATAACTATACAAAATTTTCTGATATTATGTTTTTTAATAGTATCAAGCTATTCACCCTCATGTCCATTTGTTTGAAGCCAGTGGCTCCTATCAAGCAGTCAACAGCAACTTCTTCCATTCTAAAGAGGTTATTAGATCCACCATGTTTTACTGTTACTTTTATGCAATTAGGGCCTTCAAAATGGAAGAGAACAAGGTGTTAGGTAGCATTCCTAATAGTCAACATTGACCCCATGAAAAGCCTTGCTTCATCTTATGAGATAAAGCCAATCTAGAATCTCTCTTTGCATATAGTAGCTTTAGGGTTCAATTATTGAACTATAGGATTGCTAATTCCAAGACAACCTGTTTCCTTCCTCTATGAAGAACTCATTTGTAGTTTTTTTTAGTCTTGTTAAGGAGAAACTTTACCTCCTTGGATTTAGTTAGGACCATTGATGAGAACAATACATTTTTGTCAGGGCTCAAGGCCCCATTCGTTCTCATAGACCTATAATGCCCTGTTCCCTTAATTGAAAAACTCTTTAAAATCTTTGTTTGCTCTTGACTATAGGTGGTATTCATTTATTTAATTCATATTGAGATCCATGAGAGGTGTCTCTATGGAGCTTTCTGTAGATTTCAACCGGGAATGAATAAGGACAAATCCTTGGATTTCCATGATATGAGAATGGAGCTTTAAAAAAGGACCTGTCACCAGATCAAAATATCTAGTTTTTGCTTATATTTTATTCCCATTGCTCCCCTGAGTATTCATTTTTTTGTTTTCCTAAAATTCGCCATCGTATCAGTGATTTGGTCAGCCCTTCAAGGTTAATTGAAGGTGGATTAGTGTTGGGCAATGTTTGTTGAAAGATAGGATGTAATGTTTTTTACACCGTTCAAAGATGGATCATATTAGGCGAAGCAAGCTGGTGGTGGTGGTGTTGTATACGATTCCCACGCATTAAGCCGGCCCTATTATGGTGATTAAACGTTTTGTGAAAGTTCCGGGTGGTTATATAGGCTTGTTCTTGAAACAAAAGGATGGTTCTTCGCTTTCAATATATCAATTCATTGCAGTTTTGAAAATGTTTGTTGTGTTTGGGTGAGAAGCCTGAAAAGTACGGGTCACTTTTCTTTTGCATTGGGGCAGTGACCAAGGATTCATGCTGTGATTTGGTGAAAGAGATTGTTCGTCATATTGGGAGTTAGGGATAATAGCGTTTTTGTTCTTATGCACGCCCTCATCTTCTCAAGCTTTATAAAAGTTTTCGTTCAAGTTTGGAAACATGGTTGATTAATACGTAGTAATGTCAGAGTTAATTTGGTGACTGTTTTGTGTCAGTATTGGTGCTTGCTTGATTTAGATCCGGGGGGACTCTTTTGTGTTCTAAGGGGCGTGGCGGCGTATTGTTGGTCTTGATGGCTGGCAGCTCGGGCAGGCTAGATGCACAGCGTTGATCAAATGGCTCGGAATTCATGGTATGACTTGAGGGAGGTTTATGCCTGAATTCTCCTAAAATTGCAGAGGGGATCAACCACCAAATGCGCTGGTGTTTCATATGGGAGGTAATGACCTGGGAGTCAGAGCTTCTCGGGAATTAGAGACATAAAGTTTGATCTATTGAAGTTGTGATCTTCCTTGCCGGGAATTATGGTACGGTCGAACATAGTGGTGCAACTTACATAGAGGTACGCAAAATCGGTGGAGTGGATTAACAACGCCACGATTAAAGTTAGGCCAGTGTCTTACTTGCGACTGAGTCTCTCGCATCAACACCCGGCACTGCCGCCGGCACTTGGACCAGAGCGTGCGGTGTGTCACCGGTCTTAATAAGACTGTCTCTTTTTGCGGCTAGGAATGGTGGCATAGTGGTGGACACAAGGAGTTGGAGATACCATCGATGGAACACTTGAGACTTGGCTGGGTTCATCTCAATACAATTGGCATTGACTTTTAGATGTTGGGATTAAGGGATAGTATTTAACAAGCCTTGGGGTTTGGCAGGTCCAGGCCACATAAGGTGTCACGTTGCGATGTGTCTGGCGGGGGGATACGTTTGGTTCAGAGGCTGGTTTATTGGAAATATCCATTTTGGTGGGAAGTCACTAGTAGAGAATAGTAGCTTCTGTTACAGACTAAGGTAACTTGTGGGTGTAAGTCCTGACAGGATAGGGGTATTAATTTTGGGAAATCATATTAATACCTCATCCCTGGACTGGTCTGTTACGGCCAGGGATATTCGTTAGGTTGCGGAGTTTGCCTCTGGACCTGACTTTTCAGCTGTTATTTTCATGTAATGTTTACATTCTTTATAATGTTCTTGGGTGCCATTGTTGTGGCGGCCCTAGGTTTGTGAGTGTAATAGTTAATAAAAGGCTGCTGTGGCCATTTAATCCAAGTTGAAGGCACTTGTGTATTTATTTACACTGGGTTGGAAAGAGAGATGGATGGGTGAGAATTGAACAACTAAATTCCTCTTGGATTGTCAAGTTCTTGTTATGATTTTCCCCCACTAGCTACATCATGCTATCATGTGCTTGCAGATTTGTACACCTATATCTCTATATCTTAAATGCATTGACTGCATAACACAGCTAGCAGGGAGAAATTGCAGGGGTGAAACAGAAATAATGTGAGGAGTACTTCCTACCCACCTTGAATAAGGTTGGCTAAGAGTCTGAGGCCTGAAGTGGCCAGGTTACGTAATATTGTGACTTCTTGCTATAGGTTTCCTGCTGTGTTGAACATCTGGTACCATGGGCATACCCACCGTGGGGTGGGGGACAGCTGCCCCCCCTAGAGGCAAGGGGCGCACAATGAAAGAACCGGCCCGTCGGCCCCGCCGACATTGAACTGACAGTTCAGTGCCGGCGGGCCCTTTAATCGCAGGCGGAATGTGGTGAGGAAGGCCTTGCGGCCTTCCATATGCAGCACAGACGACATGATCGTCATCATGCCGCCTGCGCGCCCTGATGACGTCACGCCGCCTGTGCCCTGACGAAGGCTGTTGCCGAAACGCGCATCGGGGTGGTGTGCTGCTCTCTCCCTCCACTCCTGTTCATATCATCTACTGGCCTCCCGGGTGGCTTCCTTGTAATTGGTGGTATGTTTCCTTCATTTTATACATGATTTTCTATTTATTTCATGATAGCTGATGCCTATGTTGATGTATTATCTTGCCATATAGAGGTTTGCCAGGCCATGTTTTGCTGATTTCCACTAGAGGGATTAATTCTCTATTATTGTATTCTATGGCATAACTATATTTGTAATAGTATATACTAATTGAGTAGCACCCCGCGTCCCATGCTTAAACGCTGTGCACACTGCACTTTAGTGTTTCATCCTGTTTACATGTTCTCTATGTTGATTAATAAAATTGATTGTTTTATACGCTATTTTGGACTATTTGGTCGTATGTTTTCTCCCGTTTTTGTCCTGTGCCAGGAGAAGACTGAGTCCAGCGCTTCTTCTTCAGAGCAGCGGGGGACATAGGTGAGTACTGGCATTTTTTATTTTTTTTTTAACGCCGGGCCCGGCCTATGGGGGATTATGCTGGCTATGGGGGATTATGCTGCCTATGGGGGATTATGCTGCCTATTGGGGACTATTATGCTGCCTATGGGGGATTATGCTGCCTATTGGGGGATTATGCTGCCTATTGGGGGACTATGCTGCCTATTAGGGACTATGCTGCTTATGGGGGATTATGCTGCCTTTGGGGGACTATGCTGCCTATGGGGGATTATGTTGCCTATTGGGGACTACTATGCTGCCTATGGGGAATTATGCTGCCTATTGGGGCATTTACCGGCCTATTGGGGGACTATGCTGCCTATGGGGGGATTATGCTGCCTATTGGGGGACTATGCTGCCTATGGGGGATTATGCTGCCTATTGGAGACTATGCTGCTTATGGGGGATTATGCTGCCTATGGGGGACTATGCTGCCTATTGGGGATTATGCTGCCTATTGGGGGACTATGCTGCCTATGGGGGGATTATGCTGCCTATGGGGCATTATGCTGCCTATTGGGGACTACTATGCTGCCTTTTGGGGATTATGCTGCCTATTGGGGACTATGCTGCCTATTGGGGACTATGCTGCTTATGGGGGATTATGCTGCCTATTGGGGACTACTATGCTGCCTATGGGGGATTATGCTGCCTATTGGGGATTATGCTGCCTATGGGGGACTACTATGCTGCCTATGGGGGATTATGCTGCCTATGGGGGACTATGCTGCCTATTGGGGACTACTACGCTGCCTATGGGGGATTATGCTGCCTATGGGGATAATGCTGCCTATTGGGGATTACTATGCTGCCTATGGGGATTATGCTGCCTATGGGGGATTATGCCGCCTATGGGGGATTATGCCGCCTATGGGGGACTTCTATGCTGCCTATTGGGATATTTACCTGCCTATTGAGGACATATGCTGCGTATTGGGGACCTATGCTGCCTATTGGGACATTAACCTGCTTATTGGGGACCTATGCTGCCTATTGGGGACCTATGCTGCCTATTGGGGACCTATGCTGCCTATTGGGACATTTACCTGCCTGTTGAGGACATATGCTGCGTATTGGGGACCTATGCTGCCTATTGTGGACCTATGCTGCCTATTGAGGACATATGCTGCCTATTGAGGACATATGCTGCCTATTGGGACCTATCCTGCTTATTGGGGACCTATGCTGCATATTGAGGACATATGCTGCCTATTGGGGACCAATGCTGCCTATTGAGACATTTACCTGCCTATTGGGGACCAATGCTGCCTATTGGGGACATTTACCTGAGCTACAAATATTTGGGGGTTCACCTTGACAGTAAACTCGATTGGAGGTGTCATACAGAAAAGGTTTACAAGAAGGGAATGAGCAGACTGTACTTTCTGCGGAAGCTCAGGTCGTTCAATGTGTGCAGTAAAATGCTGGAGATGTTCTACCAGTCCGTTGTAGCAAGCGCCATCTTTTTTGCTATCATTTGCTGGGGCAGTAGTGTGCGAGTAGCTGACACTAATAAACTCAACAAACTTATCAAGAAGGCAAGCGCAGCTGTTGGCCTCCATCTTGACTCTTTTGAGGAGGTATTGGAGGATAGAATTCAGAAGAAGTGTAGGGCAATAATGAACAATAACACACACCCACTATACGAGCTGTTCTTGAATCAGAAGAGCACATTCAGCAGCCGTCTAATCCTACTAAGGTGCAAGAAGGAGAAATTCAGGAAATCGTTTGTACCTACTGCTATGGGGATGTATAATAATTTCCTAAGGGTGGTAGAAAATAATGACTGATGGCTGGTGTACTAATGTCAATTAACATTATCTTATATATACCTGAACTACACACTTTTATTTATTATGTAATGTTGGTACACCTGTGCAAGATTTGTGTCCTAATATTTTATGTACTGCTGTTTGTATTGCTGCTGTAATACTGTAATTTCCCCCCGGGATCAATAAAGTGTATCGTATCGTATCGTATCGTATTAGGGACTCTCGCACCACACCAGTCTGAGCCTGAGCTAAAAGCGGAGTTGCGCCAATATGTGCACTGATGAGGATGAATTTATATGTATTGGCAAGGCTGCAGTTATGGGCAGTGCAGGCTGTATGTCTCTGTGTGGGCAGTTTTATTGCTGGTATATTGTTTTTGTAGCGCTGTATATATATATTGGTATTTTACTAATAGCAATTTGGAATCCCTAAGAAATAATGATATCAAGAAAGAGAAAAATTGCTTCACTTGTGACAAATATGGAACCGAACATTGACCATCTCATTAGCCAAAAGCAGGCCCGTAGTTCCCATTGAAATACCAGTAAGTTTGTTGATTTTTAACTTTACTTGTTCTTTATTTTAGGTATTGTATTTGTTCCTGTTTTGTTTTTTTAATTCAAAATAAGAGTGTAGTATATGGTGTATACAGGGTCATACACATCGAGTGCGGTATATAGAGTATAGTGTATGGTGTATACAGGTCATACACATGGTGTGCGGTATATAGAGTGTGTATATGGTGTGTACAGGGTCATACACATCGTGTGCAGTATATAGAGTGTAGTATATGGTGTGTACAGGGTCATACACATCGTGTGCAGTATATAGAGTGTAGTATATGGTGTGTACAGGGTCATACACATAGTGTGCGGTATATAGAGTGTAGTGTATGGTGTATACAGGTCATACACATAGTGTGCGGTATATAGAGTGTAGTATATGGTGTATACAGGTCATACACATCGTGTGCGGTATATAGAGTGTAGTATATGGTGTATACAGGGTCATACACATTCTGTGCATTATATAGAGTGTAGTATATGGTGTGTACAGGGTCATACACATAGTGTGCGTATATAGAGTGTAGTATATGGTGTATACAGGTCATACACATCGTGTGCGGTATATAGAGTGTAGTATATGGTGTATACAGGGTCATACACATCGTGTGCAGTATATAGAGTGTAGTATATGGTGTGTACAGGGTCATACACATAGTGTGCGGTATATAGATGTAGTATATGGTGTATACAGGTCATACACATCGTGTGCGGTATATAGAGTGTAGTATATGGTGTATACAGGGTCATATACATCGTGTGCGGTATATAGAGTGTAGTATATGGTGTATACAGGGTCATACACATCGTGTGCGGTATATAGAGTGTAGTATATGGTGTATACAGGGTCATACACATCGTGTGCAGTATATAGAGTGTAGTATATGGTGTATACAGGGTCATACACATCGTGTGCGGTATATAGAGTGTAGTGTATGGTGTATACAGGTCATACACATGGTGTGCGGTATATAGAGTGTATATACACTGCTGTATTATACTTTTCATATACAGGTTATAATGCCTCTTATTCTTTGTATAGAGGTGAGTGTGCCATGTATAATACATGGTATATACAGCGTAGTGTCACATACACTGCTGTATTATACAATATACAACAGTTCTAATGCTCCATACCTAATATGCAGTATAATGTACAGTGTATATGATGTAACCTGTATAAGATGTGACATTGGCTTGTCCCCCCTAGTTTTGATCCTGGGTACGCCCATGTCTGGTACTATGCTAAGAGAACAGAAACTGCTAAAATCATTCAGAATTTTCAATAGATGTAAATTATTAAGCTTTTTTATAACAATTGCTGTCACATTTTTTCCCTAGAACATCTCTTCAAAGTAGAAAGATATCCCATTGGGATTCATGTCTTTAAATAAAAATGTAAAATATGTGTTAAAAATCCAAAACTGAGGAAGAATTTTTGACAACAGCCAGTGTATATAGAATATATTCTGAGACCAAATATAGTGTATTGAATCCATCTGATCTGATAGCGTTGAGCTTCCTCCTACGGGGCACAGGTTAACCATTTTATCTAATCCAGCCGACTTGTACACTACTTATAAAATTTTGGTCCATCCAGATGATGAAATAAAATGTCACTTGGTCAGTACTAATGACGCAGAGGTCACTGCATTTATGCAACGGACCAGAAAATAAGTGGAAAGCAAAAGCAGAACATTTCGTACTGGTTGTAAAGGTTAAAGGCTCTTAGACTATGATGGAATTTATCTGTCAGACTTACAGCCAGTCAGTTAATGCACAAACAAGCAAAAAGCTGTTCGATAAAAAGCTCATCAAGCCGTGCGTGCTTCATTTAAGTGCGTGGCACATTCTCTCAAAACACACACTCCAAATTAATCAAGAGCAAATACATAACAGGGGTTATTCAATTAACTATCAAGTGTCAAGGAGAGCAATTACTGGAGTCTGGCGGCATTTTATCAGGCGAGTTCTCTGGGGAAATTTCCCATATTATAGGTAAAAGGCATGAAACAAATGAGAAAGGACTTAAGCGGAACAATATCCAAATCAGAGCAGGTATATCTCACAAACTCAAGCCTATCTTCTTTATTCTTGTCTTCTGACAATTGGATTGTGTTCACACACAACATACGGTAAATTGTGTTATTTTTTTTTACTGCTGCTTTTTATCTGCAGGAGTATCCACACCAAAATATGCAAAAACAGTCTTCTCTGATCAGTGAATTTATGCATTTTCCTCTTTATTTGATGCATTTTGGTGCATTTTTTAAACAGCGTTTTTAATTTTGTTTTGTTTTTAGTATCGCAAAGCTTTGGTTTTGCACTTAAAAATACAACTGCCTTTTTATACTTATTTTTTTCAGGCTCCACATAGAAGCATATAGAGAAAAAAAATGCAAACAAATGTAGAGTCCAACAGCGACTTTAAACGTGCAGATTTTTTGCATGGTAAAAAAAAAAGTAGCTGTAAAAACTTAGTATTTACGCTGTGTGGGAACATGGCCTCAATGTGACTTCTGGTCACGTTGATGGCTTGCACAATAACATTAAAGCTATGTGCACACGTTGCGGTTTCTTAGCGGTTTTTCGCGGCGGAAACGCTTACACAATACAACTCATTAAGGCCTTTGAGATTCCGCAATGCTGTGCACATGCTGCGGGTTTTTCCGCGGCGGAATCGCATCGCGGGAGAATCCGCAGCATGCTCATTCTTTTTTGCGGAACCGCGGCGATTCCGCCGCCATAGGAATGCATTGAACCAATTACTTTCCACATGTGGCTGTGCCCACCATGCGCAAAGTAAGCGGTTCATGTGCGGATGGTACTCAGGGTCTGGAGTAGAGGAGATTCTCCTCCAGGCCCTGGGTACCATATCCATGTAAAAACAATAATTAAAATAAAAAATAATGATATTCTCACCTTCCGGCGTCCCACGCAGCTTTCCCGCCTCTCAGCGACGCTCCCGGCCAATCCCGTTCCCAGAAGTGCTTTCCGAGATCACCCAGATGACGTAGCGGTCTCGCGAGATGCTACATCATCGGGATGATTGTCGCAAAGGACTCTTGGGAACGGAACTTGCCGGGAACGTCGCTGAAGGCGGGAAAGCTGCGGGGGCCGCCGGAAGGTGAGAATATCATTATTTATTATTTTTTTTATTATTTTTACATTAGATCTTTTTACTATTGATGCGACATAGGCGGCATCAATAGTAAAAAGTTGGTCACACGAGTCAAACACTTGTTTGACTCGTGTGACCAACCTGTCAGATCGCTTGTAAAACGCTAGCATTCTGCAAGCTAATTCCGCTTACAAAACGCTAGTGTTTAGCGGGAATACGCATACCTATTATATGCGGATTTCCAGCGGCAGGGAGGTGCGGAATTGCCGCGGAAATTTCCATGGCAATTCCGCAACGTGTGCACATAGCCTAACACAATGTGGGTTTTTTTTCCACAATTTTCCAAAAACTCTGGTAAAATTGACAAGTCTTTACCACTTGTTTGGAAAATCGATGCAAAAAAATTGTCACAGATGGATCGTGTGAACAACTTTGCCTCGTTTTTGTCTCCTCACTTTGTTTTTATATCTTTTTAAATATTAGAATAAAGGTCAAATTTTTTTTAAGGATTACTTTATGCTGGCTTGGACTTTTCTGAATTTCTATAGCCTATGGACCTGGTGGGAGGCCCCACTGAGCAAACACAATTTTATCAATGGTGCATGGGAACAATCTTCGACAAAAGCTAGTTTGACCTGGCAATTATAAGCCACAACTAAGTAGTACGAAATTACGTTTAGGTTAGGCTCACAGTAGTGTGTACAGCTGGCAAATATGTGCTTGGAAAATCTCCTGACGAGTGATGGCTGTATTCATGGACGTCTAGGGACCATTACTCATCAAAAGCATCCTTCTGGCCAACATCTGGCTGATGTGCATCAGCATAGCCATTTTCAGCTGTACTGGAAGCGTAGTTTCACATGAACGGAGCCTTGATGTGATTATCGGGGTCTATGATGATCTAAGTTTAGCTCAGTAGAATCGCATTGGTCAGCTTGTTACAGCCATAGCCAGTGTCTGAAATCTTCCTTAGGCTACCAAGTGCCTCCGGATTCATAACACAAGCTATTTTTTAATGGATTCTCATGGCATGTTCCAAGCATTGCTTCAGGGGGAGAATACAACATCTCAGGCAATCACTATACGAGGTCATGTGGAGCGCTTACTGATTTGTGCAATGCCGTAAGGTTCCCTGCACAAGACATTACAATGTCATTTAGACGTCTATGTATTTTTTGTACATGAAAAAAAAAATTACCATTTTTTATCAGTGTGCAGATCAAATTTTCATCTGTTTTTGCACTTTGGGTCCCTTTTTCCTATCCAGCAAAAAGAATGTTCTCCTACCCATTAGGCCGGCTTCACATGTCCATTTTTCTGCTGTGTGCCATTTATCATTTCTACTGATGGATCTCAGACATCTTACAAAGATATATTGTCCTACCAGGGCCAGCTCCAGGTTTTTGTGGGGCCAGGGCGAAAGAGTTTCAGTGGGCCCCTTTAACACTTACCATGATTCTTAATGCACAAATAATGAATAGTAGATATACTACTATGCCAAAGATTTCCCTTACCATACTTCTTACACACATGAGTGATATCTATTGTAAATTCTACAATATCTCAGAAACTGGCGACTCCACGCAGTGCACACATGCTGCCCTGGAGGGATTCAAAACAGAGTCACACAGAGTGACTGCATACTTTTCATTTTAGACCGGACAGTATAGTCCACCATACAGTATTATGGGCACCACATAATGGGCACCACATAGTCCTCCATACAGTATTATGGGCACCACACAGTCAACCATACAGTATTATGGGCACCATGTAGTCCTCCATACAGTATTATTGGCACCACATAGTCCTCCATACACTATTATAGGCCCCATATATTGCTTCATACAGTATAATAGGTCCCATATATCGCTCCATAGAGTATATTGGCCCCATATAATGCTCCATACAGAATAATGGGCCCTGTTATGTTTTGGTAGCTGAGGAGGTAGGAGCAAAAAAACACATAGGCAGCCTAACACCAGAGAGGTTGGAAACTAATAGGTTGCAGACCCCTAAACTAACCGCGCAACTAGAAGCAGCCATGGAGCGTACCTACGGTGGTCCTAGACGCCTCGGCACAGCCGGAGAGATAGCTATCCCTGAAGATGTAAAGAGGAAAGCTAACTGCCCCGGAGTAGACCCCAAAAGAGTAGGAAGCTCCCAAACATATAATGGTGGTTAGACAAGATGAAAATACGAACACAGACAGAAAATAGATTGAGCAAACGCTGGGGCCCAAAACTGTCTAGATAGGAAAGCACAGGAGAGAATACTGTCTGCAACCCAGAAAAACCCTAGGAAATACTCCAACACTTCAGAATCCAAAAACACTGAGACCACACGGTCTCGACCACCTATATCAGATCTCTGGTGTGGCTGCCCAGCAGTAAAATATCACAAGAACTGAGCAAAAGAACAAATTCAAAAAACGAACGGAGACCAGCCAAAGCCCCCCAAAGGGGACCCGGCTGAAGACAAAAAGCAATGCAGCAAGAAGCAAGGATGTCATGGGTGCATCGCCACGAAGATCGTCGCGATTGCACATTCTGACTTCTCACAGCTGAGCTGCTGTTTCTTTGTGTTTGGTAATGAGAGAGTTAATTTTACCTAGCTCTTTGCTAAGACTAGGTCCAGCCTCGCCCGGCTGCTTTTGATTATGTTCTAATTAGTTTCCTTTATATTCCTGCCAGTCTGGGTGTTAGACGCCGGTGAAAGCATTCATGTAGTCTAGCAGACTGGAGCGGTTCTGAGAATACTTAAGCTAAGAGCTCCTTAGTTGTTTTTACTCTTATAGCTTATAGTTTATCTCTGAGAGCTTAGGTGTTCCTACTGTGTGTGAGTGTTGTATGTAAGACTTTATTTACTTTATTTCTTGTCTTTCTTGTATGTCTTTCTGTTCATTAACCGTTACCTGTTCATTCCCTTTGGTGGTAATCAGGGTCCTTCTTAGGACTAGATTACAGTTGGCAGGGATTGATAGGAGACAGGGTTTACGCTGGTGGCCTGGACCTCTGTACCTTTAACAGTACCTCCAGGTAGAGGGATTAGTCAGGACCCCAGTTTAGGGTCAGCATAGACCCCGGTCACCCTCTAGCCGGAGACAGTGTATAACGGATTCCGTATTGACCCACTGGACATTGTCAGGTAATTCTATGTTATCATATATCTATGCGCATGTTATATAGTATAGTATGTTATATAGTATGAACATATAGTTCAAAGCAGCGGCGGGTGGAGTCGGCGCTGGGGGCAGGCAGGCCCCCC